>LR812532.1:10533336-11133336 GCA_903798195.1 Danio kyathit | reverse complement strand
CCACCGTTCGGTTTGGTTTCTGTTTGCTGTGGGGTTAGGGTTGATGTCATCTTAACAGTAATGCTAAGGAACAATAGATTCACTTAATAACAAGAACAACTAAACTTTTTCTTTATTAATTTTGCCATCACATTTTAGTACAGTCAGGATACCAGAGTAAACAACAAAAATGAAATAAGTACCTCCAATATAGACTAGTCAGAAAAAACAATTCTCTTTAGTGCAGCCATCTTAAGAAAGTAAACTCAAATTAAATAAATAACTGCAGTGTTGACTATAGGGAAAGATAAACAGGCTTGTCCTTTCTAAGGACATTTGGAATATTCAATTAAGTTTTAAGTTCTTCTTTAAAAACACCATAATGTCCACATTCGCAGGTGAGGGGCTTGATTTCTGTGCAGACACAGACAAAGTGATGCTCATTTTAGTTATCATTTAGATAGGTTTCCGTTTAAATTAATGAAAAAATAATATACATATAATGTGCTTGTAAAGTGTTTTTTACATGACCTATTCACCAGTAAAATACATTGCAGTTTTGTCTGAAACTAATGTTAGGGTTGTAGCCGTATATTAGTTGTATTTTTGCCTCTCTCTCTCTCTCTCTCTCTCTCTCGCTCTCCATGCCTGTTATTTCTGTATGTCCGCCTTCACGACAGCTAATTGGTCAGGAGAACGATCTATCATTACTGGGCGACTTGGCGCGGGAATATAAAAATGACGTCAGGAAAAGCGGAGGAGAGCGCATCTTCCTTTGATCTCGTTTTTCGTGTATTTTGCTAACATGATTATGAATTTCGTTGTTTTTGCTTAATTTTCGTTTGGGCAAAATTTTTTTGCATTAGTTTGAGAAACTTTGAGAAATTTTGTGATTTTTGTACACTTTTATTTCGATTGATTTGTTTGTTGCTTTTTTGTTCAGCTCTTTCTCGTCATATTGAGCTATACCTCCTCAAGTTCACTCTTTTCTCAGAGTAAGGTGGATAGGGAAGATGTCTTACAACTTCCATTTTGCAAACACGTAGAAAATGTATTGTTAAAGACATCAGGTAAGAGGTGAACGTCATCTTTGTATTTATTTTATTCTACAGTTCAGTATAGGGAAGAATAAGGCGCACGGCGCTGAAAACCTTTTTTTCTTTTCATCAGTTTCTAGCGAGGTAAGGGGTTAAATCCCTTTTGTTGGCAGTTCTGTTGTCAGTGTCTTTTGCGTACACCCTCACATTGTGAAATTTACCACATTTTTTAAATGTTATTCCTTATTAAGTTTCGTGAAACAGTTAGTTACGACAGATAGTGTGCGCTTTGTCTACGACACAAATTCCATTCCTGTACTCCACTGGAAAACCAAAATGTTCCCAAACAAAAGACTTAAATGTATTTGGGGGATCTGCAATCTCAATATATGCGAAGCAGCCGTCCTGCATATACAGTAGTAATGGAGTGTGATCGCTCACTCAAGTCACATGACATGACATGCACTTGGAAAATACTATTCTAAATTCTAAAACATTAGAATATAATATTTAGAACAAAAGCTCATCATTACTAATACAATTTAATCAAATGTGATAAAATAAAGATGTTTTGGTTCAATTAGAGACAAGTGACGTCAACCTTAACAGTGGGCAGCAGGGGGCGTGACAGTATCGCGGTCCGCCACGAGAGTTTTGCGATACGTATCGTGGTTGGTGTATCGCAATATTTCAGTTCGGTTTGTAGTAGCGTTAAACTACTAATGGTAAAAAATGATCAGCTGACTTTAATAAAATAGAGAGTTAACCTGTTGCCTTCATTTATTAAGTAAATGAACTGTGTGCATAATTTAAAAATTAAGCTAAGTCAGCTTCCAAGTTACAACAGGTTTACTTACTACTTAAGTAAAGTCAACTTGTCACTTTTAAGGCAATGGGTTTACCCACTTTTTTAAGCAACTAATCACTTTTTACACTGTAAAAATGCAGGGTTCCACACAATTCATCCATGTTGTTCGAACACAAATCGATTAGGTTAACTTAACAAATTTGGTGGTTTCAATATAAAACAGTTAAGTTGTCCCCCCAAGAATTCTCAAGAATTGTTTTATTTCAGCTCATTTTAAATAAGTAATTTAAACAAGCAGCAAAAATAATTGTTTGAGTGTGTGTGACAACATCAAAATTATAGCCATTTCAGAATTAAGCTTTAATCTTACATATCCATCATCTATAATAAAGTGTATTAGGTTGAATATTTTTACATTTTGGATGTTCATTTTCTTTTCGGATTATTCCCTTTATTAATCTGGGGTTGCCACAGCGGAATGAACCGCTAACTTATCCAGCATATGTTTACACAGCGGATGCCCTTCCAGCTGCATCCCATCACTGGGAAACATCCACACACACTCATTCACATACATACAGTACGGACACTTTAGCTCACCCAATTTAGTTTAAATTAAAGTTTAAATAGTTGGTGTGCCCAGAAATACATATAGAAAAATACTGAAATGTGTGCATTGTCTTACTTTGTCTTACAAATAAGTCATACCAGATTAGAACAACATGGGGTGAATAAATGATGACTAAAGGATCAAGACAAGCTCAGGAACAACAACTTTCAAGCTATAAAAAGAAAAATCTCTGAAATGATTCATTCATTCATTCATTTTTCTTCGGCTTATTCCCTTTATTCATCAAGGGTCGCCACAGCAGAATGAACCGCCAACGTATCCAGCATATGTTTTACGCAGCAGATGCCCTTCCAGCTGCATTCCAGTACTGGGAAACACCCATACACTCTCGCATGCACACACAATCATACACTACGGCCAATTTAGCTTAGTCAATTCACCTGTAGAGGAATTACCAACCTACGTCACACGGGTTCCCGGTTGCAATAGCAAACATGTCGTGTTGTGCGGTAGGATGCCAAAATCGAAGTCTAAAAATAGAAAACTTAACTTTTACCGTACACCACACTGCTTTTAATGCCAACCGCAGACGTCTTTGGTTAAAAGGGAGCTAAATGGAGTGAGGACCTAATTAAAAATGCTCGACTCTGCAGTTCTCATATATCAGGTAAGTTCATGCTATGCTGAATCATTCACATTACTCGTTTTTGATTGCAGCAATGATTTCAGCAATAACACTTAAATATGGTTAAATAAACTGCGGACACTTAATGCTTAGAATGGAATGTAAACATGTAAGTTCCAGCCTGATCTCACGAGGAAATGTAAGTATTTTACGTTTTGTCAGTTTAGTGGTTAATTCATACGAATTCGTACGAGTTCAGTCGTACGAAAATGTATGATTTTAAAAAGGAGGCGTGGCACCTAACCCCACCCCTAACACCAACCGTCATTGGGTGATGGGCAAATCGTACTAATTTGTACGAATTAGATCGTACGAATTCATACGAATTAGCCACTAATGAAAAAGTTACGAATTGCCGTGAGATAGCGTTGGTAAGTTCACATACCCTGCCGTACAGGTGCCGTTCGCTGTCAGAATGCAGTTGCAATTTCTCTCTTTTAAAAACACTTGCCGTTTCAATGAGATAGTTGTATATTTCGGGCTGGATGCTTGGCCATTTCGTTTTATCCAATATCCATTGGGAGGGTGCTATCGCAAATGGACAGATCAGACGAACGCTGCTCTCTTTAATGTTCATTTTGCCGAATAACTGTGCTTATCACTGGGTGACAAGCTGTTATAATACGCTTTATGAAAGCATTATGTAAAAAATATAAATAATATGTAATCAATAATACTTATTTCTAAGACAATAACAAACTCTGTACCGCATCAGATGTCATTCCCTCGCTGTAAATGCTAGCGCTCCCAGTTTTTTTCTGCAACCTCGCTGCGCGCGCATCCTGAATGTTTACAAACATGGTAATTCATCTATAGCACATGTCTTTGGACTGTGGGAGAAACCGGAGCACCCGGAGGAAATCCACACCAACATGGGGAGAACATGCAAACTCCACACAGAAACGCAGAACTGACCCAGCCGAGGCTCAACCCAGCGACCTTCTTGCTGGATGGCTCAGTGCTAACCACTGAGCCACCGTGCCGCCTCTGTGAGATGATGTAAATGCACATTTTGGAGGGCTTATTGTCTTTTATTTCATTACATAATAGAAAAGCTCAGCTGTAACATTCCTTTTCCAGGTGTAGCTCTAATCTCTCTGGCTGAATTAAGCCCTGGGCTGTTCAAGCGGGGTCATAGTGCTTTGAGAACCACCCCTAATGAAAACATCCACCATCATCGTGTTGTTGTTATATGATCAAGTAATGTCAAGTGGCATATATGGGTGAACCTTGTTACTTAACAAGCATTAAACAAACATACAAACAACTCAAGATGGTAACTAAACACCTCATAAAGATGTGTGCCAGCTTTATATGATGCAACTTTAGAAGTTTCAACTACACATACTGAACATTTCTAAGATTTCTAACAGAAACATCGTATAAACTCATTCCTGCATGGATGTGAAGTCATCTGATCTGCCTCATATGGCTTGGGTAGACCTGGAGAACTGGTTCTTTACCCAACCCTGAGGGGTGTTGGGTTTTCTGTTTAAGCATGCACAAAAAACAAAACAATTTAAAAACAAACTGTTCCACAGGGAAATCTCTCTCTCTCTCTCTAATTCTAATGTGGTATTACGATGTACTTTTTAGATTATTTAGCTAAGGCCTCCTATGATCCGTACAATGATCCTCCTTGTGCGCTTATTACGTAAGCGCCGCATATCCGTTGATCACACTTCATTTCATGCCTTCAAACATTGCGTGTAATCTGAGAAGGTTAAATCACACTGAAATAATGATGAGGGTGACTGGGAAAGAGACACAGGGTTTTTGTGGGTTGGCGCGAGTGTCTGTAAGGCGATAATACAAGCCCGATGAACGCTGGCAGTGATATCCACGCACTGAATGACATTAACACACTTCTGAAGCAAAGTGGTCCAGAGGATCAGTTTACCTCAATGTCATGGCGACCTCTGTCGGTGAAAACAACACACTGCAGAGCTGAATAATGGAGATCGAGAGGTCAGGGTTTGCTAATAGTATCAACATAAGGTCTAATGTCTGTAGAAAGTCAGTGGTATACATTTGCGGAAAAAAATAATGCAGCAGAATACAATTTACAAAGCCTCTATGGAGAAATATTCTTCATGCAGGGGATTGCAGTTTGGTTAGTAAAGAAAGTAAAAAGCGATTAGTCATTTTACTTTAAAAAAGTGAGTAAAACTGCTAGCTCAAGAGCGATCGTGTCCTATTTTGACTGCTATGCCATCATGGTGAAAATAACTTATTGAAAAAGGTTTTAAGACCAAGAAGAATGCCCTGTTGGCTGTCGCTTCGCTGTGTTTAGCTAATCAGTTTTGGCCAATGCTAACAAATATTTTTCATGAGTTGCTACAACTGTGCAAGAAAAATTACAATCTGACGTAGGCTACGAGAATTTATCTTTATTTATTTAATCTACTGTAATGTTGAGAAAACATTTTACAAGTAACTTTTATTTTAAATCTTGGACCTTATACTTGAAACAAAAAATGACCAATAAAAAGGTGTGAAGCACCAAAAGTGTAGCTGTCATAAAATTGATTTGAATACTATTTTGGCTAAAATAGTCAAAAAGTGTGATTATGATGATCATCCAACAAGCTAATTCAGAATAGTGCTTAAAATGTCACAAAAATGCAGTATTGAAATTTCATAATTAAATAGAAAATGAGGCGTATAATAGCAAAACGGTCCACTTTTTGAGAAAAAAGAACCACCCCTTTCACCAGGCTAGCTACTGGCCTGAACTTGGAACAGTTAAGTTAAATAAATTTTTACGCACATAGTTCATTTAGACTACTCAAAGTCCATGCTAAATCAAAACTTACTATGCTTTGTTTTTTTTTTGTTTTTTGTTTTTTTTTTGCTAGCACACATTTTTATTCTTTAGATGAAAAATTAATCCATCCAAGTTAATTCACTGCAAAAAATAAAAAATAAATTGTTTTGATAATCTTTAATCAAAGTCTGGGCATTTGCTTCCATGTTTGGAGTGGCATACTTCTCTGTTGACGTCAGTTTGACGGCTTCAGCCACAATATTCTTAAGGCTGATTTCTACTTCTGCATCAAGCACACGCGTATGGTCTGGCGCAGCCTTCGCGTGATCGCATAGCCCTTGCAGTGACTGTCGCAGACGCTGATGCACACCTCATCGAAACGACATGTAACGCAAGCTCTGTGATTGGTCAGCTTGGTAGCGCTGCCGTGTGGGCGGGGATAAGAGCCACGTTAACCCTCTGGAGCGAGTATTTACAAGTGTCGAATCCTGTGAAAGAGCTCCAGATGGAAACTGTTGCTTTGTGTTTACCTTCAGATTAAAGTTGTTGCATGTCCGCTACTTCCTGCCTCAGAATAAGCGAGTTTTAGCTACTTGTACATGAAAAAACAAAACAACCGTGAAGAAACTCTACACAGAGAAACATAAAAACCTCAGTGCCAGCTAGCGTTCCGGAAGTGTTATTGCAGAGAAACACAAACAGCACGCAGAAGTATAAATACACAACTACGCGCTAGACATGCGCCGTAGATCGCTTGACGCAGAAGTATAAACCAGCCTTTAACCACACACCTCTTACTGATAAGGCAGATTTATGCTTCTGCATCAAGTGCACGTGTATGGTCCGGCGCAGCCTGCACGCGGTCGCATAGCCCTCACCGTGGCTGACGCCGCTGCTGACGTGCACCTCTCAAAAAATGCAACTACATGTTTCAACGGCGCGTAGCACAACCTCTGTAATGGGTCGGCTTGGTAGCTGTGACAAGTGTGGGCAGTGCTGAGAGCCGCAAGCCAGATGGAGCGAGTGTTTACAAGTGTGGAGTCCTGTGAAGGAGCTTTTGAAGGAGAAACTTTTGTTTTGTGTTTACCTTATGATTAAAGTTGTTGGACGTCCGCCGATGCCAGCCTCCGAATGAGTGAGTTTTAGCTACTTGTACATTAAGGTTGCTTTCAGAAAAAACAAAACACCTGCGAAGAAACTCGACACAGAGGAACATAAAAACCTACTGCCAGCTAGCGTTTCGGAAGTGTCATTGCAGAGCAACACAGACAGTATGCAGAAGTATAAATGCACAACTACACGCAAGGCAGGCGCTGTGGGTCATGCCGATCCCTTGACGCAGAAGTATAAACCAGCCTTTAGTTTGCTGTGAGGGAATGATGCGTAAAAAGAAAGCCCTGCCCCCTACTCAATATTCCGTTTCAGTTGGAAGGACATCAACATACTGAAATAAGTCTTGACACAGACTTTAATAAATTTAAGTGAACAGGCTTACTCATTTTTTAAGTAAAGTCAACTGATCTCTTTTTAAAGTGTAAAAAATGCAGCCTGATCTCACGAGGAAACGTAAGTATTTTACGTTTTGTCAGTTTAGTGGCTAATTCGTACGAATTTGTACGAGTTCAGTCGTACGAAAATGAACGATTTTAAAAAGGAGGCGTGGCACCTAACCCCACCCCTAACCCCAACCGTCATTGGGTGATGGGCAAATCGTACTAATTTGTACGAATTAGATCGTAGGAATTCATACAAATTAGCCACTAATGAAAAAGTTACGAATTGCCGTGAGATAGCGTTGAAAAAATGCCCATTTACTGTGTTCAAAAAGCAACTCAATATCCATCCTTTTGTCTTTGTAACTTCATTATTTCACTGTTGCTCATTTATTCAAAGTTTTATAGTATTGATTTTCTTGACATGTTTATTGTTCTATCCGCAGGCCCGTGTAAAAATGTGAGCTGGCTGCTGGGCAGAGACGGCGACGTGCATGTGTGTATTATTGGAGAATCAGACGAGCTCAAATCTCCAAAACTCATCCTGTCTGAGCTGAGAAATAACACAACAGCCAACGCCAACAATATAAACAGGTATAACAACATCCTATCAAGTAATCCAGTAATCATAAAGCAGGCAGTGTAATACACATTTACACTTCACGTTAACAGTCCTCTTTAGACATTATACTCGCTAAAAGCTTGCAACAATGTCAACTAACTGTGTGTTCACACATATATTAAATATATATAAACATATTTCAAGTGTGAACACACTCTTAGTTGACATATAGTTGCAAGATTTTGTTTTTAAGACCGGTCACCATAAGATTTCGAGTGAATTTAAATCATTTGTGTATTAGAAGTGATAACATCTCTAGTTTTAGCAAAACATTAATTGTATTAAATCTTTTAAACGAAGAAGACTACAGCGCAGGGGTGTCCAAATTCGATCCTGGAGGGCTGGTGTCCTGCAAAGTTTAGTTGCAACCCCAATCAGTCACACCTGGGCTAGCTAATCAAGCTCTTACTAGGCTTTCTAGAAACATCCTTGCAGGTGTTTTGAGGCAAAAGGGAGCTAAAATCTGCAGGACACCAGACCTCCAGGACCGAGTTTGGACACCTTTGCTATAGTGCAATTTATTTACATTTCATTATTCATTTTCTGTACCTGATCACAGTTAGACTCTCCAGAAAATTGTCTATTTAATATGTCTTTGCTGTATTCTATTTATCTATGTTTGTAAGTTGCATATTATACTTTATGCTGTTTGGCTGCCCTATGAAATAATCCCAGTCAGTCTAAAATTAAACGTTTTTTTTCCCAAATAAAGCTATTGAAGTCATCTAGGGAAATTATATTCATATTAGGGCTGTACAATATATCGTTCGAGCATCGATATCACAATGTGTGCGTCTGCAATAGACACATCGCAAGACATGCAATGTTGAGCTAGGATTAAAGATGAGCAGAAACCACAGGTCAAAGCACACAAGATTTGTGGAGACACTGCAGAATTGAGTCATAATAGAGTGAAAGTTTATCGTCTGCATGTGTTTTTAGAGCCTGTGACTGTGTGAGCATTTGATTAGTGTTTAAAGCATTTTAATCGTGCATAAAGACGTTTCATAAAGATGAATTTTATTTAATTATTTATATGGTGAAGACTATACAGTGCTATTTACATTTAAATATTCAATCTCTGTACCTGAATACTGTTGCTCTCTCCTAAAACCTACAGATCACAGTTTATTTCACTTTAATATTTGCTCATTTGTGTTTATCTATGACTGTAGTTTATGTATATAATAAATTACAGGAACTTATATTTATATTTCACTCCCCTACAAAATCATTCCAAGTAATGATTTTGCAAATAGAGCTATTTAAGTCATCTGGTGAAATTATATTGCAATATATCACAGAGGGAAAAAACAATTATCGCAATGTTAAATATTTCCAAGATCGTGCAGCCCTACTTCATATTGCATATATACAGTTGAGGTCAGAATTATTAGCCCTCCTTTTACATTTAAATTATTTTATAGTTTCCTCAATTTCTGTTTAACGACAAGTTCTGTTTATGTTTTTTCAACAACTTTCTAAACATAAAAGTTTTAATAACTAATGTCTAATAACTGACTTCTTTTATCCTTGCCTTATACTGTATATTCTTATATACTGTTGAAGTCAGAATTATTAGCCCCCTGAATTATTAGCCCCCGTTTATTTTTTTCCCCAATTTCTGAGACGATTTTTTCAACACATTTCTAAACAATAGTTTTAATAACTCATTTCTAATAACTATTATAAATATTTTACTAGATATTTTTCATGACACTTCTATACAGCTTAAAGTGACATTTAAAGGCTTAACTAGGTTAATTTGGTTAACTAGGCAGGTTAGGGTAGTTAGGCAAGTTATTGTATAACGATGGTTTGTTCTGTAGACTATTGAAAAAATATATAGCTTAAAGGGGCTAATAATTTTGACCTTAAAATGGATTTAAAAAAATTAAAAACTGCTTTTATTCAAGCCGAAATAAAAGAAATAAGACTTTCTCCAGAAGAAAAAATATTATCAGACATACTGCGAAAATTTCCTTGCTCTGTTAAACATAATTTGGGAAACTTTTAAAAAAGAAAAAGAAATTTGAATTGGGGGCTAATAATTCTGACTATCTCTAGAAGAAAAAATATCATAGGATATACTGTAAAAAATGTCTTGCTTTGCTAAATTTGGGAAATATTTAAAAAAGAAACAAAAATTCACAGGAAGGCTAATAATTCTGGCTTAACTGTATATATATATATATATATATATATATATATATATATATATATATATATATATATTAGGGCTGGGCGATATGGCAAAAAAAAAAAATCTCGATTTTTTCATAAAGTTTGACCGATTCACGATTTCGATTTTTTATTTATTTTTTTATTAATTTTTTTTTACTGTGTAACTACCTTACCAGCTTACCTTGTTCATTTAAATTTAAATAAATGCTGAAACTAGTTTTTTTCATGCTCACTTGTAAAAGAAAAGCAATAGTGTGACTAAACGCGGTTATGGCACTCTCTCATATAGGGATGCTAAACATAGCTACAATAGAAGTCACAGCAGGTCATATGTTGTGCAGCTTTGGGCAAATTTTATTTGGAGAGAAAATGACCAAAATGTAACTTGAAGATTAAAAAGGATTGGAGGGGAAATAAATATTCAAATCTCTGTACATAACAGAAAAATAAACAATGATAATGCAACAATAGTTTATCTGTATTAGTGGCAAGGCAGAAATATATATTTAGACAGGCCTTGTCAAAGTGAGCGGGCACTTTCACTAATAAAAAATATAGCACTTAAATTATTTCATAACAATCAATAAAATAACAGCGGTTTTATATCAAAAGTTGGTAATGATATAAAATATACTACATTTTGATGGTAAAATATAACCATTTAAACGATTTTGTATTTAAATATTAAATAACGAATGCATCAAGTTAAATATAAAAAAACGAATGAAACAACACAGCATATCAGGATATAAAGGACTATATTTAGCAGAATGCTGCTCATTTATCTTTGTAATTTTATAGTTTTATTTTTGTTATTTTAATTATTTTTATTCTTCATAAATAACTAACGAGCTATAGACAAATATCTGCTTGACGTTTTAGAAAATATTTGTGCGTAGCTACACCACCCAGTATATATTAAAGATCACCGTGAAAAAAAAACCCCACAGAAACCTGTTACATATCTATCTATATTTAAAGGTCTATCTTATATTTAACTGAATCGTATAATGGCCTATAGCTGAAATGTTGGAAATTGCTTTATTTTTATAAAACATTTGTCGATACGCATTGATATTTTTTGGAGTAAAAACTGCCGACATTTAAGAATCCATATTTATTTTATTCATTCATTCATTTTACTTGTTTATTGGTGCATATATGGGTTATGATTTAATTCATACAGTACCTTGACAGCTACTGTGCCACTCCGTAATTCAAGCAAAAGTCCAAATTAAAGAAAGATTTGACTTTCTGCGGTGACCGACATTTACAACACGCCGTAACCGACCTTCAAGTGGTGCGCGGGTCCCCGTCTCGCAGCTCGCGCGGGAGACACAGACGGCTGCGGGACGCGAACAACAGCACGACGCGCATGGAAACATTCGCGAAGCTGGCTGGCTGACTGACTGCAGGCCGCTTGTTGCTCTAGCGGGAAAATGTCCCGGTGTTCCCAAAGGCCGGTCCGCCCTGGCGCGCCTCCGCTACCAGCTGTGGCAGCACATCAACAGAGCCGCGACGTCAACACACAGAATCAGCACAATTCAGCACGGTTGTCTAACAGTTTAGAACGGTTTGGCACAATGGTGGAAAAGCGGCTTTAATATTTTTATTAAAAAACCGCGATTCCTCGATTTTGTAAAAAATAAAATCGTCTTAAAACGTAAATTCGAATTAATCGAAAAAATCGGAAAAACCGCCCAGCCCTAATATATATATATATATATATATATATATATATATATATATATATATATATATATATTGCAGAAAAACAAACCATCGCATTGTAATTTTATTCATATGAATCATGACTATAATAACTGCAAGCTAACATCAGGTCAAAATGAATTTAAAAGCAATTGAAATATTCAACCCACAGAGCTAAATTTCCTTTTATTTTGTTCACAGAGCCAAGGCAGAATCTGTGAAGAGCAGCTTGATCAAACCCAACAGAGTACAGCAAAACAGCACAGAACCTGGGATTCAGCTACTGCTCAAGGTGTGTGTTCATTGTGGACTAAATAATGTAAATAATGGCTAACAAATTCCTCATCCTTTATGTACACTCAAGTGCACTCTAAACCTGAATTAATTTCTTTATTATGTTGAACATAAAACAAGACATTCATAGAAGGAACAAAAAAATGTATTGAAGTCAATGGCTGCTGCTTTTCAGCAATCTTTTGTCTTTTGCGTTCAAAGGAAGAAGAAACTCAAATGTAAATCATTTTAGAGTGAACTGTCCCTTTACGACCAATGTTATGCAGGACAAAAAAGACATCCCAACACATAATTGCTAATCAAACAAAACGAACATTTCATCCAAACCAAAACTAACTTTGTGACCTATAAAAGTATGTTCTGTACGCACTATGAATGTGTGTAGCATGACAGAAATCTAGATCTAATGCATTCACCATGTTGTCACTGTCATGTGACCAGCAAGTTTCAATTGAAACGCTTCACTGCCACACACATCATCTCCCATGGCCTCATGGGACAGTAAAGTGTCCATCAGATGCACATTTCAGAATCTAGCTGGAACTAGCACATTATACAAGAACAGATTTATGAATACTACTTATGAATACATGTACTTCTCAGCTCACCAACTGTTTTTTGCTTACTATACAGTATAGGAAGAGACTAAAATGCATTAAAATGTCCACGACTTTCATATATATCTAATAAAATGAAAATAAAAATAGTACATTTGCATACTTGTCAACCCTCCCGTTTTTTCCGGGATTCTCCCGTATTTTACAGTTCTATCCCGCTATCATCCCGTGAAGGTATTTTCCCGTATTTCTCCCGTATTTTCAGTCTTTCTCTGAAGCGTGGCAATAAACATTAAAGAGCCGAGCATCCCTATACGCAACCCATACCGCCAAACCACCAGGGGCTGCCCTTTGCTCTTAAATGTGCGTCTGTTCTGTGCTTTCGCTTTGTTTTATGCATGAAAACACTGTGAAATAAATATAAAAACAGCGGAATTTTCTTTCCTTTTATTACAGATGCCGTCCCCTTCATATGCAGTCTTCAAAACAGTCATATAGCGGTGCGTGACCGTCAGCTGACGCGCTCCATAGTGATAAATAGAGGCTGTTTCCCAAACAGATTCTGTACATGCGATTTGAAACGGAGCGAAAGTCTGGGTTTTGGGTGCGTGTTTAAACAGACATAATTAATAATAATAATAAGATAATAATAATATCTAAAGATGTCGATCTTGGTGAGGGTTTTTTCAAATACAACTAATTTCGTCCTAAATGAGCATAAAAAGTCAGGAAAGCAATCGAATGCTTTCGTTATAATTTTAGATGGTTGCATTTTTAAAGTGACACCTGTTATTTAATGTAATCAAAAAATAAATAAAAATCTAAATAAATAAGAGATTCATTCGCTGCTCTTTAATCAGAATGATAATAATTATACAGTGAAGAAACGGCTAATGAGATTTGATAGCTTGATTTTATTTCATTATAATAGCTATTAATTTTAATAAGCTGTTTGCTAATGTATTTGCTGCTAATGTACACTATTTATTTTTGCTTTTGTAAATAATAATAATAAAACATATTACTGACTATTTAACTGTTTATTTACAACGAAACAGCTCAAAATCAACATATTTAGTAATTTGGGGATTTATTAAGGAGGGTGGGGGGAATCCCTTATTATGGTGGGCATATCCCTTATTTTCACATCCCAATGTTGACAGGTATGCATTTGTAATGCTCAGGCTGCATATTATAGCAATTTGATTTTTAAAATAAAAGTCTCCTTTTTATTTACTTACTGTACAGTTTGTTTGTTTTTTGAGTGATTTTTGAGGTTTAGACGACATCAGACAATTGTCCATTGGCCTACACTTCAATAATTTTTTAATGATCATGTGACATGAGCAATGGCTGCTGATAATTCACCTCTGAATAACAGAAATTAATGACATTTTTAAATAAATGAAAATTAAAAACTGTAAAATTAATGAGTTAAATATTCGCTTCTACCACCTTATGCTGTGTTCACACCAGATGTGGCATGAATGAATAAATCGTGCTATTCACGCGTAAATAGACTTCATTCGCGCATCATATTCACCCCACAACAGATGCGGATTCACATCATGGGCAGGGCTTCTGTCTGCCCGGTGACTCTAGCTTCATTGCTAAATGGCTAACATGGATTTTATTGACAGAGTAGCTGTGCTTTAGGAAAGCTGAAAAGCAGAGTAGATTCATTCGGCGCCATGTCTGAGTCCACTAGAGGATCTAGTGGGCTCAGACATGGCGCTGAATGAATCTAGAGTTTTATTGAAGTTGAATTTAGAGTTACACCCAGCTCTGTGAGTTCATAAACTCAGAAACTACACCTGGATGGTGGAAGCTTTCAGCAGTGCTTCAGACTGAGCCGAGCCCAGTTTGATGAACTGTTGTCTGGTGTCGGCAAGAGGATTTCCCCTCGGGACACCAACAACAGGCTCTACATCATAATCACGCCCCTACTGGGGCAAGCTCCTGATTGGTTAATGCAGTGCGAATGTCCGCTGAAGTTCCGATTTTCCGACTCTAGCAATAAGCACGCCTCATTCGCGTGAATCGTGTCCCAGGATGTCTATTCGCATCTTTGCATTAACTTAACATGTAAATCACTCACGCTTGATGCTTCTTAGACACGGCACTCACTAAATTGTGCTCAAATTCGATTCATTCGCGAGTCAAATTCACTTCACAATAGACGCGGATACAAATCATGGGCAGGGTTTCTGTCTGCCCGGTGACCCTAGCTTCGTTGTTAAATAGCTAACATGGATTTTATTGAGAGAGTAGCTGTGCTTTATGTGCTTTAAATAGGCTAAAAAAACAATGTAAGTTTGTTCAATAATTCTTGCAAAGTGTTGGCAAGAAGACCCCCCCCCCCCCCCCCCTTTAACGACACCAACAACAGGCACTATGTCGTAATCACGCCTTTACAAGAGCAAGCTCCTAATTGGTTAACACAGTCCAAATGTCCGCTGAAGTTCCGATTTTTCAACATGAGCGATACGCGTGTTCAGTGCATCAAACGCACAAAACGCTCAACTCGTGCCATGTCATTCGCGCGAATCATGCCGCAGGATGTCTATTCACATCTTTGCTTTGAATTAACATGTAAATCACTCATGCTTGATGCTTCATTCGCCTCTGGTGTGAACGCACTTTTACAGTGCAAATAAATCAGAACAAATCTCTTAAGTCCGTTTCGTAGGCCTGTCACGATATCTATTTTTTGTTGTACGATATATTGCACCAAAATATATAGCGATAATTGATATTATTGTCATTTTAAGACCATTTTATGCCACTCATAATATAATGCCAGAATGACAATATAATATCCCAATGCAAGTACACTCTTTCAAAAAACACACAATATTTTATTTTCTTAAGAATATTTAATTTAATTATAGTCATTTTAACAATTCAATAATTAGGCATTGGAATCAAAATGTGAAAACGCATATCCTAAATGAATAATAATTAGTGTTAACAAAAAAGTGCAAGGTGAAAAGTAATATATCTGCTACCAGATCTATTTTCAGTTGTCAGACATACACATAAAAATATACTATAGTAATTTATAGTAAATACTATAGTGTTTTTAACCATACTGACAACTCCAGTAGAGGTAGAGATGTTGCACAATCAGTTAAAATGTTGCTAGAATTGTTTTTATGTATGGGCGATATTTATTGCATCACTAAAAATAATTGAATTGATATCCATGTGTTGTGCGATAAGTCAATATATTGATTATTGTGACAGGCCTACCGTTTCGCACTTTTAAAGTCCGCATGAACCGAAAACTGTGATAGTTTTTTTTTTTCATATTGTGGTGCAGTTTCTAGAGAAACGGAGTATTAAATAAGTAGACAGTGGGCGTGGCTCCTTTTTTTCTACTGCGAGCTGAATGAATGTAGTAAAGTCGGCATTTCATTCAGAAATATCGGGAAGAGGGTTTCGGATGAGAACAATCCTCCTCACCATTTTCTATTTCGCTGTCAAAACTGAAAGTTGGAGGGGAGTGGCTACGTATGTTAGCTGCACCCAATACCTTAGACAGACGTAATCCGAGAATTTAACAAAAAACAAAAAGGAGGTTCATTTTCAGATTTCAATTTTAGATTACAATGTCAAAATATTTTTTTAATGACATGCAGTCATGCACAGATGAATTGTCCACCACAAAACTAGCAATGTGAGCTAACAAAATCAATAGGCTTGGTTTTGAGTCGATGGGTACTTTAAATGCCCTACAAAAAAAGTGACCAACCCACAATAGAATAAAAAAATCGTCTTAGAAGCACAGCGTAACAGGACATGAGAATATAATTTATACATTATAAAAACAACAGTAGTCTGTAAAAAAAACAGACTATGATACAACCTGTGTGAATGTGTTTGTGTAACATTAATAATAAGAGCAACAACAATCATAAGAGGATGGGTGTGTGTAGTTGGACTGGCCAGGCTCCCCTGAGCAGATGGTTTAAAGCCTGGGCAGAGAATTAAACGGTATCAGATGGCATCAGTGCCGCGGTGCCAGAGGGAATACACACACACACACACACACACATACACACACACACAAACAACAACACTCCTCGTCCACTCGTTGTGTCTCTGAATTTGTCAACTTGGATTTTATAAGTGTTTACAAATGAGTTTCCTTCAATCTGCCACAGAAAGCAGAGGAGCTCAGTGACTCTACGACAGTGTCAGATGAGTCCAAGCAGGACAGCGGTTCTGATCAGTCAGCTGACGACACCAGGGGCCAAACAGATGACTCTGATTCAGGCAGTGCGGAGGAGGACACGGGCCTTTACAGACCACATATGAGCAACAGAGAGACGATAGTAGCGGACAGATTAAAAGAGCTTCAGCTGCACAGAGCAATGAATGAGCAGCTGTCAATCAACAAAAAGACACACCCACTGGACACACCCACAACAGACAAAGGTAAGAGCACTGAAGCAGGATTTCATTCATTTTCTTTTCAGCTTAGTCCCTTTATTAATCTGGGGTCGCCACAGCGGAATGCACCGCCAAATTATCCAGCATATGTTTTTTTATCCATACACACTCATACACTACGGACAATTTAGCTTGCCCAATTCACCTATATCACATGTCTTTGGACCACGCGAACATGGGAAGAACTTGCAAACTCCACACAGAAATGCCAACTGACCCAGCCGGGGCTTGAACCAGCGACCTTCTTGCTGTGAGGCAATTGTGCTACTCACTGCGCTGCGATTTGATATTATCTTAAAATAAATAAATACATAAATATATATTTCATATATTTGAAAAAATGTTAGCAGAACTTTATAAAATAAAACAAATATTAACACTTTAGTTAAAGCTTTACCTACTATTAGGGGTTGATTTACAGGCCTGTAGCCAGGGGGGTACAGGTGGTTCGGAAGACCCACCCCTCTCTGACAAAGGTGCAGATATTTGTCCCATACATGAGCTCATTTGTCATATTTTGACTGCTATGCCATCATAAATAGTGAAATTAACCAATCGAAAAAGGTTTTAAGACCAAGAAGAATCCTCTGTTGGCTGTCGCTTCGGTGAGACATCAGCTAATCAGTTTTGGCCAATGCTAACAAATATTTTCATTTTGCAATCTGACATATGAGAAGTCATCTTTCGCTACTGCATTGTTTTTAAACAGAGAAAACATTTTACAGGTAACTTTTATTCTAAATCTTGGACCTTGGACCAAAAAAATGAGCAATAAAACGGTGTGTTGCGGACAAAAGCAGACCATATTAAAATTCATTTGAATACTATTTTGGCTATTGTTGTTATCCATGAATTTTCAAATGCACTTTTTTACAAGAGAGGCTAGTAATTGTGAAGCTTTACATTATTATTATTATTATGTTTTAATTATTTATTTATTCAAATGGCCAAATTCTGACTAAGGAAAGTTGAATTTGCTGGCCAGTTTGTTATTTGCCTATAAATGACAACAAACAACATGTTTTTAATTTATAACTTTAACAGATTCCTATTTATTAGTTTAAAAATAAGTATTATTTCACATTTCTTTATTATAAATCTTTAGGAAATATTTTTGGTATATCAAAATGTGTTGTTCTGGTCAATATCCAGCAAGCTAATTCAGCTAAAAATAATGCTTAAAATGCAGTATTTAAATCTTATAATTAAATAGAAAATGAGGTGTGTAACTGCAAAAAGGTCCACTTTTTGAGAAAAAAAAAAGGCCACCCCTTTTACCAGCCTGGCTACAAGCCTGGATTTAGTGATTTGGGGTCTTAAGTGATTCCAGCCTTTGGGCTAAACAGTCCTAACATGCAGTATTTTGTAAATTTATCCATTTTATTTATTTATTTCATTTATTTGTTTGTTGTCTGGATGTAACAATTATGCTAAAATATTATTTCTTATACTCTCAACATACAAATTATCACAGGAAACTATGTTGTAGAGTTGAAGTCAGAATTATTAGCCCCTTTTTGATTTTTTTTTTCTTTTTTAAATATTTCCTAAATGATGTTTAACAGAGCAAGGACATTTTCACAGTATGTCTGATAATATTGGAGAAAGTTTTATTTTGGCTAGAATAAAAGCAGTTTTTATTTTTTTAAGAGCCATTTTAAGGTCAATATTATTAGCCCCTTTAAGTTTTATTTATTTTTATTTTTTTTGATAGTCTACAGAACAAACCACTGTTATACAATGATTTGCGTAATTACCCTAACCTGCCTAGTTTACCTAATTAACCCATTTAAGCCTTTAAATGTCACTTTAAGCTGTATAGAAGTGTCTTGAAAAATATCTAGTAAAATATTATTTACTGTCATCATGGCAAAGATAAAGGAAATCAGTTATTAGAAATGAGTTATTAAAACTATTATGTTCAGAAATGTGTTGAAAAAATCTCTCCGTTAAACAGAAATTGGGGGGAAAATAAACAGGCGGATAATAATTCAGGGGGCTAATAATTCTGACTTCAACAGTATATATAATTTATAGTTATTTTGGAGGCGGGGGGTCCCATATCTGGGGAAGGATGATAAATCTAGGGACAGTAGACCATTTCAATGTGGTGATGTCACTGGCCCATAAACATTTCTTGCTTGTTGTCAAACTATTTCATAACTGTTAAAAGATGGAATTCAATCATAACTCTGTAAAACAGCTATTATAACAGTATTTATCAATGTGTGGACCTTCTAGGAAGCTAGAAATGAAAACATGTAAAACAGGAAATATGTTAGGACCACTGTTATTGTTTACGTCCATCAAAATGGTCTATAAATGGACTGTAACTTTTAGGCAAATGTATGTCAATAAATGACTGCTTTGTCAAATCGTAGTATGTTGAAAAGAGTATGCCAAAGGTTCCCGGATGGTTTATTATTTCCGGTAAATATTTTAAGTGTAGAAGCGTCCATACTGAAACAGCTAATATTGCCCACAATACATTGTGCGTTGGACGTGAATTCGATGAGAACTACAAACGCAGGTAGAAAGTGTAAATAAACTACAAACTTGATAGACGCGCAAGACCAACCGTCAAGTACAGAGGCTTCGGTAAAGATGTTTGTATGACTGTTAAGTAATACCTAGCTAACTGGGAAATATTTAAATCGCGTTTTCTGTGTTATATTTCATCTGCCACAACAATACTGAACTTCTGAACATGTTTGGACATTACCGTCTGAATGCATAATTATTAAAAGACCTGAGGAGATTTCTCTGCATGAAAGACTCGCGAATGAGAGATGTACCTGCTGCTGCTTCTCCAGTAAAGTAGGAAATTAAATGTGACAGAAATGTGGATGATGTGTGGATGATTGACAAGGCTCTTAACTAAGCAACACAACGATCTGTTAACGAGGAGGTACTATGACCCAAAGACTGGATACTCTTCTGTTACACACTCAAATGTATATATTTTTCCTTCACAAAAAAGTACATACTTTTAGGGCGCAGTATAAGATTGCAAATTGGGACACAGCAATGGTGTTTTCATTATACATAGGCAGCAAGCTTGCGCCATCTGGTGGACTTCTAGTTGCATTATCACAACAAAGAAGGCCAGAGAGCGTCTCCTACAGGACAGAGCAGTCGCTGCAGCGATTTCCTTTGTTTACCAGTCGGGCTGATATTCAAAAACAGGGAACTTTAACGTACTATAACGCTGCACCACCTACACGCCAACATAAAAAACTACAACCAAACTTATTCTGAAGCTAAAATGACAAATATGACGGGATTCAAACACACTAACTTACCTGTACCTGACTTTCAGCATGGGAGGGCAGATGTTGGTCAGGTGTGAATTTGTGTCTTCACTTCACACAATATTTTTACATACGTGTTCATGCTGAAGTGAAAACAATGATTTCAGTGAGGGTCTCTTTCTGTGTGAGTGCGTGTGTGTAACTCAGTGAAGGTCTCTGAGTGTGTGCGTGTGTGTGACTCAGTCTGTGCGTGTGCGTCCGCGCGCATTTGTGTGCGCTGGAGCGGGAATTTGCGCTGATCCCACGTTTCCATGGCGACAGCATAACGCAGTCAGGGGGTCACGGCTGCAGGGAACGGCCGGAGGAACATCAACAGGAACTGGGAGAGAGAGAGAGAGAGACGTGACAAAACTACACTGCTCGCATTATAATCAACACAGATGTCTAGTAGAACTAGGAACTATCTAGTTTTATCACGTGGCACAGCTTGCGTCACTCGACCGACGTCATGTAATTTTTCTCAGAGCCGAAGTAAAAAAGGCTCTAAATTTAAACGAGAGTAGGCGATTTTACACTGAAAGGACTATTTACTGAAGGCATTTTTAACAGTAAAAATACTAAATAAATATAAACAATAAATAGTACATTTACAAAGAATAACACATTTTACAGCTTTCTTTAGATTTTCTTTTCTGTATGGTTTGAAATAGAAAGGCCATCATGTGTAAATGTATAACCAAACAATTAAAAATAGATTAATTAGACATTGTTGCTAATGATAAGAAATGATACTATTATTTATTTCTTTAATTTGTTCCCCAAATATGTACATTATTTGAATCTACACGTGCTATTATCATTATTTAGGCTTATATATTTATAGGTTAAATTACTTTTATTTGTATTTCATTTTAGTTTCAATGTATTTGTATTTTTATTTAAAACTAAATATAAATGAGAAATTGTTTATAAAATATACAGAAATGTAAAATTTATACACAATTTCTGAATTCTATTTAGAAAAAAAAAAAAAAAAAAAAAAAAAAAATATATATATATATATATATATATATATATATATATATATATATATATATATATATATATCTATATATATATATAATATACAGTTGAAGTCAGAATTATTAGCCCCCCCTGTTTATTTTTTTTTCCCAATTTCTGTTTAACGGAGAGAAGATTTTTTTTTCACCACATTTCTAAACATAATAGTTTTACTAACTCATTTCTAATAACTGATTTATTTTATCTTTGCCATGATGACAGTAAATAATATTTTACTAGATATTTTTCAAGACACTTCTATTCAGCTTAAAGTGACATTTAAAGGCTTGACTAGGTTAATTAGGTGAACAAGGCAAGTTAGGGTAATTAGGCAAGTTATTGTATAACGATGGTTTGTTCTGTAGACAATCGAAAAAATAATTAGCTTAAATGGGCTTATAATTTTGTCCTTAAAATGGCTTTTAAAAATTTAAAACTGCTTTTATTCTAGCCAAAATAAAACAAATAGGACTTTCTGCAGAAAAAAAAAATATTATCAGACATACTTTGAAAATTTCCTTGCTCTGTTAAACATAATTTGGAAAATATTTAGAAAAGAAAAACTATTTCAAAGGGGGGCTAATAATAAATAATAAAGTCAGAATTATTAGCCCCCCTGTTTATTTTTCCCCCCAATTTCTGTTTAACGGAGAGCAGATTTTTTTCAACACATTTCTAAACATAATAGTTTTAATAACTCATTTCTAATAAGCGATTTATTTTATCTTTGCCATGATGACAGTAAATAATATTTTACTAGATGTTTTTCAAGACACTTCTATACAGCTTAAAGTGACATTTAAAGGCTTAACTAGGTTAATTAGGTTAACTAGGCAGGTTAGGGTAATTAGGCAAGTTATTGTATAATGATGGTTTGTTCTGTAGACAGTCAAAAAGAAATTAGCTTAAAGGGGCTAATAATTTTGACCTTAAAATGGCTTAAAAAATGTAAAACTGCTTTTATTCTAGCTGAAATAAAATAAAAAAGACTTTCTCCAGAAGAAAAAATATTATCAGACAGACTGTGAAAATTTCCTTGTTCTGTTAAACGTAATTTGGGAAATATAAAAAAAATAAATAAAAAAATAAAAGGGGGGCAAATAATTCTGACTTCAACTGTGTGTGTGTGTATATATATATGTGTAGTGGTGCAGTAGGTAGTGCTGTCACCTCACAGCAAGAAGGTCGCTGGTTCAAGCCTCGGCTGGGTCAGTTGGCATTTCTGTGTGGAGTTTGCATGTTCTCCCTGCGTTCGCGTGGGTTTCCTCTGGGTGCTCTGGTTTCCCCCACAGTCCAAAGACATGCGGTACAGGTGAATTGGGTAGGCTAAATTGTCCGCAGTGTATAAAGTGTGTATGAATGTTTCCCAGAGATGGGTTGCGGCTGAAAGGGTATCCGCTGCGTAAAAACAAATGCTGGATAAGTTGGTGGTGCATTCCGTTGTGGCGACCCCGGATTAATAAAGGGACTAATCCGAAAAGAAAATGAATTAATAAATGAAAGTCATTATTGACATTTTAAAAAGCCATTTCTTACGCCAATTTGAAAAGAAACTTTTAAAGTGTGGCCTAAACATGTGAAAGTCCCCTTAATATGCATTCATTGAGTTCTCAGTTTGGACCAGCCTCACTAATTTTGTCCGCTATATTCGTCGCTAATGACTTGCCCAATTGCACCTGGTCAAACATTTTCAGCCATAATACCAGGAACAATCTTGTGTTGCCTTCTGTTTCTTGCAACTTGGAAAACGAGGTTGCGTCACGTGAATGTAAGGCAGAAAAAAGCAGCAAGTAGAGGGCAGAGTGAAGACCCGGAGCCCGTGCGCAGTGGCAGAAAGAGAGAGAGAAAGATAGAGAGAGAGAGGCTCTCGCGGGGAAAGAGAGAAGGGGGAGAACTCGAGGCTCAGACCCCTCGGGGAGAGGCTAAAAATACAGTCCTCCTCTGAGTCTCCACCACAGCATCTGTCTGTGATGTGGAGCGTCCTGCCTCCGCCATCTCTCCGTTTCGTTTCCCTCCTCTACCTCCATCACCCTTCACCTATTCCCTGACCGCCTGTCTGACCCCGTTTAACACATTCAAATTGAGTCATCACTCCACAGCCTTTTACCCTCCACTTCACTCGCCGCTTATTTCGACTCTCTTCGTCCTTTACTTCGTACCTTTCACTTTTTTCTTCTCCTGCCTGCTGTCGCTCTCCTTGCTTCTCCGTTTGGTGACCTCCAGACCTGCGCTGAGTGGGTGGAAAGGAGAGAGAGAAAGAGAGAGAGAGAGAGAGAGAGAGAGAGAGAGAGAAATTATTACCAATCACCTGAATGAATGTAGTTGTATATTTTATTTTATATTCATTTTTTTATTTCATTATCTTTTTAATAATTATTTATAAAAAAAAAAATTAATTAGTGTAGGCCCGTGTAGCTATTTATCAAATTTCTAATTGTTTGTTGTTTATGTATGTATGTATGTATGTATGTATGTATGTATGTATGTATGTATGTATGTATGTATGTATGTACAGTTGAAACCAGAAGTTTACATACACTCTAAAAAAGGAACATAACCATTTTTTTTTTAAATGTCTGATGGTAAATCATACTAAACGTTTACTATTTTAGGTCCGTTAGGATTACCTAAATCATTTACATTTGCTAAATGCCAGAATAATCAGATAATTTTTTTTTTTTTTTGAGAATTTGTAATTAATTTCTAGACAGTCAAAAGTTTACATACATTTCCTTGGTATGGTCAAATGTTTTGGGTATTCTTTCACAAGCTTCTCACAATAATTTGAAAAAATTTTGGCCCATTTCTTCTGACAGAATTAGTGTAACTGAGTCAGATTTGTTGGCTGTCTTGCTCGCACAAGCTTTTTCAACTCTGCCCACAAATTTTCTATAGGATTGAGCTCAGGGCTTTGTGATGGCCACTCCAAAATATTCACTCTGTTGTCCTTAAAGCACATTTTAACTAATTTGGCAGTATGCTTAGGGTCATGGTCTGTTTGGAAAACCCATTTGTGGCCAAGTTTTAATTTCCTGGCTGATGTCTTGAGATGTTGCTTCAGTATTTCTACATAATGTTCTTTCTTCATGATGGCATCTATGCTGTGAAGTGGACCAGTCCCTCCTGCAGCAAAACATGATTCTGCCGCCCCCATACTTCACAGTTGGGATGGTGTTCCTAGGCTTGTAAGCTTTCCCCTTTGTCCTCCAAATGTAACACTGGTCATTATGGCCAAACAGTTCAATCTTAGTTCCATCAGACCACAGGACATGTCTTCAAAAATGTGTCTTTTTCCCAGTGTAATTTAGCAAATTGTAATCTGGCTTTTTTTTTTGTTGATTCTGGCTTGTTGGTTTTCCCATGTTGTCACACAAGGAAGCAGTGTGTTTAAGGTTTTCCTTAAATATTATTCTACAGTTGTGCCTCCAATTAACTCAAATGTTGTCAATTAGCCAATCAGAAACTTCCAAAACCTTGACACCATCATCTGAGCTTTTTCAGAGGCATAATAATCTTATTGTATGTAAACTTGACTTTCAAGAAAAGTAATAACAATTTCTCAAAAAATATCTCTCATTATTCTGCTATTAAGCATAACAGACACACATTTGATAATCCTAACTTACCTAAAAGAGAAAAAGTTTAGTCACATTTACATCTGACTTTTTTTTTAAATGGTTATGTGCCTTTTTATACAGTGTATGTAAACTTCTGGTTTCAACTGTATTTATGTATGCCTTATATAATCACACTATACCATTTTATTAATTGCTTATGTAATGATTTGTCAATACTTGACAAGTCATGCCAGTAAAGGTCATTTGAATTTAATTAAACTGAATATAGAATTGAGAGAATGTGTGTGTGTTACGATTATCAGCGATCTAACGGCAGCAGACTACAAATCCGCCATTTGTGGACAACAGGATCCAGTCATGCACCACACACACACAACCGGTTCCTGATCCTGACTGATTACATTCTCACAGCCGGAGGATCATTACAAACTGATTACATGGACTTTAAAAACAGCGCACACACACACACACTTCATTGCTGAGTCTTGTTATACGTTACTGTGAACATTACGACGCAGTTTCCCTTGCCTTGCCTTCCGTGTTTAGACCTTGCTTTGTTTTGTTTGTTTATTCATGTCTGCTGCCTGCCTTTGACCATCCGCC
Source organism: Danio kyathit (assembly GCA_903798195.1). Taxonomy (NCBI): domain Eukaryota; kingdom Metazoa; phylum Chordata; class Actinopteri; order Cypriniformes; family Danionidae; genus Danio; species Danio kyathit. The sequence continues at coordinate 11,107,680 of LR812532.1, read as the reverse complement.
TGCTTATTGACTACAATTCTGGATTGCCTGTATACTGTACATCTGTTTGCTCCTGTGTTGACTGTTGCTTGCCTGATCATTCTGCTAAATAAACCTGCATTTGGATCCACACTCCCTTGTCAGCGCTTCACGTAACAGAGTGTGTGTGAGACAGAAACCTTATTAGAATTAAGTTAGCTTCGCTATTACAAATTGAAGTGGATTAAACATAAAACAATTAAAGGTGCTGTATGTAAGTTTTTGACTGTTCTAAAGCATAAAAATACCATAATATGTTTTGCAGATATATAAGAAACATGTTAAGTGAACATACTTCTGCTTTGAAAATGTGTTTTCCGTGCTCGAACATCTGTTATTCTTTTGGTAATTTTAACCTGCCCAATGCCAGTTTAACTAATTATATTTCAGCATCCCAGGTTGTCTTGGCGGAAAACCGCATATTTCATTCATTCAGTCAGGAAGGCTTTCAAAGTTTGCGTCCGTGACCAGTAGCAGATTCTGATATGAGACGCAAATTCAGAGTTCCACATGCGGTGGTTATTATTTAGCAAATAATATAAATGTTACGAACGTAAACATTAGGTGAGCAGGTTACATTGTAATCCCATGTCCTAACAACACGCTTTGTGACGAGATACGCAGTGATGAGCAATTTGGCTGTTTGCACCAGACGAAACACGACAGAAATTTAAATACAGCAATTCAGAAGCACAGAATAGTGCACTCACTCACGAAATGGTGAGGTTTATAATCTATTTAATACATATTGACCCTCTTTAACATTATTAGATGTAGATGCTGAATCACTGATATGTGTTCAGTTCTAAAGTTCTATTTCAAACGGTTTATTTTATTTTCAAGATCTGAGCTGAACTATCTGCTGCTGCTTTCAGTAGTATGGCAATAAATGTCATGTAAAATGACATTCAAACTCACATTATTAGCATTTAACACTGAATAAAGCACATGAGGTATACCTGAGGTGATCATTGTCAGTTTTTTGTTGTTCACCTGTGAGAAATAGAAGCTGTTTCTAATATATCAATTCTTAACAAAGTTATTTCAAACTCCTTTTAATATGGAAAATATTCGGGTGCCGTTGCTTTTATTTAGAACACGACTTAAATCACTCACTCCGGTCCTTAATCTGGCAACCTGCGCTTGCGTTTGTTTTGATTCAGGAGTGCAATACCTAGTTTAACTACTGGGTGTCAAACTTACATACTGCACCTTTAAGTTGACCCCCCCCCCCCCTCTCTCCCCACAAAAACAATCATTGTGTTGTTTCAGCTCAATTTAAATAAGCAAATGCCTTTTTTAGTGTACAAACCAGTTGTGTATTGTACTTTATTTTAATTATATATATATTTTTATTTTACCTTGTTAAAGTATTTATTACCTTGTGTATGTATTTAAAACATTTCTAATTGTGTGTGTGTGTGTGTGTGTGTGTGTGTGTGTTTCACTTTATTATTTTATTCTTTGTTTATATACTATGAAATACTTTGGCAATACTTGACAAGTGGTGGCAATAATGCTATTTTGAATTGAATTGAATTGAATTGAATTGAATTGAGAGAGATTAGATTTTTAAAATTCACTTTATTTTATACCATATTAAAAAATACCATAATTAACAAAAGCACATTTTACTGAAGCCATTTGTAAACGGCCAATTTAGTTTACCCAATTTACCTATATCTCATGTCTTTGTACTGTTGGGGAAACAGGAGCACCCGGAGGAAACCCTCACGAACACGGGGAGAACATGCAAACCAGTTACCTTCTTGCTGTGAGGCGACAGTGCCAACTGCTGAGCCACACTGACCCCCTTTATTGTTATTATCATTTTTAAGACAGAAAAAATTAATAAATAACAATACATTAGGACTGTTGGACCCCATGGCTGGAATTGCTTAGAGCCCCTAAATCACCAAATCTGTCCCTGATTGCTATATTTATTGGCATAGTTGGGTATAGTAATACAAATTATACAAACACACACACTAAATTCTAAAGTGTTATAAATAAAATATTGTTTGTTAAATTTACTGTTTATTACTAGTTGCATGGGGTGACACAGTGGCTCAGTGTTTAACACTAGTGGTTTGTGGTGGCGCGTCACATGCAAGAAGGTTGCTGCTTCAAGCCCTGGCTGGGTCAGTTGGCATTTCTGTGTGGAGTGTGCATGTTCTCCTCGTGTTCGCGTAGGTTTCCTCAGGGTGCTCTGGTTTTCTGGTTGCAGCTGGAAGGGCTGGATAAGTTGGCGGTTCATTCCGCTGTGGCGACCCCTGATGAATAAAGAGACTAAGCTGAAGGAAAACGAATGAATAAATACTAGTTGTATCTTAACAATGTTGCTTGTTAAATCCTGGTAATTGTGTTTTTTAATTACTATGTAATTTGTTTTCATATGTTCTATTTAATGTAAACATCATGAGTGCTTTGGCAATACATACAGTTGAAGTCAGAATTATTAGTCCCCCTGAATTATTAGACCCCCTGTTTTTTGTTTTTCCCCCAATTTCTGTTTAACGGAGAGAAGATTTCTTCAGCACATTTCTAAACATAATAGTTTTAATAACTCATCTCTAATAACTGATTTATTTTATCTTTGCCATGATGACAGTAAATAATATTTGACTAGATATTTTTCAAGACACTTCTATACAGCTTAAAGTGACATTTAAAGGCTTAACTGGGTTAATTAGGTTAACTAGGCAGGTTAGGGTAATTAGGCAAGTTATTGTATAATGATGGTTTGTTCTGTAGACAGTCGAAAAAAAAATTTGCTTAAAGGGGCTAATAATTTTGTTTTTAAAATGGTTTTCAAAAAATGAATAACTGCTTTTATTCTAGCCAAAATAAAACAAATAAGACTTTCACCAGAAGAAAAAATATTATCAGACATACTGTGAAAATTTCCTTGCCCTGTTAAACATAATTTGGGAAATATTTAAAAAAGAAACATAAATTCAAAGGGGGGCTAATAATTCTGACTTCAACTGTATGTAACATTTGGCATGCCAATAAAGCAAGTTTGAATTGAATTGAGAGAGGGAGATCCAGTGAGAGAGAGAGAGGGAGGGAGAGAGAGAGAGAGAGAGAGAGACAGCTGTGGATGTATTATAATCCCCGACGGGCTTGTGTCAGGGGTCTGACGGCTTTTTAAAGTCAGCAGTGATTTACAGACAGTCAAAGTCTCGTAATCACGAAATTCTGCTTGATTATTTCCTTAGTCGTGACCTCTCGTGAGGTCACCGTGGCTCTGAACCAAAACTCTGTAAAGCTGCCTACATATGCAGCATTTTCAGGCAACCCAGAGCAAAGGCCTTTCCAAAGCGTCTGCAGCATTGTTATTGCAACGTCATGAAGGCATGAGTTGTGACAAGTACAGTTGTAAAAAAAAAAGTTATAATAAATAATAAATATAATAAATAAATGTTTATGTAATATGAAAGGAGCATATAATTTGCATATGTAATTATATATGCAAATTACATATCCAGTAAATTAAATGTTTATGAAACAATATATGTGCACCTATGGGCCTAAAATACCATACATAACCTACATATATTATTATAAAATAATAAGTAATTCTGTGTGTGTAAACCATCAGTGGGCAACCCAGTGGCGCAGTAGGTAGTGCTGTTGCCTCACAGCAAGAACGTCGCTGGGTCGCAGGTTCGAACCTCGGCTAGGCTGGGTCAGTTGGCGTTTCTGTGTGGAGTTTGCATGTTCTCCCTGGGTTCGCGTGGGTTTCCTCCGGGTGCTCCGGTTTCCCCCACAGTCCAAAGACATGCAGTACAGGTGAATTGGGTAAGCTAAATTGTCCATAGTGTGTGAATGTGTGTGTTCCCACAGATGGGTTGCGGCTGGAAGGGCATCCGCTGCGTAAAATCGTGCTGGGTAAGTTGCCGGTTCATTCCGCTGTGGCGACCCCGCAAGGGACAAAGCCGACAAGAAAATGAATGAATGAATGAATAAACCATCAGTGTCGATATATAGCCATATCGCCCTGCTACGGGTGTGATATTGCATTTATACAACACTTCGACGGCATAATTGTGTATATAAAACAGAAAATCTAATCTAAAAATCCTCTTGTATGAGGAACTATTTTCTTCCGCCATTCATTCACATCTGCAGCTGACGTCAGAACAGCAGAAACCGTAACTACTTCACCAACGTCACTTTAGAGCTAGTGTTTGAATGATTCTCTAGCGTAATATCTAAAGTGATGACAAAACATGGGATTTTTGCTCACATTTTAAGATTATAAGGCTAGAAGCCATCAGTCTAGAGACATTTCCCAGTATTTCTCTGTTGCAATCAGGATATCACAATAATTAACCCTGAAAAAAGCCAAAGCTAAGCAAACACTACCAGAAACACTACCAAACTATGGTATAAATACAGCACTACAACATACAAAAGAGAGATAGATCAACTTAGAAAGTCACTTACCTGTTTTATAATGATTTTATCAGCGTAGTTTGAAATTACATTGAGTTTTTCTCCTATAAGGACTTATTGTGCGGTCTCTGTCGCCATCTTGTGGTGCAGCTTCAACCATCTTTGCTCTGCTCAGCATGACAGGCTGATTGAGGCAGACGCACTGAATCTCCGAAATGATAAATATTTAAAATAGACACTATCCTCATAAATAAACTACATAGTTGCAATCTTAACAACTGCATTCTCACCTAAAAAAGCCTCAAAAGTACACTGTTGTCCAACAGCTGCAATATTTGTCAAACGGTAGTAAGTTTATTGATCTGCTGTTACTCTATGTGGGTGGAGTAAAACAAAAGGGTGAAGAAGCTGTACGAGTGCTATTATTGCAGAATATCGCACAACTATCAGCCAATCAGATTCAAGAACCAGACAGAACTGTTGTGTGTGTGTGTGTGTGTGTGTGTGTGTATATATATATATATATATATATATATATATATATATATATATATATATATATATATATATATATATATATATATATATATAATTTTATTTTTTCTCTAAAAATATTTTAAGAATTCTCATTTAGATATTTAATTAAAGTCATAAATGTATCTGCATTGTTTAATTTATATAATTAACTAATGTTATTGTTTTAAAACTATTTACCAATGCAAATTAATTAAAGGGCACCTATGGTGAAAAATCTAGCTGTTTGGACAGACATGTGTGTAGGTATAGTGTATAGACTGTCATATTGGGGTGATATAAAAAAAAAAGACACCCAGTCTTTTTTTTTCAATTTAACAACATAATAACGGTGGACCAATTGGAGCGGTTTTGAGATCGACCGCAACTTGACGTAGGAGTGCGGTCCCCCCGCCCACCAATATTGATTGACAGGCACGCATTACCATATCCTCAGTTTGTCGTTTCACGTCCACCATTTTCAGCGTGTGAGTCAAAGCGATGTCACCAAAGAAACACCCTTGCTCTATTTCTCTATTTCTTGCTTTCATTGGGCTCAACACAAGAGCCTTTATCGTCTTCCTGTGAGTAAGCAACAGAGATTTTACATTTAGTGGCTATTTGCGCTGAACACGCAGTGAAAGCAACGTATCGAGATTTGGTTCATTAAAAACAGCTGATCCACCGAGTCTTTCAGCACTCTCTCCGAAAACACTCGATTGATCTCGGCTGGCGGATCAACATTCACCACATGATCGCTCTCATCGGCGCCATTGTTTGTAACTTTATGTGGGTTTGCAAACATGTGTACTTTTCATTGCGTCTTCCTCAAACTTCAGCCGTTTGCATTTCCCGCGGTCACAGAAGCTCCCTGTCATCTCAATTAGGTACGGCTGGAGCGCGTTGCCTCGCGTGCGCATCCCTCCATTGGAAATAACGAACTTGCCTTAGTTATAGCCTCAGTCAAAGTTAATCCAGTGTGTGTGGTTATTAGTCTCGGTGTACAAGATCGAAACTTTAAACTAGCACACAGTTGGCATAACTTTGTTAAGTTGCCGCAGTTTTGTTCCGTGCAGAAACACGGTGTTTACGATTAATTAAGCATGACGAATTAAAGTGTGGTTAACAGTGAAACCGGCTAATCATTGCATCCCTATACAGCATGCATGCATCGTTACATAGCGGCTGGAAAACTATACAAAGACACAAATGATTTTGTAACTACCGCTCTGACACATTCTGGTACATTAGGAATATTGATTCCTCAACAGTAGTCTCTGCTTGGTTTGTGTCCGAGTCCGGGTCGTACATGTACAGCTGAATGCTGGTCCTCTCACTCATGTTGCTTCTCTCTGTCTGCCTGTCTGTTGCCATACACAAAGCGGGGGAGCTCTTGGCTCCGCCCCCTTGTTAAGTTGGGCGGGAAGTCGAAACTAATTTTCATGTGAAGCAACACTAAAACAACGACCTGTGTACACACTCCCAAAATGAAACTTTTTACCACATTATAATAAAAAAATCTGAATTGTGTTTTGAACTGAACCTAAACTGGCACACTCAGAAGAACCATAATATTAATATTACATCTTAAAAAAGGGGTAAAATAGGTGCCCTTTAAAACAAATTAAATAATTTAAAATGTGTGTGTGTGTCATCAGTCATCTAATTACCTTGGAGTGTTCAACCAGTATTTACCCTGCTTTTTTTCATCCTCATAATGATGTCAGCTAAGCAGAACCGGCACACTAGCTTCTGCAACAGAGGGCTTGTTTAGTTTCTAATGATAATAATGCAATGATACAAAATATCTAATAACACTCTTCCTTTCTCTCTTTCTAAAGGAGTGCTGAAAGAAAAGGATAATGGTCAGACGTACGGCAGTCGTGTGGCTCAGCTCAGGAAGAACTTTAACACCACAAACGCCCCATGTGCCAAACCACCGATCCCATGCAAACCTGCTCACCTACTGACATCCCCTTCAGTCAGATAAACACAAACCTGAACACAAACTTAAAACAAAAGACTTGTGCATATCCAAGCGTACGAGCAGATCCAGGAGTGGACAAAGCTGGAGATGGACGGATGGAAATCAGAAGGTCTTCATGACCCAGCTCGCACCAGCACTCCTCAACTTTGTTTGTTTTTTTACACTGTTTACAGAGGAACATGCTCTCCAAAGCACTGAGATTTGTTCTGCTGCCTTTACAGGATATTATGTTTTTTATATAAACTTTGTTTCCTTAAGGAGACAAAAACCAAAGTTATTGTTTAATGTTTTTTGTAACAAATAATGGCTCAACTTTTTGACTGGCTGTAAATAACGGTGTCATACTGTATGAAATTAAATGGTTGGTTTAACTGGTCTTGTTGACTGAATGTTAATTTAAACATATGTTGATGTACTTCCAACTGAATATTGAGTAACAGCCGGGGCTTTTTATCAACAGGCTCATTGTATATATGTACCCGTCTACAATTCTGGAGAGCATGAAATATGTAGCCAAAGGTATGTCTGGCTATTTTGTCTCTAAAACTAATGCTACGAGGCGGTATTATGTCGCAGACAGCTTCTGCTCCTTTTAGCCCTAACAGCTGACCGCTTAACTCCATGTGGATGGCTTTTCCGGCATTACCAGTTTGCCCAGTGGCTTGTCGCATATGTCAGCGGACTTGGGATGCATAGTGGAGTTTACTGCAACGACAGGGTTCAAGTCTAGTGAAAAATGGTTCAAGGATCCAGTTAAACACAAGCTAAATAAATAAATAAAAAACGGCTGAAAACGTGGTGAAATCATGTGGCCACGACAGCTTTTCTTTTTCAAGATTGCTTTTGAAAACACTATCGACTGGGTTTAGGGAAAGTGGGTGGGTGGGTTGTCCAGTAAGTCAGTCGACAGCAAGTTGGCCTGGGGTGCATTTCCCAAACAATGACGTAACTCGTGGCTGAACTATCATAGTACGATGCATCGTTTGGGAAAAGAACAATGTAGTCACGAGTGTTTCCCGAAAACGGTAGTGGCTTTGTCGCAGATCCATCGTTTGAACCACTTTAGTTATAACGTAAAACGCCCATAAACTTTAGAGATTAACCCCATAATATTGTTTTACACGCACACGCATTTAAAGTCAGGAAAGTTGGGCGTGTCCAGCTCTGGGAGTGTAGGAGTGTCGGGGGAGGGAAAGAGGGTAAGATTTGCATAGTAGGGAGTTTCCATTTGGCCATGTGCTGATCACAGGCAAAAGAAACACAGAGGCTTTGATACCGCATGGCGAATGGAAGAAAAAAAAATCCTCCGCATTTCTCTGTAACTTATGCACTCGGTAGGTAGCATCAGAAAGCCGTGTGTGTATAGACTATCCTGTCACAAAATGCGGCGAAAATCCTGCACAATGGGAATAGTTTGTTTATATGTTTACACTCGGAGAGCAGCATTTACAGCGGATCTTTCAGTCTATAATACTATAATATTGCAGTGATATTAACATACTGTAAACTTAGTAACTTAATCATTTTGACTGAGGTATGTCTTTAAAAACTAATAAAGCACTGCTGACAATACGACAAACTTTGCAATCTGGGTTAAACAAAGAACACTGCACACACTTACCTAATCTGTAGCGACAGGACAATCAAACTGGAGCGGTGTCTTTTTTTTAAAAGGAGACGAGCGGCAAATCCGGATTTCACCATTTCCAGATGCGAAAAACTCTCGGGTAAAAATGTTCCTTACAAACGCGTTTCTGTCGCGTGCACTGTAATCCACACGTGAGTCCAGCAGCTCTCTCATAGAGGGAAAATGAAAACAAAACCTTGTTGCAGCACACCGACGACCCATGTCTCCAAATTCTTGTTCTTTCACTTGTTTTGGCAACACAACGTGGCGTCTCTCTGCCGTCTATACAGCGTAAACAGTCTCCGGAGCTATCATGCATATTAATGAAGTTTCACGTCATACACAATAGAGCGCGCTGATTGGTTTGAAGCACGTCTTCTCATGAATTAATGCCGCACACTCAGATGCGTCAGAATGTCCTCAAAAAGACAGCCAGCCACTCTCCAGGCTGGATTTACACCTATGTATCTCATGGCCGTGACGTAGCTTCAAAAATTCGTTTCAAACCGGAAGAATGAATTTGCTCAAAATAACGCAAAAACAACCAATTTTCACTTTTTAGTGCAATATATGTGTCCTAATAGTGTTTATAGCAGCGTGGGACACATATATGACTGTCAACAGCTCAAAAAATGTGTTTTGGTGTTTCGTGACCCTTTAAAAAAAATCCAATAATAGTTTTGATAAAAACATACACTCGTTTTCCATATTAATTGAAATATATGTAAACAACACATAGGGCATGTGTTTCCTTTACAAATATTATTGAGAATATTCCATGTTCTATTCTAAAACATAACACCACTAACAAAAAGCTAACATGTATTCTAATCTCATATATAAATTAAATAAATAAATAAATAATAAGGTTATTTATTATGAAATATTATTTAATATTTATTATTTATTAGGAAATGAAGAAAAAATCTTACTTTAATAATAATTATTATTATTACTATTATTAAGTAGGATAATGTTTATTTAGGCGACGCAGTGGCACAGTAGGTAGTCCTGTCACCTCACAGCAAGAAGATCGCTGGGTTAAGCCTCGGCTGGGTCAGTTGGCATTTCTGTGTGGAGTTTGCATGTTCTCCCTGCATTCGCGTGGGTTTCCTCCGGGTGCTCCGGTTTCCCTCACAGTCCAAAAACATGCGGTACAGGTGAATTGGGTAGGCTAAATTGTCCGTAGTGTATGGAGTAGGAATGAGTGTGTATGGATGTTTCCCAGAGATGGGCTGCAGCTGGAAGGGCATCCGCTGCGTAAAGCATGTGCTGGATAAGTTGGCAGTTCATTCCGCTGTGGCGACTCCAGATTAATAAAGGGACTAAGCTGAATAAAAAATAAATGAATGAATGTTTATTTATTTTTTATTATTGTTTATTTATTTTTTTACTTATTTGACACATTCAACCTACTGCAGAAATGTTCTAACCAACAGGCCCATGTCATATACAGTACAGATACATTTCTTAATAAATAACCTACTATAAATAAAAAACATTAACGTATGCTATATATTTGTTTTCACAAGCTTTGGAGACGTAACGTAAATTTAAATAATAGGTCACCTATAGCTTTTGTCATAAGCAACGGCTGTGTTTAATATGGCATAAATCTTTTCAAAGTGCACTGCAAAGGGAACGCAATTGTCTATATGAAGATTGCTAAAACTGAACTGTAAAAATACTTTGAAAGTAAATTACACCTAAGAGAGATGACTTTAATGTTTTCTTTTTAAATCATTCCAAGTTTATGTTAGAACTTTCTAAACGAATAGGGCATAGGTGGGATAACTGGGAATAGAACACAGCCAGGAACTATGTTTAACTACAGCTCTAGAGGTGTAGTTGCAAGCGTACAAGTTTGCGACTCAGTTTGCAAACGTTCGTTGGAAAGATGGATTTGGGAAATGCCAAATCAACGAACTATGTTTGTAACAACAGAACTTGCGACCTTAGATAACGATGGTTTTCAGAACCGCACCCCAGGTCGGCTGAAGTGTATATTGTGCCCTCTGGTGGATTTACATGAAAAGAGGACGCGTGAGAGAAATAAACTGTCCTAATGAAAACGATCTTGTTCATAAACAATGGTGGCAGGACTTTTCATGTACGTTTACAGCCTGGTACAAAAGATGGTTTTGGTGCACATAGCTAATATTATCCTTCATGACAACTGTGAGGGGGTGAATTATTTTTTATAACTTTGTTTTGTTTTTATTAAGTTTTATTAAGTCTGCAAAATTAAGAGTGTGGCCACTTGAGTGACAGCTAGATCTCGCTGGTCACCGTCACTTCACCTCAGCTGATTCCGGCTGATTAGCCGCTGAACTTGACATATACATTGTATTTTTGTTTTGTTTTATGTTTCTTTACACAGTCAGTTGCTTTTTGGAATTATTTCTACAATTATCAGATGATATGGCATGCTGTGTGCACATAATTATGCTCACAAACCGTTCAAGTTGTCTCCATTTCCCAGGTGAGTGAAATTATATACTTTTATACCATCTCTATAAATGTATTTGTTTTATTTAAGATCATTTATAATTTTCTTCAGACCTGTAATGCACTCCAGAATCTAACAGATTAAATTAGCTGTAGGCTATAGAATTTGTCTGAAACATTGTCATACAGTTTTATGTCTGAATTTCATGAATAGCCTTGCATTTACTAACAAAGACTATATCTGTATTTGTATTAAGTATTTGGATGTAATTCACATTTTCCTCCTGTAGAAAAACATCATAAGAACGTTGTGGCTTGATGTATTACAACAGTGCTTTCAAAACACAACGCTTTATTGATATAGTATACAACCAAGCACATGTGGTCAGAACACAAACGAGTCGAAAGTAATGAACTATTCAGTAACTATTTCTCCCAAAGAAAAGACCGCCTATGCAAAATGCTAGCAGGTGTCTGTAGCTACGCCTCTTTGCCGTTGTTTGGTATCCCCCAGTTGGTGCGATGACGCGCGAACAAAATGGCGATGGATAGCCACGCCTACACACTTTTACTACGTCCATATCTTTTACAGGCTATATGTTATAGCACATAATTCTATTAACGTCATTGCGTCACCACACTATCCAAGTTTCCTCCGGAGTTTCATGAAATTTTGGGTGTTTCATTTTTAATTTGTCGACTTTAACTGCAGTTTGCCACTTTCCCTTTCATTCAGGAACATTTCATGGATGCCCCCCGTGACAAATGAGATGTGAGTGAACTGTTGGTAGAGTGTTGTTTTATTAGAATTTGATACCGCAAGCTGTATAGGGAAAAAAAACTTCGCATTTCGCTATGCAGGTGTCTGTGGTCCTTCACTGATTTGGTAGGTGCAGAGAATAGTGTCAAACAGCTGTGTGTGTATAGACTATCCTGTCGCAAAATGTGGCAAAAATCCTACACGACAGTAATAGTTTGATTGCGGTGTTTACATGTCTGAACTGCACTTCAATAATGTGACTAAAATCGGCATACTCCACATGTCTTAATCCGATTTGTTTAATTCGATTACGACAAAAATCGCTGTTTACATGGTAGACTCTTAATCAGAGTACTGTCTTAATCTTACTAAAATCGCATTATTGGTATATCGATTGGCATTTTTCATGCTTGTTGTCAATTTGGTGTTGTTTTAAGACCATTGTGCCAAATACACACACATGTATTAATGTTAGCCAGACTTCAGGCTGAGACAAATGTGTTCGCTATTAAGCCACAGCTCCAACAGAGGGATTCAGCCACTACTAGCTAGCTCTCTGCAACTCTCACATGGTCGCCCACTGAAGCTAAGCAGGGCTGTGCCCGGTCAGTACCTGGATGGGAGACCAAATGGGAAAAGCTAGGTTGCTGCCGGAAGTGGTGTTAGTGAGGCCAGCAGGGGGCGCCCAACCTGCGATCTGTGTGGGTCCTAATGCCCCAGTATAGTGAGCAGTATACCGCTCAGTGAGCGGTGTCTTTCGGATGAGACGTTAAACTGAGGTCCTGACTCTCTGTGGTCATTAAAAATCCCAGGATGTCCTTCGAGAAAGAGTAGGGGTTTAACCCCGGCATCCTGGCCAAATCTGCCCACTGGCCTCTGTCCATCATGGCCTCCGAACCCTCCCCATATCATAATTGGCTTCATCACTCTGTCTCCTCTCCACCAATCAGCTGGTGTGTGGTGTGCGGTCTGGTGCAAAATGGCTGCCGTCGCGTCATCCAGGTGGATGCTGCACACTGGTGGTGGATGAGGAGATTCCCCCCAATATGTAAAGCGCTTTGAGTGTCTAGAAAAGCGCTATATAAATGTAAGGAATTATTATTATTATTACTGTCGTTACTTTAAGACAACTTAAAGAAAAATATTGTGTATACAATAAATTTGATGAAATCCTTTTACTCTTTCACTCAACATCATCTTTACTTTCCCTCGATCTCCCTCTGTCCTCTCCCTGTCTTTTCCTCCCTATCTAAGCTCCCTCTATTTCCATGCACCTCCATGTTTCTCTTTTTTTCCAGCCCTGATCCTTCAGAGGAAGCGAGGAATGGAGAAAGATAAGGAAGAGGTCAGTAACTCTGCTGCATGAGCTCATTTGAGATGAGAGGGTCAGCATGACGGCCCGCCGCTGCCGTCTGTCTCGACCCATAGGACGCGCAGATGATAACTATCCCAGCTGCTGTTTCACAGTCTGGAATGATTGACTGTCTCCATCATGAACCAGATGCCGCTGAGAAACCAAACATGTGGCGATAATATGGAAATACATTTAGAAGGTTGACTGGCTGTCGATTAGCTGCTTGATCTATCTATCTATCTATCTAGAAAGTTATCTGTCTACCAAAAATGTTATCTATCTATCTATCTATCTATCTATCTATCTATCTATCTATCTATCTATCTATCAAGAAGGTTGCTATCTATCCATCCATCTAGAGAGAAAAAGTTTGTTTTGCATCAGATTTTCTTTTACTTAGTTTTTCTCAGTGGCTTTGGTGCATTTCTCACAACACTATTTACATTTGCACAACAGTTAATGCATTTCTCAAAACAATTAGTACAAACTGCAAAACCTAGTTGATAACCTGCAAAAGCATGTCACTTGCTCAAAATGGAGAGCTCATTCCTCAAAAGCAAGTATTGATGTCAATGAAAGTGTCGAATTAATAAAGGGACTAAGCTGAAAAGAAAATGAATGAATGAATGAAATTGGCCGTAGTGTATGTGTGTGTGTGTGAGAATGAGTGTGTATGGGTGTTTCCCAGTACTGGGTTGCAGCTGGAAGGACATCCGCTATATAAAGCATATACTGAATAAGTTGGTGGTTCCTTCTGTTGTGGCAACCTCTGATGAATAAAGGAACTAAGCCGAAGGAAAATGACTGACTGAATTGAAAACCCAATTAGAACCACTTGTTTGATAAACAAATAAGTCTCACATATAATAAATATATATAAATTTAATATATAGAAAGCATATTACAAATTGAATTGTTCATACAAACATATAACAAATGTAAACATTTGTATATCATTCAATAATATTACTAAAATTAATATAAAAGCTAAAATAAAATATTTATATTTTTTATTATATAATATATACACATTTACATACATAAATAAATAAATAAATAAATAAATAAACAATAATGCACTTAAAAATCTGTGAAAATCTGCAGATTTCCGTGGCCGCAGATTCTTTGTGCGCCTACCCATGAGCTATTCAATTATGATCACTTGCATTTTGACCACAAAACAGCTGCCATGTAGTGAGGTATGATTCATTGACCTGGCAGCATATTGTCAACAGCAGGCTCTCCGTACGGTTCCTGTACACTGTTAGATAGTGGCGAGGTGCGAACCTACCTTTTGTTGGGTTCATGTCAGGTGAATTTTGAGGCCAAGGAATTAACAGAAATTCACATTCATTTTCCTAGAACCACTCCTTGATGATTTTGTCAATCTGGCACTGTGCATTGTCCTGTGCGCTTGGTACTCAATGATGTTCAGTAGGGCTGTCAAAATTAATTGTTTCTTCGGTGCACCGCGATGCAGACGCAGACAATTCGGTATCGGTTCAGTAATAATCATAACCGGTCATTGTTTACTGACGTCATTTATCTCATATGCGCTATGTCGCCGTAGCTTACTATGGCGAGGGAGGTGAGCGCGAGTATTTACTATGCTCCAACTACTTAAAAACACAGAAGCTGTGCACAATTTCACTGCGTGTGTGTTTGCTGGACAGTCTTTCACTGACACTTACTGCAGAAGCCCCTATTTCACTGCGATGTCGAGAATGAAAGTAAACTCCATTTTTCTCTGTCACTGTGGCCCATTTGACCTGCTCGCGTGACTTTTCCTCTCCTCTCGGCTGATACAGCGTTACTTCTGGATACAGACACGAGCGCGCGAGTTTTCTCCACCGCGTCTATCATGGATCAGCTGTGATCGACACTGCAGTGTTGCCAGATGTAGCTGACTGATTGCAGCCCAAAACTCGCCGAAATGCCTATCCAAAACCACCCAATCTATCAACACTGCGCCACTGCCGTTTATCAGTGTCACTCATCAGTGAACAGCACCTGTAAAGAAAAATATAAAATTGTGTATGGAAAGCATCGTCAATGCACCGTGATGCACTGAGATATCGAATTGAACCGAATCGATGGCATGATAATAGTAACCGAACCGAACCGTAAGACCAGTGTAGGTTCACACCTCTAATGTTCAGATACCAGACAGTTGTCAGGGATTGTGCTATTGGGACAATAGGCCAAAACAATTCATTCACACCCTTAAAATTCTTAAGTTGGACAATCGTTTCTAGCTCGCACCTGTGTAGGCTCACACCGCCACTGTACAATTTGAATATAGAATTGATCTTTTACATTTGAGAGTTGATTTAGAATTGCTGGAGAAAGAATCACGATGCATACATTTTTTCTCCCACCCCTAGTGGCCACTGCGCCATAGCTATATACAGTATATAGACTATATATATATATATATATATATATATATATATATATATATATATATATATATATATATATATATATATATATATATATATATATATATATATATATATAGGGCAACGCAGTGGTGCAGTAGGTAGTGCTGTTGCCTCACAGCAAGAACGTCGCTGGGTCGCAGGTTCGAACCTCGGCTAGGCTGGGTCAGTTAGCGTTTCTGTGTGGAGTTTGCATGTTCTCCCTGCGTTTGCGTGGGTTTCCTCCGGGTGCTCCGGTTTCCCCCACAGTCCAAAGACATGCAGTACAGGTGAATTGGGTAGGCTAAATTGTCCATAGTGTATGTGTGTGAATGAGTGTGTGGATGTTCCCAGAGATGGGTTGCGGCTGGAAGGGCATCCGCTGCGTAAAATCGTGCTGGATAAGTTGGCGGTTCATTCCGCTGTGGCGACCCCGCAAGGGACAAAGCCGACAAGAAAATGAATGAATGAATGAATATTTATATATATATATATACATTTAAGGTTTTACCAAAAAAAAATATTTTATTTTATTATGCAAGAGGAACAAAACATATATTCTCAAAACGGATGGTAATAAACAGGGCTTTACATAAACACCCGGGTAGATTTCGGTTGTGGCGGGTTAGACAGCCACTCCCACTAGCCACTTTGGCTGGCTGAAACTCATTTTTAAATTGCCAGTGCTGGCTCATCACTACAGGTTAGACTGTTAGTTTCTGACCGTTTGTCAATATGCGTAATGTGATCTTAGAATCGAGAAGCAGCACGAATGACAAAAACAGCTTTTCGTGCGAGAAATAAAAAAGCAGGTGAATAACGAATGAGAGGATCACGCGCACGGTGAGACGGGCTTTCCTCACTCACTGATGAGGGCTTTAGTGTTGCACACACAGATGATTTGATGCGCACGAGTGTTTAAAAGCTCCTGTGCCGTTTCCTCACTCGAAGCAACCATGCCTAGAAACAACACTAGTGCGATGCTCGTGCACCCGCAGTCCTTCAAGGGCTCGAAATTCTTTGTAAGCAGCAGCAGCTGTTGCTTTTGCTTTAACCATTCTTTGAACAGATTATTAATTGGCCTAACATTAACCGTGAGCGCGGCATCATCCTTTTATTATAGCACATGGAATGTTTTACCCGCTTTCTTTTGCTTGCTGTTATTTTTGTTAATATAGTTTAATAATCATCCTTTACAATAGTATTGCTTTAATATGTGGTTGTATGCATAGTTAACTGGTGCCAGTACAGACCACTGTGCATGTTTTAGATGCGTGAGAATTTATATTTTTTAAATGTCAGCTGTTTTGTTGAATAAAAAGTGTATGTATACAGCAGTATTTTGCTTGTTTTGACACATTATTTAAAATTTGTGGCAAGGAAATAATTAGTTTGGTGTGGCCAGAGAAAAAAAAGGTAAATCCTTATTGTGTTGAGCCCTGAAAAGTCCTGTGAAAGAAAACTAATTGCAATGCAACACTTTTTTTATGAAATCATAACTCATTGGCTCATGGTCATTGAGTAAGCTCATACACAAAAAACAGTTAAATGAACTGGAGGAGGAGGCAAGTGGAAAAAACACAAAATCTAAATGAAGTAATTTTAGCATGCCAAAGTCAAATTTATGCATATAAAATAAATTTTCCCAACAACAAAATTGTGGCTAGTGAAAATGGCGAGTGGCTAGTAACGTTGGAAAACTACTAGTTACAGTGGCTGGTGATCAAAAACGTTAATGTCAAGCCCTGGTAATAAATATTCTTTCTTAAGAACAAAATCAGGATATTCGAATGATTTTCTAAAGAATGTGACAATAGCCCCTTTCACACATACAGACTTTTCTAAACTGTGTGAACAGGCCCTTTTTTAAAATACCAATAAATTTGTTCCGGCAATTTCTCAGAAAGAGAAGTTGTAACATTACCGGTAATTTGCCGGAATGCTGCACTGTGTGAACGCAGAAGGAAAATTGCCGGAAAGAGTGCATTCACTTTAAGAACGTGCTGATGTGAGATGTCTACTGCAGCCAATCAGAAAATTTGCGCTGATTATGAAAATAAAAGCCTTTGAATACTTTTCCAGACACATTTAGCTGCTAGTTGTTAATCAGATAATGTTTCTATGTTCATTATTAATGGCAACTGTGGAAATAAATATCGTTAAAATGCTCGTGTACGTGAAGGAGTGCTTCGGTGAGTGCTAGCACACAAACAACTGTACATCTTGACAAGCGAAAGTGTTCCTCCATATGTTTACATTGAAGTTGTTCAAAACAGTTATCCATTCACCGAATTTGTAATGTCGTCAAATGTGTAAACATTTAGCTGCGGTTAGCGTTTCTGCCTTTGGATGTCTCTGGGACAAAAGCAACTGGATGAATGCTAAAGCTTTAAATAAAAGTGAAACCATCAACAAAAGCCCGACCCCGATTATGTTTACAAATAGAAGCGCATCCGTTAAAGGCCATTTCTGGGTAATGATGCCAGAATTTAATGGTATTTTGGAATCAATGTGTGAACGATATTTTCTGAAAAACTGTGAACGTCCTTGCCTATAGATGAATTACTAATTTGTAAACATTCAGGATGTGCGCGCAGAAAAAAGGTTGCAGAAAAAAACAGGAGTGCTAGCATTTACAGCAAGGGAATGATGCGCTACAGAGTTTGTTGTTGTATTAGAGATAAGTTATATTGATTACATATTATATATATTATTTACAAAATGCTTTCAGCGTATTATAACAGCTTGTCACTCAATAAGCCCAGTGATTCAGCAAAATTAATGTTAAAGTGAGCGGCGTTCGTCTGACAGGTCCATCCCGCGATAGCACCCTCCCAATGGATATTGGATAAGACGAAATGGATAAGCATCCAGCTCGAAATATACAGCTATCTCATTAAGTGATTTTACAAGAGAGAGGTTAAAGGCCTACAAGTCTTTGGATGCCAACAATTTTGTTCTGTGTGGTCATGTGCAAGAAATAACGTTCCATAATTACCAGATTCAAATCTTTGTAGTGCTGAAAACTGAGGTTCTGCCTAGCCAAACACAGGAAAAGAAGACAGAGCTGTACAAGGCCTGGGTAATCATCAACAAGCAAAACAACTGCATACTGACAGTGAACTGCACCTGTACGGCAGGGTATGTGAACTTACATGTTTAAATTTCATTCTAAGCATTAAGTGTCCGCAGTTTAATTAACCATACTTAACTGTTTTTGCTGAAATCATTGCTGCAATCAAAAACGAGTAATGTGAATGATTCAGCATAGCGTGAACTTACTTGATATGTAATGACAACTGCAAAGTCGAGCATTTTTAATTAGGTCCTCACTCCATTCAACTCTTATGATGGCTGTTAGCCAAAGACGTCTGCGGTTGGCATTAAAAGCAGTGTGGTGTACGGTAAAATGTAAGTTTTCTATTTTTCGAATTTGGCATCCTACCGCACAACATGACATGTTTGCTATTGCAACCGGTCTTTTTTTGCAACCGGTATGCGCGGTTGAACCCGTGTGATGTCATGTGTGCCGTAGGTTGGTAATTCCCCTATGTGAACAGTGCTTTTTTGAATTTACCGGTAAAGTCGTTATGGAAATTTTCCAGATATTTACCAGTATCCCTGTGTGAAAGGAGCTAATGAATTCTATAGTAATGCTGAAAATCATGACTAAATATTAAATGCAGAAAACTATATTTTAAATGGTAATATAATTTGACAATATGACTGTTTCATTGTATTTTGCATACAGCTCTGAGACATCTTTGCTTTCTTTTCTTTTTTTTGCTGATGTCACCTCGGCCTAGGGGAGTTTAGTCATTCACATCGATTCCAAACACGCACTCAGGTCTGAAAAGCCTACTTCTCATGATTCAGTCAATTCCCAATGGGCAAAATCACTTTTGATTTGAATATTCCACTTAGAGTGAAGTAAAAATGGATTGCGAACGTAATTTTAGTCAGCGTGACTAACCTCATGCCAATTTACACAAATAAGCCAGAAAATCAGTGGACAGGTAATATGTGTAGATCTACAGTAACCTGATGCAACAATGAAAAACCAACAAATACTTTCCTCCCTCTTTTTTTTTGCCTGAGCTGGTTTTCAAACTCAACTAATGATGGCTACCTACCGTAGAAATATCTCTGAAGTGCGGATGGCGAGAGAACGGATTAATATTTCATAAACAGTATCATCGCTGTACGCGAGGCGCTGCAGCAGAGTTTTGGGGAAGCTGCTCTGTAACTCCAGTCGATACTTTATGTCTGTCGTCTCTGTAGTGACCAAACCGGTCTAGAATTTTTACATGAGAGGAGAATTGATATTCCCCCTCTCTCTCTCTTTCTCCCTGCTTCCCTCCATCTCGCGCTCTCTTCTAAGCTTCTACAAAGAGCACGACTGTTTTGCCGTTCCACTCAGATGCTCTGAAGAAGCTTCCTGGAGGAAGAGGAAGGTGGGGGGTTTCTGTGCGCGCGAGGAGGACAGGGCTACTCAGGCATCGTAAACCTTTTAAACACACACACGCACAATTCCCTGCTGCAGTGGGATTCTCTGAAGGGAGATAAAAAAGACTCTGTTGTGCGCAGGAAGAGAGAGAAGCCCATCACCACCTCCACCGCTGTCACCCAGAGAGAAAAAAGCGAGGGAGAGAAGAGAGAGAGGGAGAAAAAAAAGTGTTGTGGCGGTCTAGCGGTGTAGGCTGAACCACGGCTCCAGTGACCCCTGGCGAGAGAGAGTGCTGTGTGTGTGTGTGTGTGTGTGTGTAACGCTGCAACATGTGACAGGGCTACACACACACACACAGCCTCACCCCCTCAGGCAAGAGCGAAACGTTCTGCAGCGAAAGCTTTAGTGTGTGTGTGTGTGTGTCTGTGTGTGTCTGAATCCGTTCGGGGAAAACAATCCCTTCTGTGTGTGTGTGTGTGTGTCTATACGTGCGGCTGCGTGTGCGTGTCCGTGCGTGCGTGTCTTGCAGTGAACGGTCTACTGCGTTTTTTCCTCCATGATTAATCAGAGCGAGGGCAGGAGGCCGAGGGCCGAAGGGACTGCGACAGCTCCAACGCTCTTAACCCTTTACTGCCCACACACATTTGCTGGAGATCCACACACCAAACACAACCTGTGAAATCCCGAGCGCTCCATTCACTGCAGACTAATTAGCTGGACTATTATGGCTCTTGCACAAACACTATTAGCTATTAGGCAAATAGAGCGCAACAATGTTTTGCAATGAAACAATTCTCGGATAAATAGTTTCAAGCTATTAAATAAGCCAATCAGCTCTGAGTATAGGCTATATATATATATAATTTTCTTTATTGATCAGGGGTTGCCACAGCAGAATGAACCGCCAAATTTTCTAGCATATGTTTTACACAGTGGATGTCCTTCCAGTCGCAACCCAGTAATGGCAAACACCCATACACACTCTGATTTACACACATACACTACGGCCAATTTAGTTTATTTAATTCACCTATATCGCATGTCTTTTGACTGTGGGGGAAACCACACAGAAATGCCAACTGACTTACTCTGGGCTTGAACCAGCGACCTTCTTGCTGTGAGGCGATTGTGCTACCCATTGCGCCACCGTGACACCTCTCAAACATTATTTGAAATAGTAGACACAAATAGAAATTAACAGTTGGATGTGCCAAAACTTTCTTCAGTTAAACCAGACATGTCCAAAGTATGGCCCGCGGGCCATCTGCGGCCCGCAATCAGTTTTGTGGCGGCCCGCGAGGCTTTTAATAAACATTAATAGAATCTGGCCCGCTATACAAAAATGAACGTAATTCAATGAATAACCACCGGGTGTCGCTATTACATGCATTCAATTAGGCAGCCTTTCCTGTTATGACGTAAAACCAACCGACCAAAACTGAAGGAAACATTATTGATAACCACGTTTTGGCGAGCCATGGCACAACCAAGAAAAAGGAAAATCAACAGTGAGTGCAGGAAATTTTAGTCATGTTGGGGCAAAGAATATTTCTTCACAGAGGTCAGCGGGAAATGTGTCTGTTTAATTTGCCAGGAATCAGTTGCAGTAATGAAGGAATATAATATTAAATGTAGGGATGCAACGATTATAGAATTTGGTTGTACGATTATAGTCTGAGAAATAATCACGGATATCACGATTATTATGCATTTATTAATTTCAAACACCACTAGTTTAGAAAATAAGATGAAAACTCCCTAAATTTTACAATGTTATTTATTGCTGCTCAGTAACCAATTAACACAGCACATAATAATATTAGAAACAAACAATAGTCCATTTCTTTGTGCTTAAAAATAAGTGAATTTTTTGACATTTAAACAAATAATTTTACACTGTAAATAAATGACAGAACAATTAATAAATAATTAAAAAACAGTATTTGTCTAATGCAGAGCTTGAAATTACCTGGTAGCACCAGTGCTCCCAACTTAAGAAAATGTCGGAGAACCAGAAAGAAATTAGGAGCACCCACCAAAAATGAATGAGCACCACTGCAAATTGTATATTAACGGATTTATTGTATTTGAAAACAACATCAATTAGGACTAACAAAAACCAGAAACAAGTAACTAATTCTGTTATGACTTATTGATATTTGTGCAATAATTCCAAAATGAATGTCTAATAATTATAAAATATTTATGATGACGAAGATAACAATAATACTAACAAAGAATAACATTTCTCATTATCATTCTGCCTTGAATGTGCTTGAATGTTATCTGCTATAAAAAGTCCTACTGTTACATTATGAAACATAAATTTATGGTTTGCATCAAACAAAAATGAAGCATTGCAGTAAGAAAAATTTATTTTGCACTATTGTCTTTATATGCATGACAATTTAATAAACAGAAATAATGGACAAAAGAAAGGAAGAAAAGTCTCACTTCTGCACCCTTCACCGAAGGAAAATTTATAAAGGAGTGTCTGATGAGTGTTGCAAATATAATTTGCCCAGAGAAGATTCAAGATTTTAAAAACGTAGGTCTTTCTAGAAACACAGTTGGACGACGAATTGAAGACTTGTCAGCAAATCTAATATATATATATGTGTGTGTGTGTGTGTGTGTGTGTGTGTGTGTGTGTGTGTGTGTGTGTGCGTGCGTGCGTGCGTGCGTGTGTGTGTGTAAATATATATGTGTCTGTGTGATGCATGTAAAATTTGGCCCGGGACAACGTTATTTTTTTGTATCTGGCCCTCGGCCCAAAAAGTTTGGACACCCCTGAGTTAAACAAAGAGAAAACTGAAGTCATTGCGTTTGGGAACAGAGATGAGGTTCTCAAGGTGAATGCGTACCTTGGCTCTAAGGGTCAAACAACAAAAAATAAGGTCAAGAATTTTGGTGTGATTCTAGAGTCAGATCTGAGTTTCAATAGTCATGTCAAAGCAGTAACTAAGGCCCCGTTTACACTAATGTGTTTTCGTTTTGAAACGGCGTTTTAGATCAAAAACAATCCGCGTCCATACTAGCGTTTCATCTAGCTTTTACAAACATATCTCCATCCACACTACTCCACCAAAAACGTATAACACGTGACCATTCGCGCACTCTGGGCATGCCCGTTCAAGTATAAACAGGAAGCATGTGTCTCGCTCGGCATTTGGTTATTGTTAGTCAACAAACGCTGGTTGAACGATGAACGCGAGCGATTAGCGAGTGCTCGAACAATAGCTTGCCTCTTGTAAATATATGCAGCTGCTGTAGTCAAAAAGGCAGAGTTTAACTGGACAATTAATTAGTTAAACGGACAATACTGCAAACAACGCTCCCATTTCTGTCCATGTTGATGTTTACAGTGAAGGCTGGTCTGCCGTCTTCCGGTAGCTTTATAGTCATGTGATAGGGGCTTGACGAATAAGGCAAGGATACGCAATGATCCAAAAGCCCCAATCAGGTAGCAAATCTTAGCAGCCACGCCTCTGTTTTCAGATGTCTCCGTTTTCCCCCATCCACACTGAGACGGAGCAGCAGCGTTTTAGAATGAATACGGCCTCTCCAGCGTTTTTAAAACGCTCCGTTTTTGGGGCTCGAAAACTCCGGCGTAGTGTGGACGGATGGCGTAACCGTAGCAAATCTTATGCGTTTTAAAACGAAAACGCATTAGTGTAAACGGGGCCTAAATCAGCATACTATCATCTCAGAAACATTGCAAGAATCAGATGCTTTGTTTCCAGTGAGGCCTTAGAGAAACTTGTTCATGCTTTTATCAGCAGCAGAGTGGATTACTGTAACGGCCTGCTCACCGGCCTTCCCAAAAAGACAGTCAGACAGTTGCAGCTCATCCAGAACGCTGCGGCCAGGATTCTGACCAGAACTACGAAATCAGAGCACATCACACCTGTCCTCAGGTCTTTACACTGGCTCCCAGTTACATTCAGAATAGATTTTAAAGTATTATTGTTTGTCTATAAATCACTAAATAGCCTAGGAACTCAATACATTACAGATATGCTGACTGAATACAAACCTAACAGATCACTTAGATCATTAGGATCACATAAACTAGAAATTCCAAGAGTTCAGTCAAAGCAGGGTGAATCAGCTTTCAGCAACTACACCCCTCACTGCTGGAATCAGCTTCCAGAAATGATCAGATGTGCTCCAACATTAGGCACATTCAAATCAAGATTGAAAACACATCTGTTTAGCTGTGCCTTTACTGAATGAGCACTGTGCTACGTCCGACAGATCGCACTATTGTGTCTTTCTTTTCTTTTTCATTCTTTTATAACCTGTTTTAACACATTTTTAATCCTTTTTATCATGTTTTTATTTTCTTATACTTGTCTCTTTTTTTCCTGTTTATGTAAAGCACTTTGAATTGCCACTGTGTATGAAATGTGCTATATAAATAAACTTGACTTGACTTGACACTAGTTTAATATGCTTTCAAGTTTACTTTAATAAATAATTAATATGCACAAACTTTTATTTTGGATGAAAATTATCTGGGTGAAATGAATTTGGTGTCCTCATTAAATGTATAATTTTTCTGATTTGGCGCTTAATGAGCATTTTGGATTATTATTCTGATTATTAACAGTGGTACTTCATGTTTTTGTAGATACTGTGATACATTTCCAACAGGATTATTTTGATGATTTGAAAGTTGAAGTGGAAAACTGAACCTGACAACAGCATCAGAGCAGTATGCAAACCCTGAAACCCCTGCAGGGATGAGAAAGGCTGCTTTAAACACACACACAACATGTCTGTCATGATAAGGACCAATCACAGGCCACAGAGACAAAGACGTGATCAAATTCATAGGTGGAAATGACAAGAGCGCAAGGCTGTCAATCACACAGATTTGATTTGACTGTAAAATTTGGGTTTTGTGGTGTTTGCTTTATACCTTACAGCTTTAAAGACAACCTAACAAAAGCTACTGATTTATGAAGTATATAATGCTTCCGCAGATATACAGTAACTCTGAAGACAGAATTTTTGTGAATATATTTTCCAAAACATCACTAAAATTCAGCCAAATTCAATTGAATTATACTCTCAAATTATGTATTTTATAAAATAGAAACTACATAGTTTTAAATAGAATTTTTTTCTACAAAACAATTAGAGATATGCATTCTTTAACAAGATTTATTGTCACTATCACACTATCAGATTTATTAAGATCACACTTAACCCTTTGGGTATGTTTTCATCCTCTCAGGGGTAATTTTGTGTCTTAATTTAGCCATAACATTTTCTATGTTTCAGCTAGCAGAATTATTTTTTGTGACAAATCTTATTTTTACACATATTTTGAGAAAATGTTTTGATATATATATATATAAACAAAAAAACTCAACAATAAACTCAGGGCAAATTTACCACACTTTTGTTAAGTTCGGGATGAAAACATCCACTGAATTAAACTGCTGTAAAAACGCATCAGATGAAGATTTTTTCTCAAATTATTTAGCATAAATCTGTTAATCAACTTCAGTCCTGATCAAAAACTACTAAATTGTTTAGAAAATTACAGGATTTTAACTCTTTAATTGCCAAATACATAAATGATGTCACTGATTTGGTGAAAAAAGCACAAAATGACGTAATTTTAAAATAAAGAGTAATTGTGGACTGGATTTTTTTTATCAAAGTTTTGAACATGTGAAACAACATTGCCTTTGATGCTTTGTTTTTGATTGATTTAAAAAAAATTTCTCCCTAATTTACTGTTGGTGGCTGTTTTTGCCCCATTGACGTCCATTATAACCCACACTTTTTTGATTACAAACCCATGACACCATATAATCATGCACTTTTGATTGTTGGTAGTTTTCCCTGTTGGGAAGAGGTAAAATTTGTAACTTTAAAGGGTCACGAAACACCAAAACACATTTTTTGAGCTGTTGACAGTCATATATGTGTCCCACGCTGCTATAAACACTATTAGGACACGTATATTGCACTAAAAAGTGAAAATTGGTTGTTTTTGCGTTATTTTGTGCAAATTCGTTCTTTCGGTTTGAATCAAATTTGCGAAGCTGCATCACGGCGATTAGATACTTGCGTGTAATCCAGCGTGGAGACTGGCTGTCTGTACCTTTGAGTACATCGTGACGTCTCTGAGTGTGTGGCATTAATTAATGAGAAAGACTTTGTTCAAACCAATCGGCACGCTCTATTGTGTATGCGGCGCAACTTCATTAATATGCATGATAGCTTCGGAGACTGTTTTACCTGTTACAGTGTTCAGACGACAGAGAGACACCACGTTGTGTTGCCAAAAAAAGTGAAAAAACAAGAATTTGGAGACACGGGTCGTCAGTGTTGCATTTATTAATGTGCTGCGTTTATTAATGTGCTGCAATGAAGGCTTTGTTTGCATTTTCCCGCTATAGACTGAAAGATCTGCTGTAAATGCTGCTCTCAAAATGTAAACACAGCAATCAAACTATTCCCGTCGTGTAGGATTTTCGCCGCATTTTGTGACAGGATAGTCTATACACACACGGCTTTCTGACGCTACCTACCGAGTGCATCTTAACGGGAAATGCGGAGGATTTTTTTCTCCCATTCGCCGTGCGGTATCAAACATTCCATTAAAACTCCACTCTCTAGCAGTTCCTCGTTTTTAATATCTCGTTTGTCACGGGCGACATGCAGGAAATGTTCCTGAATAAAAAGTGAAAGTGTCAAACTGCAGTTAAAGTCGACAAATTAATAATTTGGCAAGTAATTCGATTACTGATGTCCATGTAAACACACTCACTGTCTTTCTCCCCTGCGTCTGCTTGCCCAAACGGAAACTCCCATATTTGCAAATCCTTCCCTCTTTCCCTCCCCCGACACTCCCACCTAAACAGAGCTGGACACGCCCACTTTCCTGACTTTTTCCAAACTAGAGGTGTGAAAACATCCTGCTGAGACAGGGGGGTTTCGTGGCCCTTTAACTGTTGATCATCAGTTGGCACCATTAACCCAAAATAGGCCTGTGCTAAAAAAAACTTTGTTTCTGGATTTTTGAGGTATAACAGCAAATTAAAGTGTGTGAGTGACCTGTGTGCACTTACCTTGATGTGTCTGAGAAAATCTAAATAAGCATCTCAGCTCTCAGAACTTCATGGAGTAAATAAAAACAAAGACTGTGTATTTATGCACGATCAAATGTGGTTATAATGGAAGTCAATGGGGAAAAACCAGCCACCAACAGTAAATCAGAAAATCTAACAATGCATCAAAGCCAGTGTTGTTACTAATCATTCACATGTCCAAGACTGTGATAAAAAGGAAAAAAATCTAGTCCACAATTACTTTTCATATTAAAAATACGTAATTTTGTGTGTTTTTACCAAATCAGTGACATCATTTATGAATTTGGCAATTAAAGAGTTAAAATCCTGTCATTTACTAAACAATTTAGTAGTTTTGATCAGGACTGAGGTTGATTAACAGATTAATGCTAAAATAAATGTGAAAAAATATTTATCTGATGCGTTTTTACAGCAGTTTAATTCAGTGGATGTTTTCATCCTGAACATGACAAAAGGGTGGTAAATTTAAACAGTGCACAAGGGTCAAATCTTCAAAAAAAAATCAAGTAAACACGGTTTGTGGGCTATTATATAAAACACTGAAAGTAAATATAGAAACTTCTTATTCCTATCAACAATACAAAGCTATTTTAATGCTTTTATTAATACTCCTTTTTTACACTTTTTTTATTGGTTCTAATATTATAATGCAATTTTTTTGAGCATTTACTGTGTTGCAGATCTCTCCCTAAAGAAAAATGATTCACACACCTAATATATACCCTGCCGTGAGGTCCAATTATGATGTCACAAGCATTGTGACCTGACAGAGAGATGGATTCTTGTCTGCTGTTGATCACAAAATGATAGTATTTTTATTTATTTATGGTTGATCTATTTAAAGGTACCACAGATGCATTAATACATTACATTTAAACTGTTTTGTGATATCTACACAGAAGATGTGTAGCTTAGGTAAGTGCAAAAAATATCCAGAAATTGTGTTACAGGCCCATTTATAACCCTAGGAATTAGCCCTAGGATGAAGGCTTTTTTACCTTATTTAGAAGGGTCATGAATATTAATGAGCTCTGCTCTCTTGTTCATACCAGAGCTTTCTAGCTTTTGTGCCTCATGTCTCTAATACAACCCAGGCTCATTCTGAAAACGTACAGCTACACTGTAAAACTGATATGACAGATAGTCATGACAACAAATGTTTTTATGTTACTTTAACTTAATTTAATAAGTTTATCCAGTAGCTATACAAAGTTTAACGTAATATTTTTAGTCAGTTTGACTGATTTAAGTTCAACAAAAAAAAAGCAGGAAGTTTTTTTTACAGTGTATATATATTTCTTGAGAGCACCAAATATGTCCCAGCAGCTATGCTTTTTTGAAATTTTGTTTTCGTGAATCCACCAGAGGCCGCTGTGTATGCTTTTTCAGATCTCAAATTTCTCTTGTGAGTGCAATTCACGCCTGCTGTTCTCGAATAAATCCACCAGAGGACGCTGTCGACTGACTGAATGACTGACCCACCCTCCCACTTCTCTAAACCCACCTTAAAGTGTTTTAAAAAGCAACCCAGAAAAAGAAAATCCCTCGCCTGATTTTTACAACATTTTCAGATTTGACCACATTCTCACCCTGTTATTTACTTGTTTAATTTATTTTTTGGATTCTGTTTTCGTCTCACCTGCTTTTTGGAACTGTTCTTCACCGGAACCCCATCATTACGGTCAACTCTGACTTTAAACTGCCTCTTCGGGCACTGAATAAGCTTTTAGGGTGCTTTCACACTAGCACTTTTGGTCCGCACCCGGGTTCGTTTGACGTCATAGTACGGTACGTTTAGCTAGTGTGAACGTGTCTTCTGAACTCGGGTGCGCACCCGTGAACCGTACCCGAGTCCGCCTGAAAGAGGTGGTCTGGGGTACGGTTCATGCGAACTCTGGTACGGTTCACTTCTGGTATGAATGCAATCGTACCAAATAGCGGAAGTGAACCGGCAACTGTACAACAAACTATCGTTTTCATAACGTTCATTCGTGTGTGTGTGTGTGTGTGTGTGTGTGTGTGTATGTGCGCCACGTATTGTATCTTTAGCGGGACTGAGCCAAGCACAGTAATACACAGTGATGTCTGCTTGTCTCCTCCAGAAACAGCTTCTGCAGACACTGTGTGATGTTCTGAATGTTTATAATATTTTTGCAGCAGACAGACGCGAGTCGCTTTCTGTATGTCCAAAACTTATGACTCAGTAAAAGCAAATCGACCGTGATGTGCGGAAGTCTCCATTTTGGCACTTTGCTTTCGTGACTGTCACCTAGCAACAGCCGTAAACAAAACAGCAGCTCTATGACGCAAGCGTACCGGGGTTCAGAAGGAAAAAAGACAGTGTGAACACAAACCAACCGAGAAGGTGGCAAGGGGGGAAAATCGAACTTGGGTACGGTCCAGGCAATTGAACCAAGTGTGAAAGCACCCTTAATCATTTTTTCCCAAATTGTGCATTCTGATGAGCTGTGAACAGATAAGATGTTGTTGCTTTAACCTAGAGCAATTGCCTGTCCCGTTTTCAAATGAAGAGTCCGACATGCATAAGATATAATAAGCTGTGTTAAACTTACCACAGTCCAAAGACATCCAGTTGCATTGGGTAAACAATAAATTGTATGTGTGAATGAGACAGTGTATGAGTGCTTTCCAGTCGGATAAAACATATGTCAAAATAATTAGAGGTTCATTCCGCTGTGATAAATCAAGGACTAAGCTGAAGCATAGTGTGAGTAAGTGAGTGTTAAACTTAAGCTGCGTCCCAAATGACATTATGCACTATGTACTTTTGCACTTACACACTCTACAGCATGGTATATGTATGTAGTGTCGTCCCAAATGGAACACTAATGTTTTTTACTAAGCGGAAATTCAAACCATTTCCCAGATGACGTGTGACGGTTGCCAAATTAGGGAAATGAACAAAGTACCAAATAATACCTGCCGTGAGTATAACCACATTCACCACCGAGAGGCGCTATAATCACTCTCATAGGAGAATTTTGCTTTCACAATCCAAAATAGGCAACGCAGTGGCGCAGTAGGTAGTGCTGTTGCCTCACAGCAAGAACGTCGCTGGGTCGCAGGTTCGAACCTCGGCTGGGCTGGGTCAGTTGGCGTTTCTGTGTGGAGTTTGCATGTTCTCCCTGCGTTCGCGTGGGATTCCTCCGGGTGCTCTGGTTTCCCCCACAGTCCAAAGACATGCGGTACAGGTGAATTGGGTAAGCTAAATTGTCCGTAGTGTATGAGTGTGGATGTTCCCAGAGATGGGTTGCGGCTGGAAGGGCATCCACTGCGTAAAATCGTGCTGGATAAGTTGGCGGTTCATTCCGCTGTGGCGACCCCGCATTAATAAAGAGACTAAGCCGACAAGACAATGAAGACAATCCAAAATAAAGAGGCTGTTTCTCAATTCCAAGAATGCAGAAAATGAACTTGCGTTCTTGTGGAGCCCGGTCTTGCCAGGTGTCCTCTGAAGAACGAACTCGGGAGACCACGAGAACAGAGAACGCTTCCTGTGAGAAATGAGATGCTGTGTTCTTCCTGGTGGTCATGTGACCCTTCACGTGTTTTAAATGGAAAATGATTTAAACATTACAGCATTCATACAACAATTTATTGTTTTTCCCCTTTTCAAAATATATACCATGCATAAAACATTATAAATATACATTGCACAATATAAATAAAACAGATTTTATTATGAATTTCAGCAAACAAACATTCTTAATATGTTTATTTCTTTATTAGGATGTCCATACTAATGTTTATATTCACGGTTTCATTTTAGAAAAACTCCTGAGGTAAATAAGTGATATCTCTGAACTTTAATAATAAATCTAAATAAAGTGCTGCACTTCCCACCTCCAGTCGCAATGATTTCTGGGACTTAAAGAGCGAGATCGGTGCTCAAGTCTGCATCAGTGCGTCCTCGATATCAAGAACACATCCGGGAAGTTTCACGCATCCTCCGTACTTGCGGTCTTGAGTATTGGAACTGAACTTTGGCAGCTGATGATGACGTTACACGAGAACACAAGGACGCAAGACCGCCGAAGAATGCATATTGAGAAACAGCCATAGTTATCCAACATGTGCGCCCGATAGCTCCGCCCCTTCAGCTACTTGTGCAAAACTGAGGTCATTGAGTGAGTGAAGTGTCCATCATTCCACATTTCATTTTACCGGTTGAATGAGTGCATCATCCGGGTAATTAAAGTGCACTTATTATTTTTAGAGTTTCAAGTGTAAACGCACTACTATTTATACTACAATATGGCGTAGAATAGTGCATAAGTATGCGATTTGGGACGCACCTTTAGAAAATAAGAGGAAAAATTATTTCACTAGGAAATCTTGTGGCCAATCAAACACTGTAGGGGTGTGTATATTAACGATCCTGTGAATAACATCAGAGTCTGTGTTTGTTCAGATTAGCTTGTTTTTCACCTGTTTCACATGTACAATTGAAGTCAGAATTATTAGCTTAAAGGGCACCTATGGTGAAAAATCTACTTTTCAAGCTGTTTGGACAGGCATATGTGTAGGTATAGTGTATATACCGTCATATTGGGGTGATATAAACACACCCAGTCCATTTTTTTCAATTTAACATCATAAAAACGGTGGACCAATTGGAGCGGTTTTGAGACTGACCGCAACTTGACGTAGGAGTGCGGTCCCCCCGCCCACCGAATTGATTGACAGCTGCGTATTAACATGTCTCCGTAGTAACGTGTACAATCATACCAACCACAGGACGTGCGCAAACTAAGCAATCGTAAATAAAAGTCTGTTCAGTTCGCTAGGATCATCAATCATCATCAAATGTGATCAAGCGTGAGTTTTACAAGTTTAAAATGTTTTAAAACAGTGCATGTTTGTAATAAATTACAGCGATTTACTTCATCACCACAGCCGCATGTCAGAACAATTATACAAGACGCTTCAATCCCGGTTTGTGGACGTTCAATCAGGTTTATTTTGTACATTAACATAACAGATATCCATACAGCAGTGGATATTAACGTGTATCCTGTCACATTTGCATGCAAAAACAGTGCAAAGCTAATAGCGGTGTGTGTGCGTGTCCGCGCTATGTGTGTGTGTATTTGTGTGTGTGCGTGAACTTTGTAATGACGTTGTGTGTGACTCATCCTTGCAACTCCACAACATGCATCAAATACTTATTGGTAAGATTCTTACTGTAGTTTTTCTCACAAACATCACGTGAGATGTTATTCCTTCTTGTTTGTCTGTTGTCTGACGCAACCGAGCTGCTGACAGGCATGTGGAAATGGTGGGCGTGAAGGACTAGCCTTAAAGGCGCAGTACACAAAAAACGCTAGCTGATGCAAAATGCTACAAATTACAAACTTCTAAAAGGTATAATAAAAAAATCTGATGGGTGTTTTGAGCTGAAACTTTACAGACACATTCTGGAGACACAAAAGACTTGTATTAAATCTGGAAAAAGTGGTAACCTAGGTGCCCTTTAAAGTGCAATTTAAAGGCTTAACTAGGTTAATTAGGCAAGTTATGGTAATTAGGCAAGTGATTGTGTAACAATGGTTAGTTCTGTAGACAATCAAAGAAAAATATTGCTTAAGGGGGCTAATAATATTGAACTTAAAATGGTTTTAGAAAAATAAAAAAATGTATTCTAGCCAAAATAAAACAAATAAGACTTTCTCCAGAAGAAAAAATATTATAGGAAATACTGTGAAAATTCCTTACTCTGTTAAACATCGTTTGGGAAATATTTGAAAAAGAAAAGAAAATTCAAAGAGGGGCTAATAACTTTGTCATTCCCATGTACTGAACTCTAAGCTATCTTTAGCTATGTCTACATTCAGATTTTCATTCTATGGCAGATGAAGCCTTTCAGGAATCAGCTTCCTGTTTTCCTGGTAACCAGAAAGAAACCTGTGCTAATCGTGTGGTCTTTAAGAGTGAATCTTGTGGCTGAAGTTGTAATCTGTAACGCTCCCGACTGTTTCTGCAGGAAGTTAATTAGAAAAAAAAAAAACGTTACCTTTTCCCACAACAGAGAAGGTGTTGAAAAGCCAGTCTCATCTCGCTCAACAACTTCAGGGCAAATGACCTCGACACATGAGCTGCCCGTGTTTCAGGCTGCTGACACACACAAACACGCCTGGACGGTCTGATCACATATTACAGCAGGGTATATGGGTAGTTAAATCTCACTGAAAGAAACAACAGCTACTTTCGTTGTTAATATAATTTTATTGTAGAATATTTAAATAGGCACTTTATGGTAGCAACTTTTGATTTATTATATATAATACTACACTTTAAAAAATATCTATTAACAGTTTCCATATTTTGTGATTTACAAATGTTTTCCGCTTATTTATGGTTGTGAATTGCATTATGGCATGTTAGTCTCTGCTCTGTCGACTTTTCATGTTGAAATTTCAAGTCTACAGTTCAACAAAGAGACTTTTATTGCCATTTTAGTAGTTTGAAACAATATAATGTATAATAAATAATATATGGAGAAATAAGTCTGTAACAAAACTGAAAATCTACTGGCAGTTTATTACAAGGTTTTTGTAGCATAAAGGCTGATTTTTACTTCTGCGTCGAGGGATCGGCATGACCCATGGTGCCTGCATTGTGCGTAGTGCATTTATACTTCTGCATACTGTTTGTGTTGCTCTGCAATAACACTTCCGAAACGCTACCTGGTAGTAGGTTTTTATGTTCCTGTGTCGTGTTTCTTTGCAGGTGTTTTGTTTTTTCTAAACGTTACCTTAAAGTAGAAGTAGCTAAAACTCGCTCATTTAGAGGCGGGAAACAGTGGACGTGCAACAAATTTAATGATAAGATTACCACAAAATTAAAGTTTCCATCTAGAGCTACTTCACAGGACTCGACACTTGTAAGCACACGCTCCAACGGGTTCACGCGGCTTTTGGTACCGCCCACACTGATCAAAGCTACCAATCCTACCAATCACAGAGCTTACGCTTTGTGTCGTTGTGTTTACATTTAGTTACATTTTTTGAGAGGTGCACATCAGCCACGGCGAGGGCTATGCAAAGGCTGCGCTGGAGCATACGCGTGCACTTGACACAGAAGTGTAAATCAGCCTTATTATACACCAATATACACTTAATATAACACCAACCCAGACAATATATCAAATGTTAACAAAATTAAGTTTTCGAAATTTTTCAAGATCAAAAGTTGTTGGAAGAAAGACAACGTAGACTTATTCTGAAAACGTAGACCTATATACATTTCTGGATATCACAAATTATGTAGCCTGAGGTACGTATGGCTGCATTTCATCTTTAAAATGAAAGCTACCGGGCAGTATGACGCCGTTACTTTTTTTGCTTACCAGCTGACCGCTTACCTCTGTATGGACGGCTTTTCCACTGTTAGCAATTTGTCCAGTTGCTTGCCGTGAATATCGGAGGATTTGAGACGCAGAGCAGAATTGACCGCGACGACAGGGTTCAAGTCTGGTGAACTATCGGTTGGGTTTAGGGAAGTGAGTGGGCAGGTCAATCTGTGCTTTTGATAACACTATCGGTTAGGTTTAGGGAAGAGAGTGGGCGGGTCAATCTGTGCTTTTAAAAAACACTAGTGGTTGGGTTTAGGGAAGTGGGTAGGCGGGTCAATCTGTGCTTTTGAAAACACTATCAGTTGGGTTTAGGGAAATGAGTGGGCGGGTCAATCTGTGCTTTTGATAACACTATTTTTGGGGTTTAGGGAAGTGAGTGGGCAGGTCAGTCTGTGCTTTTGAAAACAATATTGTTGGGATTAGGGAAGTAAGTGGGCGGGTCGATCTGTGCTTTTGATAACACTACTGTTGGGTTTAGGGAAGTAAGTGGGTGGGTCAGTCTGTGCTTTTGATAACACTGTCGGTTGGTTTTAGGGAAGTAAGTGGGCGGGTCGATCTGTGCTTTTGATAACACTATCGGTTGGGTTTAGGGAAGTAAGTGGGTGGGTCAGTCTGTGCTTTTGATAACACTATTGTTGGGATTAGGGAAGTAAGTGGGCAGGTCGATCTGTGCTTTTGATAACACTATCGGTTGGGTTTAGGGAAGTAAGTGGGTGGGTCAATCTGTGCTTTTGATAACACTATTGTTGGGATTAGGGAAGTAAGTGGGCGGGTCGATCTGTGCTTTTGATAACACTACTGTTGGGTTTAGGGAAGTAAGTGGGTGGGTCAGTCTGTGCTTTTGATAACACTGTCGGTTGGTTTTAGGGAAGTAAGTGGGCGGGTCGATCTGTGCTTTTGATAACACTATCGGTTGGGTTTAGGGAAGTAAGTGGGTGGGTCAGTCTGTGCTTTTGATAACACTATTGTTGGGATTAGGGAAGTAAGTGGGCGGGTCAATCTGTGCTTTTGATAACACTATCGGTTGGGTTTAGGGAAGTAAGTGGGTGGGTCAATCTGTGCTTTTGATAACACTGTCGGTTGGGTTTAGGGAAGTAAGTGGGCGGGTCGATCTGTGCTTTTGATAACACTATCGGTTGGGTTTAGGGAAGTAAGTGGGTGGGTCAGTCTGTGCTTTTGATAACACTATCGGTTGGGTTTAGGGAAGTAAGTGGGTGGGTCAATCTGTGCTTTTGATAACACTGTCGGTTGGGTTTAGGGAAGTAAGTGGGCGGGTCGATCTGTGCTTTTGATAACACTGTCGGTTGGGTTTAGGGAAGTAAGTGGGCGGGTCAATATGCTTTTGATAACACTGTCGTTTGGGATTAGTGAAGTAAGTGGGCGGGTCAATCTGTGCTTTTGATAACACTATCGGTTGGGTTTAGGGAAGTAAGTGGGTGGGTCAATCTGTGCTTTTGATAACACTGTCGGTTGGGTTTAGGGAAGTAAGTGGGCGGGTCGATCTGTGCTTTTGATAACACTATCGGTTGGGTTTAGGGAAGTAAGTGGGTGGGTCAGTCTGTGCTTTTGATAACACTATCGGTTGGGTTTAGGGAAGTAAGTGGGTGGGTCAATCTGTGCTTTTGATAACACTATTGTTGGGATTAGGGAAGTAAGTGGGCGGGTCGATCTGTGCTTTTGATAACACTACTGTTGGGTTTAGGGAAGTAAGTGGGTGGGTCAGTCTGTGCTTTTGATAACACTGTCGGTTGGTTTTAGGGAAGTAAGTGGGCGGGTCGATCTGTGCTTTTGATAACACTATCGGTTGGGTTTAGGGAAGTAAGTGGGTGGGTCAGTCTGTGCTTTTGATAACACTATTGTTGGGATTAGGGAAGTAAGTGGGCGGGTCAATCTGTGCTTTTGATAACACTATCGGTTGGGTTTAGGGAAGTAAGTGGGTGGGTCAATCTGTGCTTTTTGATAACACTGTCGGTTGGGTTTAGGGAAGTAAGTGGGCGGGTCGATCTGTGCTTTTGATAACACTATCGGTTGGGTTTAGGGAAGTAAGTGGGTGGGTCAGTCTGTGCTTTTGATAACACTATCGGTTGGGTTTAGGGAAGTAAGTGGGTGGGTCAATCTGTGCTTTTGATAACACTGTCGGTTGGGTTTAGGGAAGTAAGTGGGCGGGTCGATCTGTGCTTTTGATAACACTGTCGGTTGGGTTTAGGGAAGTAAGTGGGCGGGTCAATATGCTTTTGATAACACTGTCGGTTGGGATTAGTGAAGTAAGTGGGCAGGTCAATCTGTGCTTTTGAAAACACTATCGGTTGGGTTTAGGGAAGTGAGTGGGCGGGTCGATTTGTGCTGTTGATAACACTACTGTTGGGTTTAGGGAAGTAAGTGGGCGGGTCGATCTGTGCTTTTGATAACACTATCGGTTGGGTTTAGTGAAGTGAGTGAGCGGGTCAATCTGTGCTTTTGATAACACTATTGTTGGGGTTTAGGGAAGTTAGTGGGCGGGTCGATCTGTGCTTTTGAGAACACTATCAGTTAGGTTTAGTGAAGTTAGTGGGCAGGTCGATCTGTGCTTTTGATAACACTATCGGTTGGGTTTAGTGAAGTGAGTGGGCGGGTCAATCTGTGCTTTTGAATCACTATCAGTTGGGTTTAGAGAAGGGGCAGGTCAGTCAGTCAGTCGACAGTGGCCTCTGGTGGATTTACACAAGAACAGCAGGCGCGAATGGCACTCACGAGATTACATAATTTAATGTTTTTTTATTGTCATAAATCTAATTTGGCTAAATTTGACGTGCACCAATTAACCAACGTCATCATAACATCATAAATAATCAAATCCACTGAATTATAACAAACTTATAAAAAATTAAAAAAATTAAATATTCTTTATTAATTAATATTGAAAATTGCTTTTTCAAGTCAAATACAACCACATTTTTTTGTAGTATTTTGAACTTATATTTCATTTCACACTAAACACAAAAAAATCTATTAAATCTAGAAGAAAAAAAAACAATAAAAGTGTCTGCTGTCATAATTTCCATTGTGTCTACCTTTCCCACATACACTCAAACAACGTCACCATGAGTCCTTCACAATGACAGCAAACACACAATACACCTTGCCTTTCCCATAAACACTCTTTGTCTCTCATTACGCTGCAGTTGTTTTGATCAGAATATTGTGTCGTGAAGGGAAGGATGTCCATTTCAGGAAGTCAGAATGAGAACAACACTGGAAAAGACACCTACAAGCAAGTGAACGAACGTGGAGAAAGAGAAAGAAACTGTACCACCAGCAGGCCCCTAAAGATCTGCCAAACCGCCAGCAGAAAAACCCTGTTTTATTTATAGTGCGGCGTATCCATGGAAACCCGAGAGGTCACTGCAAGCTAGACCTGTATTTCACCCTTGCTCAGGGGAGTAGGATTTCACGGAGAGACGCTCAGATGTGTGTGTGTGTGTGTTTGTGTGTGTTTGCGCTCAACGCAGAACCGTGACTGATGGTGGTCACGCAGTCCCCAGAGCAGGCAGTAGGCCCGATGCATGCTGGGAAGTGTGCACAAGAGAAGCTCAGGCAGACATTTCTGCGTCCTTCTCCGCGCCGAGCGGGTTTTTGTTCGTCCAAACACGTCTCGGCTCTGTGGGAGAGAGTGCCGGAGTATCAAATCTCACGGCATTAGTCAGGGTTGAGCACAAGGTTTCATGTGATACATGCAAAATTTCACCACTAAACGTTTAATTGCCTTGTGAGGATTCTGATCCTTAACTAATTCTGGCATTTTGCAGAATTACAAATTGAGGATTGCAGTTTAGCTGCGTCTGATGTAAGCATTTAGAACTGTTGGTCACATTTTAAAGATTTAAACAATGAAAGTACATAAACAAATGAATAAATAAATTTGTAATTAGCTTTCATTTGTTAATGTTAGTTGACTACAAAATTTCCATTGAAAAATATTTATTAAAGGGGTGATCCACAGTGTATTTTTAAGGCTTGGTTGTGTTTATAAGATGCTTGCTCATGCTTCACTTGCAGAAAATCACATTATTTTTTTCATATATCTTACTTGGATTATATACAGCTACACTGCTAACATGAAAACGACTGTCAAATTTCCTAGTTCCTCTGAAAGGCCTGCCCTCAAGAGGCTCTGATTGGTCAGCTAACTTAATGTGTGCCATCAGGTCACGCCCCTACAAGCACTCGCTGTGTAGTGATGGGAAGTTCGGATCATTTTACTTACTCGAATCTTTGAGTCTCGTTCGAGATGAACGAATCTTTTTTCGAGTCACTTCGTTCAATTTGCCAAAATAATATTAAAATGTTACAAATTGCTTTCAAACACATTTACAACTAGCCCAAGGTTGATCACACTACAAACAAGTCATAAATAAAATGCTATATATATCTTATATATAAGAGGGAGAAAATAATTCATTGTTCACCTTTTGTCTATGAAGATATTTTTGTTTAAATTTCAGTGGTTCGTTCACGTCACACTGACAGTCACATATAATCTTAACCATGTACACAGTCTGAGCCGAAAGGAGCCATGATTAGTTCACCTTTCAGTTCTTCTGGTTCGTTCATCACGTGACAGAATGTAAAGAGACTTGACTCAAAACCGAGGACTCGAGAGATGAACGGATTAAATCTCTTTCCGACTCTAAATGCATATGATTGGCTTCTGTCTTTCACATGTTGAACGACTCAGACCGAGGACTCAGGAGATGAACGGATCAAATCTCTTTCCGGCTCTAAACGCAAATGATTGGCTTTTGCCTTTCCGTGATGAATGACTCAAAAGACTTGGAAAAAAAAAACTTGACAAATGTGCGCACGCACGGATGAATGAATCACTCCCTGAGAGGACTCGTAGTTCCCGAGTCATATTGAAGATTCGTTCAAAATGAATGAATCGTTCAAGAACGACCCATCACTAATGCTGTGTAAACAGTAGCTGTTAGCCTTATCAGCACACAGCTCAACCTGACGCCTGTTCTCTAAAATAAAATCTGTCAAGAGTCTTTTACATATATTCGGAAATAAGCATGTGTAAGTAATATAAAACGTTCTCATTTCTTTTGCTAGTTTGTTATTTGAGATGTAGAACACATGGAAAGTGGACTCATAGAGAGAAACTGGAAGCGGCCGCATAGAGGTACACTGCAGCGCTGATGAAAATTGTGTGTGTTTACAGCAGTTTGACTGATAAATATGAATTTGTAGCTAAGTTGTTAGCGCTGCCAAACATAATTTCCCGTTGTTTACATCCTTGTTTACATCCTCGCTACAACATACCGTTAACACTAGAAACTGTGCATGTAATTGATCACTTTTAACAAATAAAAATACTTACAGGTTGTGGCTGTAGCTGTGGTTGAGTTTTTAGCCGAATCCAGCTCTGAACAGGGAGAGATTCTGGAAGCTGTCCTTTGTCAAATGCTAGCTATATATGTTGTATAATTCTCTGGAACATAATTAAAATGAAACTGTAAGCACTTCTCTCTTTATGTCGTGTCCTTTGGAACCCCAAATACAGAAACAGAAGAAGCTCTGTGGAAATAGCAGAGTTTAGAGCTTTCTCTGCTGTAACAATACAGCGCCTCTGGCCACAGCGGAGCACGTGATGAATGCACGTAACCTGAAGCGTTTGTGATCTCACCATACTGGATGTATTTTTTTGTAGTCCCCAAACTTCGTTCGCTGTAGGCTTTGCTAAGCTAACTCTGTAAAAGCCAATGTCTCCCTTTGGATTGAACTTTGAGCGTATTACATTCAGAGATGTTGTTTATGTTCACACAGCTACATTACACATCTAAACAACTAAAGTTTAAAATATGATACTGTAGTGGACCACCTCTTTAAAGTACAAATGAAATCAAAATTAACCATATTAATTTTGTTAGCTCACATTGCTAGTTTTGTGGTGAACAATTAATCTGTGCTAGTCATTAAGAAAAAAAAATAGTTTGCTGTTGTAACCTAAAATTCAAATCTGAAAAATGCCCTTTTTGTTTGTTTTTTTCAGTTAAATTTTCAGTTTATGTGATTTTGAGGTATTGGTTCCAAAGTCCCTTTAAAGCAAGTCATTTCACTCGGCGACCATCTTTGAAACGCCTCTCGGGCAGTATGCTCGGGCATTCTGTTTGAATGGGGAAACATCAAATGCTCCAAAAGTGCTTGCCAAGCTTACGATTAAATTTCACATTAGGAATCACCAATCCCGGTCACTTTAGTTTCATTTCTTAATGTTCGAATCACACAAAATCTGCAGAAACTCACATCTTTTTTCGTTGTTTTATCATTGTCACAAAAATCCCAAGCCCCCAAAATACAGCCCCATCGCCGCATTTTCTTCCTCTGTACCTGGATAGTTCCTGCCTGCTGCACCTAAGGACTCTGAATGCGATGTCTGTCTCGCCCTAGCAGCACCTGTGTCTCTCCTTTCCTCCTCTTCTGACCGCCTAGTCATGACATTGTCATACAGTATTCTGTCTTGCGATTTCTATGTAGATGTTTGATTAGGTTTGTGGTATTACCACAGTACCTCACTGTTTTGTTACACGTGTCACAAACTGCACCGTTTGAGTTTATGGAAGTGAAGTAACTCCACACATAACTTTACTTGCGGTCGCCCATATCCAATGACAGAGTTATTGAACAATATGTGCCAGCGGGCTGAGTGGCTACTGGCTAGCTAGCGTGATCTGACTGCAGTTGTATTGTGCCATATTACGCACATGACTTTGCAGGGAAAGAACAAGTAGTTCCGACTAAGTTGGCATTATTCAGATAAACTAGGGTAATTGTGGTTCCTTTCTGCTGTTTTCTATTCCCAATAAACCACATATTTGCTCCAAATTACTGAAATATCAATATTTTGTTAAGATAATCGATTCTAGAACATACAAAGCTGGTATCGGAGATATCGATATTTTAGTATCGATCCGCACATCACTACAGCAAGTCACTGGGCAAACTGATAACAGCCGGAAAGCCATCCAAAGAGAGGTAAGTGGTCAGTTGCTACCAGGGACGTGCAGAGACCTTTTAAGGGGCAGGGGCTCAAATGGAAAAAAGGGACTTTTTATTAAATAATAATATAAATTGTACTTTAATATATAAAATATATTATAATAAGATTATTAAGGAGATTTCACTCTAAATTCACCATATACTCACCCTTAAAAGGATAGTTAATTCAAAACTGAAAATTCTGTCACCATTTACTAACCTTTTACTTGTTCCAAACCCATTTGACTTTTTTTTTTCTTCAGTTGAACACACAAAGTAATATTTTGAAGAAAGCGGGAAACCTGTAACCATTGACTTTCATGGTATTTGTTTTTCAGATTCTGGAAGGTGATGATTTCAAGTTTATAGCTTTCTTTAAAATATCTTTTTTTAATCTTTTATTCATTAGTGTTCAACAAAATAAAGAAACAAAGAAATGGAACCACTTGAGGGTGAGTAAATTAAAATGTTTCGGTGAACTATCCCTTTTCAATCTATTATATTTGTTTGATTTTTTTTTCTATGAACAAAATAAAATATTTTGAAGAATG
Organism: Danio kyathit; assembly: GCA_903798195.1. Lineage (NCBI taxonomy): Eukaryota > Metazoa > Chordata > Actinopteri > Cypriniformes > Danionidae > Danio > Danio kyathit. Next base: position 11,065,650 of record LR812532.1, on the reverse strand, counting down.
TAGGCCACTGACTTCCATAGCTAGCCTATATGTACTTGTTTTATAGCTTCAATTGACATTATATATTTTGTGTGACTGCAAAAACAAGAGGACAATATTTTCACTATCCAGCTGTCGTTTCTCCATTACATTAGCCAGATGCAGTCCATGTGCAGTGCGGATGCAGGAGTTGGCATAGACGTTACTCCACTGTTGACACCTTACTTTTGAGGCGAGAGTAATAATGTAAATAGAGTCTTCGTTAGAGCATTCGCCTCGCATGTGGCTTTTCTTTCCAAATCGTCGGTTCGAGGCTCGCTTGGAGCGATAGACTAAAACCAAGATACTTTAAAGTTTCGTTTTTTTTATTGTTTGACAGGGAAACCGGTCCTTAAATAGAACATGCATTAACATATATTATATTATTAGTAGTTTTAAAAAATAATTATTATCCCCAGGAATAAAGGGCACTTTCTCTCCAGGAGAAAAAAAGGGCAGGGGCTCAAGCACCCAAAGCCCCCACCTCTGCACGTCCCTGGTTGCTACCACAAAAAGGAATGGCATCATACCGCCCCGTTGCGTTAGTTTTAAAGTCAAAATGCAGCCATACGTACTTCTAGTTACATAATTCGCGATCTCCAAAAATGCATATAGGGCTACACTTTCAGAAATTAGCCTATGTTGCTACATTTTACTTGTAATTTGTTTTAAATTGAACTGATTTAGCATAAACTATCTAAGAACAAGCTGTTTTTTTAAACAAACTTTTATCATCTACTAATAACTTTAAGTTTATATCGAAAAAATAAAGATCTGTTGAGGCGATATGGCGATTTTTAAAAGCTAGCAGATAATCTAAAAAGATCATTGACAACCAACTCCTTGCAAACACCAAACAATAACCCAGAACACCCTAGCAATGTATAGCATCTTCAGTTGTTTTTAGTAAATATAAAAACATAGTTAATCACTGAACACAAATGCTTCTCACCAGGAAAATTCAGCACAACTGTTTAAGCTTTCAGGCTCCAGATTGCATCAGCTCTAAGTTTACATCGATGAAAAACAATTTCCCTAACAAGGACACGACTGCCTAACAAATGCGGCCTACCTGAGAATCATTAAAATAACTACCAGATTTTCTAGACGAAAACCCCACAGTTAAGCCATCATTATTTAGCTTGCAAATCTGAAGGCCGGTTGTGAAAATGAAGACTAAAAGCCTTCTGACTACGCTGTAGTAAAACAAATGCATACATTAGGAAAAAGGCTACCCAACAATATACTCGACTGTTGGACGTCCTGGTGGGTGCTGTTGTTCAATTATCAAGCAGATCAAACAACCGAACTGCTGCCTTAAACGAGGGGACGTCCCTGTGCGAACAAGAACAACACATGTGAGAAAAAACCACGGAAGAGCCAACCATCGCTTTGAAGGAGCTACAGAGTTCAGCAGCTGAAGGTGCGCTAGTCAAGCATATCAAACGCTCTGACACTGGCTTGTATGGAAGGGTGGCACAAAAGAAGCCATTACTCAAAGGAAACATGTGAAAGCACGTCCGGAGTTTGCCAAAAAAGCTTAATAGCGTCCCGCTTACAATGTGGGAAACGATTTTGTGGTCAGATGAGAACAAGATAGAGAGCGTTTTAGCGAAAATTCAAAGCAATTTATGTGCTGTAAATCTAACCTCGTCACAAGAAAAGCACAAGAGTGAAATATAGTGGGGGTTGCATCATTTTGTACGCCTGTGTTTTATCAGCAGGGACCTGGACATCTTGTTAGGATAGAAGAAAAGACGGGTGGTGCGAAATATAGAGAGGCACTGCTCTAAATACAATACAAATACCATACATCACTGATTCTGAGGTAATAGAGATTTAACCGCATCGCAGATTGAAAGCTGAATGGGAATCAGAATTTGACTGAATATTCCAGGAAAAAATGCAGTTGTTGTTTGTTGTCTGATCTTACGGAAGAAAAAGTTTAATTTAGGCCCTGTTTACACTAATGTGTTTTCATTTTAAAACGCATAAGTTTTGCTACGGTTACGCCATCCGTCCCCACTACGCCGGAGTTTTCGAGCCCCAAAAACGGAGCGTTTTGAAAACGCTGGAGAGGCCGTGTTCATTCTAAAACGCTGCTGCTCTGTCTCAGTGTGGATAGGGGAAAACGGAGACATCTGAAAACGGAGGCGTGGCTGCTGAGATTCGCTACCTGATTGGGGCTTTTGGATCATTGCGTATCCTCCCCCTATTTGTCAAGCCCCTATCACATGACTATAAAGCTACCGGAAGACGGCAGACCAGCCTTCACTGTAAACAACAACATTGACACAGAAATGGGAGCGTTGTTTGCACTATTGTCCGTTTTAGGCACCATTGTGCAGTTAAACTCTGCCTTTTTTACTACAGCAGCTCCATATATTCGCAAGAGACAAGCTATTGTTCGAGCACTCGCTAATCGCTCGCGTTCATCGTTCAACCAGCGTTTGTTGACTAACAATAGCCAAATGCCGAGCGAGACACATGCTTCCTGTTTATACTTGAACGCGCATGCCCAGAGTGCGCGAATGGTCACGTGATACACGTTTTTGGTGGAGTAGTGTGGACGGAGATATGTTTAGAAACGCTAGATGAAACGCTACTATGGACGCGGATCGTTTTTGATTTAAAACGCCGTTTCAAAACGAAAACGCATAAGTGTAAACGGGGCCTTAGACAACATCAGTGGTGTAGTCCTAAAAAAAAGGTGGTGTACTATAAACCCACCCAACCCACACTTTAAAAGTAAGCAAAGAAACCACGAAAGTCAATGTTTCTTTGATTCATTAGCAATATATATTTAACATAAGTTACCTGTAACTATTGACTTGCACAGAAGGAAAAACAAATGGAAGTCAAAGGTTACAGGTTTCCAACTTTTTTCAAAATATCATCTTTTGTGTTCACTTTTATATGTTCAAGTGCATAGTGTGGAGGATATCATAAGGCCTTGAGGCAATCAAATGTAAAACAAAATATTTATGAGTGTTTTAAGTTGTGAATCGGTCAAATTTAACCCAAACATGACAGGAAGGTTAATATTAGAGCATTCCTGTCAACCCTCCCGTTTTTCCCGGGATTCTCCCGTATTTTACAGTTCTATCCTGCTATCATCACGTAAAGGTATTTTTCCGTATTTCTCACGTATTTTCAGTCTTTCTCTGAAGGGTGGCAAATAAACATTAAAGAGCAGAGCCTCCCTATACGCAACCCATACCGCCAAACCACCAGGGGCCGCCATTTGCACTTAAATGTGAGCCTGTTCTGTGCTTTCGCTTTGTTTAGGCATGAAAACACTTTAAAATAAATACAAAAAACGGCGGGATTTCCTTGCCTTTTCATCACAGATGCCGTCCCCCCTTCATATGCAATCTTCAAAACAGTCATATAGCAGTGCATGACTATCAGCTGACGCGCTCCATAGTGATAAATAGAGGCTGTTTCCCAAACCGATTCTGTACACGCGATTTGAAACGGAGCGAAAGTCTGGGTTTTGGGTGCGTGTTTAAACAGACATATACACATAATTAATAATAATAATATCTAAAGATGTCGATCTTGGTGGGGGTTTTTTCAAACACAACTAATTTCGTCCTAAATGAGCATAAAAAGGCAATCGAATGCTTTTATTATAACGTTAGATAACTGTTATTTAATAAATAAGAGATTCATTTGTTGCTCTTTAATTCGAAGGTGTCAGTTATACAGTGAAGAAACGGCTAATGAGATTTGATAGCTTGATTTTATTTCATTATAATAGCTATTCATTTTAATAAGCTAAACTGTTTGCTAAAGTATAACAGCTCCAAATCAACATATTTAGTAAATTGGGGATTTAAAAAAAAAAAAAAAAAAAAAGGGGTGGGGGGGGGGGGGGTGATCCCTTATGGTGGGCATATCCCTTATTTTCACATCCCAATGTTGACAGGTATGTATTAGAGTAGCCTAATAAACATGTATAGTTGGACACTGAACAGTCTCACAATAGTCCACACTATAATTAATATTATAATTTATTATATTTATTATTATTAATATTATTAAAAGCTATAAAATTGACAAAACGCAGAACCTTTTGTATGTTTGCTTTTATTTTTAAATCGCTAAAGCGCACTTTTACAGTTGTGAACAGAAACATCCCTTTATGCAGCAGCAGCCTCAAGTTAGGACACTTAGGGCTTACTCACACTATGCTATCCGAACCGTGCCCAGGCCCGTTTCCCGGATCGTTTGAGAAGTGTGAGTGCTCTGAATCGGGCTCAGGCACGGTACACTTCGGTGGCCCTAGTCTGGTTGGAAGAGGTGTGCCAGAGCGCGGTTCACTTGGGCTCAGGCGCGGTACGCTTACAGTGTGAGTGCAAGCGTGCCTAAGCCCGAAACTGAAAGCGAGACGTGACTTTTAAGGGACTGTTTAATATGGATTAATTAATCATTCGTACTGTTCAATGAACGCAAACTGTCGTAGATTATTAAAGACGCAAACCCCTCACTGCACGACAGCTGCACCATCAGCAAACCTCCTAATTCCTGCAGCAGGAGGACTTTATGATTGTTTATGAGCGTCAAAAGTGGCTGATCTGTTCGGCGAAATATTAGACTGCGTGTCATCGCATATCAAACGACTTAAACGATATAACTAAAGAAATCTCCACTGTGCTGAGCGGGAGCGCTTACTGAGCAGCGCGTCATCGATGACGGAAGCGTGCCCAGGCCCGAATGTAATGTGAGTGCGGGCCGTCGGGGGAGACGGGAGGGGGGACAAGCGTGCTTTGGCCCGATTCAAGGCAACTGTACATAGTGTGAGTACGGCCTTAAAAATGCCTTTTAAGTTTAAAGATAATCGGCCTGCAAGGTCAAGTTTACAGTGTTATAAATGTAATAGGCCTATGTAGTGTGTAAGTGGATTTGCCGCGGATCAACTTCTCACATGCGCTGCAGGTAGGCTGAACGATAATCTTTTAAAAATATGTCATTTAGGCTATACTGCTATTTGCTCATGCAAAATTAAACACCAGAAAATATATTGTAGGCCTATTTTAAGAGCTAAAATACAGTTAGCACATCGATTTTATTTTGACTTGTAAGCTCATGGCCCTAAAAATGAAAATGTAAACTGAAAACATTCATTCATTCATTTATTTTCTTTTTGGCTTAGTCCCTTTACCAATCCGGGGTCGCCACAGCGGAATGAACCGCCAACTCATCCAGCACGTTTTTACGCAGCGGATGGCCTTCCAGCCGCAACCCATCTTTGGGAAACATCCACACACACTCTGTCACACTCATACACTACGGACAATGTAGCCTACCCAATTCACCTGTACCGCATGTCTTTGGACTGTGGGGGAACCAGAGCAGCCGGAGGAAACCCACACGAACGCAGGGAGAACATGCAAACAGAAACGCCAACTGACCCAGCCGAGGCTCGAACCAGCGACCTTCTTGCTGTGAGGCGACAGCACTACCTACTGCGCCACTGCGTCGCCAACCTGTGAGATATATTCTGCGCTGTTAGAATATTACGACTCTTCACTGGGATCACTTAAAAATGTGTGGCAAAGAGATTTGGAATATAATGTTAATGACGATCAGTGGGAGACTTTATGCCAGAATACTCTCATTCCCCTCTCCAATAACAAAATAGTTGAACAAAATTATAAATTTATGCAAAGGATGTATCTGACCCCACTTCGTTTAAGAAAATGTACCCCAATGTATCATACATGTGTCACAGATGTCAAACCTATTCAGGATCAATCAATGGATGTTTTTTTTTTTTTTGGAAATGCAAAAAGCTAACATTTTTTTGGAAAGCAGTACAGGACATTACAGCCAAAGCTTTGCAAACCCCATTGGACAACACACCAACATTATACCTCTTTGGTACAGAACTGAACAAGACACTTGATCCTACTTCTACAAAGAGACTCAGCATCATTTCCTATCTAGCAAAAAATGCATTTTGCTCAACTGGAACCAACAGACCTCCAACATTTGAACTGTTCATACAACTCTTGAATGAAACAATGCTCTTGGAACAATACTGTATACAGTTGAAGTCAGAATTATTAGCCCCCTTTTGAATATTTTTTTTTATATTTCCCAAATGATGTTTAACAGAGCAAGGAAATTTTCACAGTCTGTCTGATAATGTTTTTTCTTCTGAATAAAGTCTTATTTGTTTTATTTCGGCTACAATAGAAGCAGTTTTAAATTTTTTAAAAGCCATTTAAAGGACAAAATTATTAGCCCCTTTAAGCAAATTTTTTTTTCCGACTGTCTACAGAACAAACCATCATTATACAATAACTTGCCTAAATACCCTGCCTAGTTAACCTAATTAACCCAGTTAAGCCTTTAAATGTCACTTTAAGCTGTATAGAAGTGTCTTAAAATATCTAGTAAAATATTATTTACTGTCATCAGGACAAAGATAAAATAAATCAGTTATTAGAAATTAGTTATTAAAATTATTATGTTTAGAAATGTCTTGAGAAAATCTTCTCTCTGAACAGAAATTGGGGAAAAAAATAAACAGGGGAGCTAATAAATCTGACTTCAACTGTACATACTACTACTAAGAAACTAAGGGGATGTCTTTCAGAAATTATGGATGCCTCTAATGAACCTCTCACGCCTCAGATTATTTTCATAATAAGTGTTAACTCAATAAGACCTAACTCAATCATAGCAGAACTTTATTTGTTTATTATGATTTTTGTATTCTGTTTATAAGCTTTCTTTTTTTTTATCATTTATTTATTTATTTTTATGACTTTTGCTGCTATACTTGTGTCTACTGATACCTTGTCTATGTCATTTTTTTGTTTTTGTTTTGCATGTTCCTTAAAAAAATAAACAAAGAATAAAAAATATATACAGTTGAAGTCAGAATTATTAGCCTCCCTTTTATTTTATTTTTAATTTTTTTTAAATATTTCCCAAAAGATGTTTAACAGAGCACGAAAATTTTTACAGTATGTTTGATAATATTTTTTCTTCTGGAGAAAGTCTTATTTGTTTTATTTCAGCTAGAATAAAAGCGGTTTTAAATTTTTTAAACATGATTTTAAGGTCAATATTATTAGCCCCTTTAAGCTATATATTTTTTCGATAGTCTACAGAACAAACCATCGTTATACAATAACTTGCCTAATTAGCCTAACCTGCCTAGTTAACCTAATTAACCTAGTTTAGCCTTTAAATGTCACTTTAAGATGTATAGAAGTGTCTTGAAAAATATCTAGTCAAATTTTATTTACTGTCATCATGGCAAAGATAAAATAAATCAGTTATTAGAAATGAGTTATTAAAACTATTACATTTAGAAATGGGTTGAAAAAATCTTCTCTCAGTTAAACAGAAATTGGGGGGAAAAAATAGGGGTTAATAATTCTGAGTTCAACTGTATATATCACCATGTTTTAAAGCATTGCAATGATGTTTCCAACATGATTTAACACTTTAGTACAAAATGAAAGCTATGTGTATTTATTGTTCAAAGTCAACTTAAGTACCAATAAAAATGTATTTGTATCTTTAATAATTAAAACTAAAGAGAAAATACAAGAATATTATTAACTAATTGTTTTGTTCCATTAACCAAATGTAGAATACTCAAACATCAAATACACACATCAATCTACCCCAGTTTGTCATTTATTAAACAAAGACCTACATTGTAATGAGGATTTTATTGAGTATAGGTCTCTATTTGACGTTTTTCGTCCTCTTTATAATGAAACTAGTGCCATCAACAAGCAACAACACAGCATGTGTGTGTGTGTGTTTGATGAGTATGTGACGGAAATCTGATTAGAGATAAAGCTGTAAACTTTGTTAGCTTGCAGAGGTGACAGCGTCAGACACGGTAGATCAGACAACCCCCTCCTCCTCTCTCTCTCTCTCTCTCTCTCTCTCTCTCTCTCTCTCTCTCTCTCTCTCTCTCTCTCTCTTCTGCTCGCCTTTAGGCCAATTCAATAAAAGCCGGGCCCTTATTTACCATCAGACGGCACGGCAGCACACTGGACTGTGGTGAGAAGAACAATGGCCCCTCACAGCCCCGTCTTTACACAACGCTACCCACGGCTGACGCTGTCCCAGCCCAGCCCAAAGGCCTGATGCTGCGCTGATAGAGATCAGAGTCACGCCAGCTTAGTTTGAGCTCATACAGAATGAGTACGGAGAATCAATCTTGTATTTTAGAACTTTGTCATGCTCTTGTGGGGATTGTTTGCTCGTAGGCTTCGTTGTTCGTTTAGATGAGGAATAGTTCTATTTCTGTAATTACGTTCTATCATTACTCACATGCTGTTTTTCTGTAAAACAAACTAGAATTTTTTATCATGGTTTCAGTTAAATCGTTTTTTTTAACTTGTTTTAAGTACTAACATGCTAAAACTATTGGTATAAAATGCCAAAATAAGACAATAACACTTTTACAAAATGTGAGATAAGTCTTTGGTGTCTCCAGAATGTGTTCAGCTCAAAATACCCATCAGATTATTTGTTATACAATGCTGGAAATACCCTTTTTGGGGGGTCAGAGGAAAGTGTAGCTGTTTTTTGTAGCCTGTGCCTTTAAATGCAGATGAGCTGGTTCTCCCCGCCCACAGTTCCCACATGGGTGTCTGTTCTCCTGCTGCATCAAGTCAGATAAACAGCAGTCGGTGACAGAGACAGACACGAATGAAGCAGAGATCCGGTTTATTAGTCAAAAATACCAAGTAAGGTTATTTGATGTATTTGTGGTGGAGTTTATTCAAGCCTTTCTGAAATGATGAGTCACAAACAAATGTCATTACAAAGTTTGCAGTACACACACGTTTTTTGTACGTCTACTTGCAGCAAATGTGACAGGATACAAGGTAAAATTCACTGCTGTATGGTAACTGTACAATCTTTCTCATGCTCTTGTGGGGATTGTTTGCTCATAGGCTTTGTTGTTCGTTTAGATGAGGAATAGTTCTATTACATTAGTTTCTTTGGTCATCATTTACTCACTGTTTTTCTGTAAAACATTAGATAAATAAAATGTCTAGAATTGTTATTATGGTTTGAATTAAATAGTTTTTTTTTAAAAAGTTTTTTTTAAGTATTAACATGCTAAAACTATTGGTATAAAATGCCAAAATAAGACAATAACACTTTTACAAAATGTGAGATAAGTCTTTGGTGTCTCCTGAATGTGTTCAGCTCAAAATATCCATCAGATTATTTATTATATAATGCTGAAAATGCCCATTTTGAAGCAAAGTGTAGCTGTTTTTGTAGCCTGTGCCTTTAAATGCAGATGAGCTGGTTCTCCCCGCCCACAGTTCCCACATGGGTGTCTGTTCTCCTGCTGCATCAAGTCAGATAAACAGCAGTCGGTGACAGAGACAGACACGAATGAATCAGAGATCCAGTTTATTAGTCAAAAATACCAAGTAAGGTTATTTGATGTATTTGTGGTGGAGTTTATTCAAGCCTTTCTGAAATGATGAGTCACAAACAAATGTCATTACAAAGTTCGCAGTACACACATGTTTTTTGTATGTCTACTTGCAGCAAATGTGACAGGATACAAGGTAAAATTCACTCCTGTATGGTAACTGTACAATCTTTCTCATGCTCTTGTGTGGATTGTTTGCTCATAGGCTTTGTTGTTCGTTTAGATGAGGAATAGTTCTAGTTCATTAGTTACTTTGGTCATCATTTACTCTCTGTTTTTCTGTGAAACACTAGATAAATAAAATGTCTAAAATTGTTATTATGGTTTGAATTCTATAGTTTTTAAATTTGTTTTAAGTACTAACATGCTAAAACAGGTAAATAAAATATGCCAAAATAAGACAATAACACTTTTACAAAATGTAAGATAAGTCTTTGGTGTCTCCAGAATGTGTTCAGCTCAAAATATCCATCAGATTATTTATTATATAATGCTAAAATTGCTTAGCTTATTCAATTCACCTATATGCACAAGTCATTGGACTGTGGGAGAAACCGGAGCACCCGGAGGAAACCAACGTGATCACGGGGAGAATATGCAAACTCCACACAGAAATGCCAACTGACCCAGCTGAGGCTCGAACCAGTGACCTTCTTGCTGTGAGGCGATCGTGCTACTCACTGTGCTACCATGACGCCCTATTTCCTATTAATAAATTTGTTTATTAAACTTTGTTAAAACCTTCAAATTAATTAATGATATTTAATAGTCATCCTTATTCTGCAATAACAGCGACACCCATGCCATATCTTTAATATTACTGATATTAAATGTCATTGATATCAATTTGAAAGGGGCGGCACAGTGGCTAGCACTGTCACCTCACAGCGACAGGGTCGATGGTGTGAGTCTCGGCTGGGCCAGTTGGCATTTCTGTGTGGAGTTTGCATGTTCTCCCTGTGTTCTTGTGGGTTTTCCTGCAGTGCTCCGGTTTCCTCCACAGTCCAAAGACATGCGCTATAGGTGAATTGGGTAAGCTAAATTGGCCGTAGTGTGTGTGTGAACCTGAGAGGGTATGGATGTTTCCCAGTACTGGGTTGCAGCTGGATGGGCATGCGCTGTGTAAAACATGTGCTGGATAAGCTGGCGGTTCATTCCGCTGTGGCGACCCCTGATAAATAAAGGGACTAAGCCAAAGAACAATTAAATGAAATATCACTTTGAAAAACTTTTTTTTCAGCTAACGCATGATAAAGGCATCAACGACCAACAAGAATCTACTCAACGTTAAAGAGTTCAAGTATGTAAAGCAGCAGATGGCATAACTTGAGCTTGCACTTAAAATAACCAGAACATTATGATCTGCTGTTATAGACACTAATATAATTATGGTTATTTTTATAGTTAGCATTCTTCTTATGAGCTTTATGCACTTTATTTCGAGTCATACAATGACATTTTGCTAAGAAAAAAACAAATTAAAGTCATATTTTCTTATAATCTTAACCTACACGTAAGAATTCGATTCTTAGGGTGCTTTCACACCTGTGAATCGATTCATTTGTTCCGAAACAGGGATTAAAATTGTTACATTGTGGATCTTTGTTCTTGGTGCGGTTCACTTTCATACGGTAAAGTTTCTAAACGAACCAAAATAGCTAAAACAAGTCACGTGTGAGTAAACTCTCCTCACATTGGTCAGTGTTTCACGGTTTATTATGCACAGTCCCGCTCAGCTGTCAGGGGGAAGAGCGAGGAGGGATGCGGTGGGGAGGGGTGAAAAGGGTGCTCGACGTATTTGAGGACCGGGAGAGAGACGCACGATTTCCGGAAGATTATCACTCGTTTGCGGGTTTGCGAGTCTCCTGTAAATGCACAGAGACTCCCGGAACTTCCGGGAGACTTGGGATGTCTGGAATGTCCTACCGCCCTACTCATAATTCTCTCTTCATATAGCCATATGCCTATTACATATCCATAAAACACTGTGATATAGCCGGGCTCGGATCGTATTGCTTTCTCACTACAATCGATCCGCTCCAGAGTTCGTTTCAATCGAGTCGAGACCGTCTGAATGAGGTGGTCTCGGCTCGATTGAAATTAACTCTGGAGCGGAACGATTGCTTGGCGCAGATCCGAGCGCGATTGCCCTGTTCACATATGCCAAACGAACCGCGCTAACTGGGCAAATGCGCCAGGTTCCGGAACAAAAGTCTAGGTGTGAAAGCACCCTTACTCACTATTTTAAATATTTAAATTGGTGGCAACATTGTTTCCAAACAGGGTGACACGGAGGCTCAGTGGTTAGCAAGGTCGCATCACAGCAAGAAGGTTGCTGGTTCAAGTCCCGGCTGTGTTTTTCGTGCCGTGTATTTCTCTGGGTTCTCCGGTTTCCAGTCCAAAGACATGCGATACAGGTGAAATGAATAAATTAAATTAGCCGTAGTGTATGTGTGTGAACGTGAGAGTGCATGGGTGTTTCCCAGCACTGGGTTGCAGCTGGAAAGGCATCCGCTGTGTAAAACATATGCTGGATAGGTTGGCGGTTTGTTCCGCTGTGGGGACCCATGATGAATAAAGGAACTAAGTCGAAGGAAAATTAATTAATTAATGTTTCCAAACAGGAAATGACATGAGGTTGAGTAACGGATGAAAGGATGCTCATTTCTGGGTGAACTATCCCTTTAACAGCATGTAACAAGACTAAGGACAGGGTAGATGGTGAAATCTTTTGTTCCCTGTAGGAAAGACTTCCACAGACACACACACGGACACGCACAGACCATGACGTCTTGATATCCAAGATCACACACACACATACACTGGGGTCAGTGGCGCTCAGTGAATTAGTCACATGGCGGTGTGTTAATGAAGCAAACCTTCACAAACTATTTAATCATTAACATCAGGTTTCTACTGCAGTAGTGGCTGCATTCTCCCGCCCAATCTTAAACACACACACATACACACACACACACACACACACACTGAGAGCGACACTCGCTGTCTGTGACACACTCAGCCCGATTCGACTGCATCTCCTGAGACAAATCCATTTTATCTCTCCTAGACTGCATCTGCCTGTCTCCATCTCGCCGTCTCTGTCTCACTGTAACACACACACTCACTCTCTCGTTTACTCACTTACACATTATCTGCCTGCTCCAGTCTGCTTGCTTTCTACTTCCTGTCACACTCTCTCTCTTTGTTCCTCTTCCTCTCACAACACGCAGACACAAACACAAACATGCGGTGCTCAGATCTTCAGGGTCTACTGTACTAATATTCCACTCTGACAAGCACACCCCACAGAGTTTTAAGGGGTTCGGGGCATTGTTTTACCCATCAGAAAGTAAGTTATATCATATAGAAGGACCTCGGTGGCTAGAAAACCTAATTTCTTGCTGTTCACAGAATGACTTTACAGAGAAATCCCAGCTTCAAATGCTTAGACAAGGCAATTGCCAACAATATTGACAATGAACAAACCTCCATACTCTAGAGGGCGACAGATGTGTCCTAATGGTCAAACTATTGATCAATAGTCTCCAATGGGCACTTTATAGTGAAAACAATCATGGCCACCATATTGAAGGCTTGTTTCCAACCGAAATGCACAAAACTCAAAGGACCCCCAGAATGAAGGATCCCATGATTCTTTACATGCTTAATTTAGGTCTCAATTGTTGTACACGTCTGTTTAAAGTAACTGTTTTTTAAATTTTAACACCCATTGTCCCTTTGAAATTCATACTCTGAAGGGTAAACCCTTCAAAGGGATTAGGGCAGTGAGATGGAACGCAGACCAGTTGAGCAGAAAAGAGAAAGATATTACATTTGCACTTGTTCCTTCATCGGGTGTATTACAATCAATCAGCAGCATTCAGTTTTCTTTATTAAAGTATTGTGTTAATAATGTACACTAATGTACACTAAAAGTGTCTGACACAATTGTCAAAAACAACAGTATACCTGAACTTGGTTTGAGACAGCCCATTTTAAGGTCACTGTAAGAGTGACCATAGTATAAAAGCCCACTTGTAGAGTACATCATGCACTTTTTGTCTGAAGGAGATGTGCACAGGCAAATCTGAAGCATGGCAATGAGATGCAGTGTCTTGTTCCTCTTCTCAGTGAACTATGGTTGCGTGTAACCTGAGATGATCCATTTCAAAAATAGCACTGCGTCCTTTAGCTTCTACTGATGAAAAAAATACTCCCCCATGCTAAGGGGATGGGTGCCTTTATGGCTGACATTAAGCCAAAGAATTGAATGAGTCTCAGTCTTCAAGGAATGTACTAGTGGCAGTTGTTACGTAGGGTGTTTCAATTAGTTCAATTAGCTAATCTGAAAAGAACCTTACCGGAGTTCCCATGAACCGCACCACAGACTACCCTTTGCAGACTTGGGCAAAGTTCATGGGTGCATATCCAATTTCAGAAATCAGCATTTACATTATGCAAACAAACCAACTCTAAAATCAAACAAACGTCTGTTGTCCAAAGGTGTTAGTAAAAATGACCAATTAGATCTATAAGGACAAGATCTTGCCTACATACCTTATCAGAGAAACTCTTTGCCTTCTCTGCAGTGTAAATACAGAACCTAGTAGAGCTCAGGAGAATTATTAGTGAGAGGACCCCTAACTAATGCAATCTAAGAAAATCCTGAGCATGCCTGTCTAGCTGAGCACTTAGAATGGAGGCATAAACATGACCCTATCAATTTAGAATAGGTCAAGTTAGGTCTTACACCCAGGACTGATTTTCAAAGAGGCTTGCAGTGAGCTTGGAGAAGGGAGACCTCAGAAAAGTGAGCCTCTAAAGTAAAAGGAAGTCTAGACACGTTCAACACTTAAGGCCTGGTACACGCCAAGAAGACATCAAAGATGTAGCACTGGACCGAAAAGCTGAACACACCAAGCTGAACACATACCCATAGGTGGCAGTAGTCTGTATTGCCATTTCACATGGGGAAACCAGAGCTAATGATGCACACATACAAACAGTAATAAAAACAGTGCTTATGTGCCATTTTCAAAGTACTCCTTGCTCACCACAGAGTGGTTCCCTCATCATGATAATAATAATCATAATAAAGAAATGTGATAAAAGGACTGCCTAGCCAAGCTCTAATAACCTCAACAAGACAACACATTTAAGCAGTAAAATGCATACCTACACCTAATGCTAAAAGAAACTTCTCAAGTAGGCTCACAGAAAAGTACTATCCGGGCAGAGCTCTCTGGAAGGGGGATATCAGAAAGACAAAACCATACCAAAAGGAAACTTAACAATGATTATCTTACAGCAGTGCCAAGAGATTTTGAAGAACGCTATTGTTGAATTACGTGATTCACTGAATAGCAGCTCTACCAACCTCAACTAAGTAATACCAAGTCTACAATTGCAAGAAAATAAACTCTACCAAAAGATAGAAAATAAAATGAAATATTGTGAGGACTCTAGCTCCATCAAGGGACCAGTTGTTTTCTGGTCAAATGAAGACGCAGAGTTGCAGTTTAGCCAGCAGAAGGCTGAGTTATCAGTGGCCTCAAGTACAATGAGTGTCCTTCTTGGTAGAGGTGCAGGTTCCAGGCAGTCCAGAGCATTTTAGCCTTGGCTGAATTTGACAAAGCAAATCAATCAGTAGGGAAGCAAGCAGCCACAATGGCTTCCTAAACCAACATGCAAGCTAGCAGGAAAGATCCAGAAAAGGAAAAAAATAGTGGTCAAGTTTCTTCCTGAGCTTCACCTACTATCCCCATAGGTGCTCCTGCTCTCCCAAGGGATGTAAATTGCAAGGTATAGGTCCTCAACCGCCACCTCACAAGAGAGAATCAAGTAAGAGACTTTACACCCTGAATGCATCGAAATTAAAGCATTTAGCTACCTCAACAGCCAAAAAATCTCCATGCAAATAATAGATTATTATCCCCTGAAAGATAATCCAGCAGTAATAGAGGTCCTTTACCTTCACTGCAGCACCATTTGCGCCTCCTATGTCTTCGTGAGCCAAACTTGCTTCTTACAAATAGTAGGAGCAGTGGGAGGAGAGTGAAGCAGTGGAAATAAGAGCTACCTATGGGTCACCACAGTTTTGAGTCCCACCAAACTTAAAAAGGATGAAAGGAGTGACAACATCACAGGTCAAACGTGGACCAAGTCTGTAACAGGCTATCCGAACCGTGCCCAGGCGCATTTCACTATTTGTTTGACAAGTGTGAGTGCTCTGAACGCCCTAACCCTTAGCCCTTCCACTTCCCCCTACCCTTCAGATTTGCCTCTTCATGTGAAGGGGTAGGAGTGTCTCAATTCGGTTTTGGTTGGATTTGCCTCAATTTTGTTTTGGAGATGTAGGGGTACATGACCACATTACAAACAACTGTGTATGTGAAATTTCCCTGAAAAAAAAAGGTAAAAACTTGTAGTAAAAAGGATTTTTACTACAAAGCATTCATGGTTACAGTCATGCTCTTAAAAGTAGCATATAAAAATGGAGGCTCGTAACAACTAACAATGGTTTTAGTTCAAGTACAGTGCAATACAACTTTGCGATTGAGTAATCTGGTAAATGTTACTGTGCTTGCACCTCCTGGAATGACTACTGCAGATGACATCTCCTGTGACATATAGCTAGTGGTGACATATGATGACGTGTGCGGTTTTAGTCACATTTCTTAGGGGAATGTTTTCATCCCTACCCCTTCACACTCTGTTTCAAGGGCCAAGGGGAAGGCGTAGGTATAGGGGTATAAAATAGAACTGGGATTGGACCTTAATGTTGCTAATTAATATTAGTGTGTCAGTCATCCATGAGAGGGTTTCTTATTGATACATTTTCATAATTCTTCATCATTTCCTACCTCCTTCCTTTGATTTTACACTTCGCTACATTGATGCCAAACCACAGGAGGAGGGAGGCACACACTGTTAGAGAACCCTTGCCATGAGGGGAAATGATATCCCCTAATATTCGGTTTATCGGTATGATATTAAGTCAGATTGAGAAGAGTCTGCACAATGAATGCTGAAGGATAGTTCTTGGAGAGCTTGTCTTGGGGTACTCATAGTGTAACTGTTTCTAACTCGACACAGCATCTTAGCTGTAATGCTTATAGTGTAAGAAACTGAAAACAACACAATGGATTTATATTAAATTATATGAACAATACTCACATAATGCAATGCAATGGGACACAACATGCCCTCAACAGATGCTTCATTTGATTTGTAGCATACTCCATGTGTTTGTGGTACTTCTGATATTTTTGAGACAATATATTTGCATTGGTTGGTTTGTCAGGTTCAGTATAGACAGCTTTTTTCTACATCTTTGCACTGCACAACATCTTGTGGCTCCTCTATCTTTTTAATAATAATAATTCCTTACATTTATATAGCACTTTTCTGGACACTCAAAGCGCTTTACACATTGGGCGGTACTTTCTCATCCACCACCAGTGTTCAGCATCCACCTGGATGACGCGACGGCAGTCATATTGCACAAGACCGCACACCACACACACCAGCTGATTGGTGGAGAGGAGACAGAGTGATGAAGCCAATTATGATATGGGGATAGTTAGGAGGCCATGATGGACAGAGGCCAGTGGGTTAAGAGGCTCTACTCTTTTTCGAAGGACATCCTGGGATTTTTTTGGGAGGGGAATCTCCTCATCCACCACCAGTGAGCAGCATCCACCTGGATGACGTGACAGCAGCCATATTGCACCAGACTACACACAAGCTGATTGGTGGAGAGGAGACAATTATCATATGGGGATGGACAGAGGCCAGTGGGCAAATTTGGCCAGGATGCCGGGGTTAAACCCCTACTCTTTTTCGAAGGACATCCTGGGATTTTTAACGACCACAAGGAGTCGGGGCCTCGGTTTAATGTCTCATCTGAAAGATGGCGCTCACTGAGAAGTATAGAGTCCCCGTCACTATACTGGGGCATTAGGACCCACACAGACCACTGGTTGGGCGCCCCCTGCTGGTCTCACTAACACCACTTCCGGCAGCAACCTAGCTTTCCCATGTGGTCTCCCATCCAGGTACTGACCAGGCGCAATCCTGCTTAGCTTCAGTGGGCGACCATGTGAGATTTGCAAAGAGCTGCTGGCTATTTTTGCTGTGTTTGGTTTCTGTAGCTATCCTCTACAACATGTGTGAATTTGTGGGTGGGGCTAAAGAGGCAATTAGGGCTGAACCAAAAATCAACCAGTCTGTGGGAAATCCTATGATATCCTTTATTGTTCAGCTGTAGAAGCAGTGTTGAATGATTTTGGACTTTGGATTTTAAACATGTTTTTTGAGTTGTCTGGATCTCTTATATCAAAAGATAAAAAAAAATTAGATTTCTCAATCCATGACCACTTTAAAAAAGTTGGAAGTGCAAAATTAATGGTCCCTGCATTCAGAAAAATACAACACTGTCAATTGGGGGCAATGCAAAGGATGTTAACATAACCCTAGCATCATTTTTATGGTCAGTTTTCTCTTTCAGGTCAATTATTGTCATGGTTAGCTAACTCTTGTCATGTTTGAAGCTATAGCTAAATGAACAATAGTACATCTGGTGTAATGGCACAATTATTGGAAGAAAACTATCGTCCTTGAGTAATGAAGTTTGTTAAAGCTAGTTTCCAGCCTTAGCCCTGCTTATGCAGTATTCCTCTTACACACACACACACACACACACAGTGCACTTTGAACGTTCTCTCTCTCCTCTGTGAAAATGTGTCCTTGGTTCTGTTGCCATGGCCAGTAACTAACCTGTCCTCACCCTCACAAGCATGTGGTTTCTCTCTCTCCTCTTTCCTAAAAACTTTCCTAACTACCTTGTGCATCTCTCGTACTTTAGTTTCCAGTTTTAAAT
The DNA here is from genome assembly GCA_903798195.1 of Danio kyathit. Classification (NCBI taxonomy): domain Eukaryota; kingdom Metazoa; phylum Chordata; class Actinopteri; order Cypriniformes; family Danionidae; genus Danio; species Danio kyathit. Next base: position 11,047,312 of record LR812532.1, on the reverse strand, counting down.
TGTCTCTCTCACCTTCCTCATTTTATATTTCATCACTATACTGCTTTCTATATCGGTCCATCCTCCTCCACAAATCAGTATTGCTCTCTTCTTCTCCTTCTCTCTCTCTCTCTCTCCCTCAATCGCTCATCCTGCTGGGCAGCAGTGCCCGCTGGCACATTGGCAAGCTGGTGTCGCGGCGGGCACGAGCCAGCGAGGACAGCAGGTGACACAGATTTGCGGAAAAGCAGAATTAGAGGTGCGGGAACCACCGAGGGGGAGCGCTCATGTGGAAAATGGGAAGTCAGGGAATAAGGGAAAAAAGGAACAGAGAACACTTAAAAGTTAAAACTGAATTAATGAAGCTAGAACTGGGATTCTTTTAAACCTGGATTTAAGAGTAAAATGGAGGGGGGAGGGGGTGACTATAACATCAAATCAGCTAACCTCAAGTCTGTCATCTTGTGTAACCAAGCAGGTTTGCTTAGTTTTGACTATGCAATATTGTCCTAAAGGGCCATGAAATCCCCCCAGTCTCAGCAGGGTGTTTTCACACCGCTAGTTTGAAAAAGGTCAGGAAAGTGGGTGAGTTCAGCTTTGTTTAGGTGGGAGTGTCGAGGGGCTAAAGAGAGATTATGTGCACGCGCTGATTTTCACAGAGGCAACACAAACACAGATGCAGGAGAGACAGACAGTGACTACGTTTACATGGATATCAGTAATCAAATAATTTGCCTTAATCTGAATAAGACAATAATATGATTAAGGTGTTTATGAGTTGCTTTTTGGATGTTCATTTCATGATCCTGTTTTACATAGCACATAATACAATTAACATCATTGCGTCACCATGCTATCCACATTTCCTCTGGAGTTTCATTTAATTTCAGGTGTTTCATTTTTAATTTGTGGACTTTAACTGCAGTTTGGCACTTTAACTTTCATTCAGGAACATTTCATTCATGACTCCCATGACAAACGAGATATTGGATGCGAGAAACTGCTGAAAGAGTGTTGTGTTAATGGAATTTAATACAGCACGTCGAATGGGAGAAAAAAACCTCTGAATTTCGTGATGCAGGTGTCTGTGGTCCTTCACTGACTCGGTAGGTGCAGAGAATAGCCGTGTGTCTTGACTATTATGTCACAAAATGCGGCGAAAATCATACGTGACGAAAATCCTACACTACGGTAATAGTTTGATTAAGGTGTTTACATTTTTACATTCGCAGAGCAGCATTTTCGGTGGATCTTTCAATCCAAAATTTTAGTAATATTACTGTAAACTTAGTAACTAAGTCATTTTGACTAAGGTATGTCTTTAAAAACAGCTGAGTGCAGCTGATGATACGAACTAACTTTGCCATCTGAATAAACATAAACAAAGAACACTGATCACACACTTACCAAATCTGTAGAGACAGAACAGTCAACACCAACTGGAACCGCGTCTTTTTTTTAAAGAAGACCAGTGGCAAATCCAAATTTTACCACTTCCAGATTCGAAAAGCTCTTGGGTAAAAAATGTTCTTTACAAACATATTTTTGACGCGTGTTAGCAGACCACTGTAATCCACACATGTGAGTCCACACACGAGCTGTGCTCGCATCACGGGGAAATGGAAATAAAACCTTCGTTGCAGCACATTTATAAACGCCGCACTGATGACCCATGTCTCAGAACAATTCTTCTTATTCTACTTGTTTGAATTACGGTTGGCAACACAACGTGGCATCTCTTTAAAGACTGTAACAGGTAATAGGAGTTTCCGAAGCTATGTCATGCATATTAATGAAGTTGCATCTCGTTCACAATAGAGTGCGCTGATTGGTTTGAACCAAGTCTTTTAATTAATAAACAGATGTGCTGAAGTCACTTTTGACAGTCACTTTGTACTGGCCGATACAGACAGCCAATCTCCACACTGGAATTTACACAATGATCTCATGGCCGTGACAAATTTGCTCTAAACAACTCAAAAACAACCAATTTTCACTTTTTAGTGAAATATGTGTGTTCTGATAATGTTTTCAGCAGCGTGAAACACATATATGACTGTCAACATCTCAAAAAATGGGTTTTGGTATTTCGTGACCCTTTAATGTGCTGCATGGATAACGTTTGTGTCTCCAACCTGATGTGGAGCTGCACAGACCAATCATCTGGTTAAAGCATTTTATGAGAGTTAGGGCTTACTCACACTATGCTATTCGAACCGTGCCCAAGCCCGTTTCCCGGATCGTTTGAGAAGTGTAAGTGCTCTGAATCGAACTCAGGCACGGTTCACTTGGGCGGCCCTGGCCCTGTTGGAAGAGGTGGGCCTTAGCGTGGTTCACATGGGCTCCGAAACTGAAAGCCCGAAACTGAAAGCGAGACGTGACTTTTAAGGGACTGTTTAATATGGATTAATTAATCATTCTTACTGTTCAATGAACGCAAACTGTCGTAGATTATTAAAGACGCAAACCCCTCACTGCACGACAACTGCACCATCAGCAAACCTCATAATTCCTGCAGCACGAGGACTTTATGATTGTTTATGAGCGTCAAAAGTGGCTGATCTGTTCGGCGAAATATTTGACTGCGTGTCACCTCATATCAAACAACTTAAACAATATAACTAAAGAAATCTCCACTGTGCTGAGCGAAAGCGCTTACTAAACAGCGCATCATCGATGACGTAAGCGTGCCCAGGGCCGAATGTAATGTGAGTACGGGCTGTCAGGGGAGACAGGAGGGGGGACAAGCGTGCTTTGGCCCGGTTCATGGCAACTGTACATAGTGTGAGTACGCCCTTAGAAATTGTGTTGGACTTGAAATGTCGCAGATCTCATGCAACGCCCATGCATGGCATAAAGTACCTCAACAGTAATTCAAGAGTATATGAATGGCTCATTCTGCCTAGATTCACCAAAGAAAATGATCATGTGTTAGTTTAGGTTTTTTCTAACTCAGGGGGGCCCAAATCTGGTCCTGGGGGGCCAGTGTCCTGCAGGTTTAGCTACAACTTGCCTCAACATACCTGTCTGGAGGTGTCTATTGTGCCCAATAAGAGCCTGATTAGCCGGTTCAGGTGTGTCTAATTGGGGTTGGAGCTAAACTCTGCAGGAAATTAGCCCTCTAGGACTGGTTCATCTCATTCATCTCAGTTGATGCTCTGAAATTTTTGATGAAACCTTATTGTTGTATGGTAGGAGTGGGCGGTATGATGGTGCATATCTTTACCATGAAAAAAATTATCAGCTATAACAATTTCTTTTAATTCCATGTATACTGCAACGTGTAAATAAATGGGTATGGCTAATTCGGCTGCTTACTTGTATCTGCCAGTGCGGGTACAGAATAACTCTGTGTACAATATCCCTCAGTAAGTTGTTTATTAACAGTCCCTTGTGTAGCACTGTAGCCTCTGCTGAATTACCAGCCTCCCCCAGGTCCTAATGCCCACTCGATAACACAATTGATTCATATGGGAGTGCTGTAAATCTTAGGCCCGGTTTACACTAATACGTTTAAATGAAATGAAAATGATCCACGTCCACACTGCCGTTTCACCTATTGTTTCTGAAAAGATCTCAGTCCACACTATACTGCTGAAAATGCACATCACGTGACCACACACAAACTCTGGCATGCACTGCAACGTATGCGGAGGTCTGGGCTCCAGGCAGTCAGCGGGTGCTTTGAGCACAAAACCCCAGGTGAGAGCAGCGCATGTTGGTTCATCAACGAAACTACCGCTGGACCTCATCTCATTTTAGTTGTTAAACGGGATATGTAATTCATCTTGTCTCTATCTAACAACTCTTTGGTCTTTTGAATCCATTACTTATTCTCAGGTAACGTGTTTTTGCTAAGCACAAAGATAAGTTAATATATTAATTTATGTAACAACGTACACTGATTCTGCACAATTGACCGACTGCTTGCCTTTATTTCCTATATTGTACAATCTTATCTTACGTTATACTTTTATAATGGCCAATATTGATTTTTAAAACCGATATTTAGCAAAAGAGAGGGTATGCTTCATATTTTTTAATAAAAATGAAAGGAGGCAGTTATGTTATAGGCTCTGTTTTGTTATAAATATGCATACAGTGAAGATGACGGTCATATAAATATGTAGCTACACGATGCCTCAAAATTTTTGGTGTCTGTTAGGTTGTTAACATCAAAATGGCAGTTCCTTATATCGTGTTTTCATTTTATTGTTAAGATAGTGAAACAACGTAGCCAGGGTCATCCGAATGACGTTATACCCGTCATGTCCTCGGGAGTTTGTTTTCCATATCAAACTTGCGAAGTCTGAAGAAAAGGATGCAAGACTGAACTTTTCCCACTTAATATTGAGAAAGAAAAAAACAATCAGATAGGCGAATGTCTGTAGCCATGCCTCCATTTTCAGATGTCTCCATTTTCCCCCATCCACCCTGACACCGAGCAGCAGCGTTTTAAAACCAAAACAGCCTCTTCAGCAATTTCAAAACGCTCCATTTTCAGGGGGTTAAAAACTCCGGGGTAGTGTGGACGGAAGGCGTAACCATAGCAAAAGTTATGCATTTTAAAACTAAAACATATTGGAGTCCACTAGATACATTCTGAGGTGCACCCAGCTCTGTGAGCTCATAAACTCCTCCAGAAACTTAACCTGGATGACGGAGGCTTTCAGCGATGCTTCTGACTGAGCCGAGCCCAGTTTGATGAACTGTTGTCGGTGTCGGCTGAAGGATTTCTCCCGGGACACCAACAACAGGTGCTACGTCACAATCATGCCCCCACAAGAGCAAGCTCCTGATTGGTTAACGCGATGCAAATGTCCGCAGAAGTTCAGATTTTTGAACTCGAGCGATTCGCGCGTTTTGCGTGATAAACGCGGAAAACGCTCAATGCGCGATGCGCCGCGCCATTTACGTGTATCGTGACATTCACATCGCGCCATTCGCGCGTATCGCGCCGCAGGATGTCTATTCGTGCCTTTGCATTGACTTAACATGTAAATCACTCGCGCTTGATGCTTCTTCCGCGTCTGGTGTGAAATCAGCATCTCACTTTATCCAATATGGATTAAGGATTTTGATAACATCAATCTGCACTTCACTAAGATTTACAGCAGGTTCAATCAAATGCTTGCTAGAATCTAAAGCATCCCACCCAGTAAATATCTGTTATACTGTGGCTGAAACTGACCAATTGTTCACACAATTACAATTTTTTATATGGTCAGGCCATGCACTCTATAGGGATAAATGATTTGACATTGTAAACAAAATACGGTTTGCATTAGTGCAATGCAAATCACTGCAGCACTCCCACAGTCTGCTCCTGTCTGCAAGTGGATCATATAGCCAGATCACCACTAGTCTCGCATAGCCAGACCTCAGACTGACGGCAGAAGGTCTGGGAACTTTGGCTACTTTAAATGGTCAAGGACCACCCGCAATATTATATGACTGACAGATTAACCAACCAGTCACATATCACTTTGTGCTGTGTCATGTATAAGGGTGTTAAAAGTTTACAGTAATGCCAAATATTCTTAATGATCCATCAGCAAAACTTATAGAAATTCAGGAAATGTTGAGATTCATTTATTATTTTGGTAACGCATTTCTAAAGATCAGACAGACTGAGATTACTTTTTATGTGTGTTTTTTTTGTGTTCATGTGTGTTTTGTATGTCTGTGTGTTTGTCGACAAGACAGGTAGAAGCATTTATGCAGTGAATTCCACAGTGACTATTTATAGTCAAATTTGTAAATGTTCATCATCACAAAAATATCCTCACAACAACAGACAGATGTGCAGGCAGTATATACAACTCATGATCAGCTCATTCTGATTACGTACCCCTATATACATTTCAGGAGAACGCCAGATACGTCCCAGGAGCTACGTTTTTTTGCAGTTTTTGTTTTCGTGAATCCACCAGAGGCTGCTGTGTACGCTTTTTGAAAGCTCAAATTTCTCTTTCAAGTGCCATTTGCGCCTGCTCTTCTTGCGTAAATCCACCAGAGGCCGCTATCAACTGACTGACTGACCCCCCACCACCAACCCCCTTCCCTAAACCCAACCGATAGTGTTTTAAAAAGCACTGATTCACCAGTGCCCACCCACTTCCCTAAACCCGACTGACAGTGTTTTGAAAAGCAATTCAGAAAAAGAAAATTCATCGCGACTACGATTTTTACCATGGTTTCATATTTTACCACATTCTCACCCTGTTATTTACTTGTTTGTTTTAGTTTTTGGCTTTTGTTTTTGTCTTAGCTGTTTTCTGGAACCATTCTTTGCCGGACTTGAATCCTGCTGTCGTGATCAACTCTGCATCTCAAATCCTCTGACGTACGTGACAAGCCACTGGACAAACTGGTTACAGCGGGAAAGCCGTCCATACGGAGGTAATCGGTCAGCTGGTAAGCACAAAAAGGAATGTCGTCATACTGTAGCGTTCGTTTTAAAGACGAAATGCAGACATACGTTCCTCTGGCTACATAATTTGTGATCTCCAGAAATGTATATAGGGCTACGTTTTCAGAATGAGCCTATGTTGAGTAAATCACTAATTCCTGAATGTCTCAGAAGACATTTTTTACTTAAAAATACAGAAATTTAACCAAGAATTTTAATAATCCACCCACTTCGAAAGTTATTACTCGATTGAATGAGCATTATCAGTGGATATCAGCTGATAGATATGAGCCAGTAGGGGCCTTCATCTGCGCCTACTAGTAGTCTCAGGAGTCTGTTATCATCCATCCACATGATTAATCGGCTATACTAATAGAGAAGATTCAGATCCAGTTCTGTTTTTACATTACTGTGACAGTTTGGTTCAGGGTTAGGGTAGGAGTAGACGTTAATAAAATACAATTAATCGGAAATTTAATAAATAATTATTGTTAACTTCCGTGATCTATAGCTGATTAACCATGTGAATGGATGATAACAGCCTTCGAGTGTAACATGCGAATTGGCTAAATAATCCGGCTTATAATATATGTTTATTAATGAGCACTGTCATCAATATAAACATCACAGCTTTTTTTTATCTGATCAGACTTGTTTCCAGGCAAACTGTTTAAGATTGCTGCACATTCGACTTCCAGAAACCCCATATATTTAAACCAATCAGAGGAGGACTGAGAATCTGGTGAAGTCTTTCCAGAAAAGTGTGATATATATTGATCAGACGTTTAGCCACAGGTCCATGGGCGGTGCTTGTAATGACATCTGAGACTAAAGGCTGGCTTCTGCGTCAAGTGCACACGTATAGTGCAGCACAGCTTTTGCGTGGTCGCATAGCCCTCGCCATGGTTGACGCCAACGCTGACATGCACCTCTCAAAAAATGTAACTTCACGTCGCATTGATGTGTAACGCAAGCTCTGTGATTGGTCGGCTTGATAGGACAGTGCTGAGAGCTGCGAGCCCGATGGAGCGAATGTTTACAAGTGTCGAGTCCCGTGAAGGAGCTCCAGATGTTTTGTGTTTACCTTATGACTAAAGTTGATGCCCGTCTGCCACCTCTGAATGAGCGAGTTTTAGGTACTTGTGCATTAAGGTAGCATTCAGAAAAAACTAAACACCTGTGAAGAAACTCAATACAGAGGAGCATAACAAAACCTACTGCCAGCTAGTGTTTCGAAAGTTTTGTTGCAGAGTAACACAAACAGCCAACCAAGGCTCATTCTGAAAATCTATCTCTATAGAGGTACTGGAGACTGCCAAATACGTCCTAGGAGTTATGTTTTATTTTGCAGTTTTTGCGAATCCACCAGAGGCCGCTGTGTATGCTTTTTGAGATCTCAAATTTCTCTCGCGAGTGCCATTCACACCTGCTGTTCTCACGTAAACCCACCAGAGGCTGCTGTCGACTGACTGTTTGACTGACTGATTGACTGACCGATCGACTGACCCACCCTCCTCCTTCCCTAAACCCAACCATTCGTATTGATTGACCCGCCCACCCACTTCCCTAAACCCAACAAACAATTTTCAAAAGCAATGCAGTAAAAGAAAATCCCTCGTCTGATTTTTACCACCTTTTCAGATTTTACCACATTTTCACTCTGTTATTTACTTGTTTATTTAATTTTTTGGATTCTGTTTTTGTTTTACCTGCTTTCTGGAACTATTCTTCACCAGATTCGAACCCTGTCGTCGTGGTCAACTCCTCTCTCCGTCTCAAGTTCGCCGACATACATGGAGAGCTAACAGGACAAATTGGTAACAGCGGGAAAGTCGTCCATACGGAGGTAATCGATCAGCTCGAAAAGGGAACGACGTCATACCGCACCGTAGCGTTCATTTTAAAAATGAAATGCAGCCATACTTACCTCTGGCTACATTATTCACGATCTCCAGAAACGTATATAGGGCTACGTTTTCAGAATGAGCCTACTGTATGTTGCAAACAGGATGCAGAAATATAAACCAGCCTTAAGTCAAATATATCGGACCCATCTGAACAGAATACTGTATTTTAAAGTGCTGTGGAGGAGATTAGGAGGAGAAACGGTTAGACAGACTCAGCAATACTGTTAAACTGTGCCTGTCATAAAGTGTCAACCGAGGCTTTACCGAGCTCAACGGCCCTGGCTGAGCTGTTACATTAACAAAACACTATTTTTAAAAAGGGGGAGGGGCTTGATATGTCCCACCTCATTTCCTGCTTGAGTTGAAATTACACCACAAACATCTATAACTAGTTAAAAGTCAGAAACACACACTTTTATAAATAAAAAATATTCTAAATGGTCTAAATAATTTATGTCGAAGAGCAAAACTTCAAGGTATTGTCAAGTAATCTTTGTTTACGTTAAAAGCTCTATAATAAAACCCCACTGAAAAAATGTCAAGGGAACCAATGGTGGTTTTGACGTCACTGCCGCAGCACTCAATTCAGAACACCTTAGCAACCACATAGCAGCATGCTGACAACTACTCAAAACAACTGCATAGCAACTTCTTGGCAACCAGGCAGAATCTGGGGGATATCACTGAGGTTTTAAAGTTAGCTTTATCACTTTACGCACAACATTTATATTTATACTGTCGAAACAGTAAGAGTAGTATGCAGTATGCTATTCTGAGGGCAGCCATTGTGTGCACTGTGCATCAGACGGTCAGTGAATGGACTGTGGGTGGTCTGTAGGCATGTTGCCCGAGGCTTCAGAAAAGGTAATAATTATTTCAAAAACACGAAAAAGACAACTAGCTTCACGTAAAAGCATAAAATAAAAATAAACACTGAAAAATGAAGCTCGAAAATGGAAATTGAGAGGTTGAGATTGTCCAAATCCAGGCGACGAGATCACAACAGGAAGGTAAAATATGTTCCGGTGACACTGAAAAGGGGGCGAAAGAAAGATTGAACAGGATACTGGGAAGTGTCGTGTAGCCTGCAGTGGTCAATTCCCCACGGTACCGCTTCCTTTGTCAAATACCCTCGCTACCATCTTCCAAACACACACACACACACACATACACACACTCGCTCGCACACAGATACACACAGACAGTGCCTGAGGGTTTATGTCCACCATCTTATCACCATGCAGTGGCAGCTCTCTCTCTCTGGACTCTGGGTGAATTCCCTGTGCTGTCAGGGCCCTGTCACATCAGCAGAGCTAACAGAATATAAGAGAGAGAGGGAGAGAGAGAGAGAGAGAGAGAGAGGGAGGAGAGAGAAAGAGAAATGTTGAGAGTGAGACAGACAGAAGTAAAGGTGGACAGGAAAAGAGAGAGAGAGAGAGAGAGAGAGAGAGGCAAAAATACTGTTTGTGTACTGTATAGATTCACAGCCATAGGCTACGACTCAGCTAACCTTCCTCCACCCCTCACAACTGAGCTCTACTTCAGCTTCTGCTTCAGAGTTGCACAGCTGCATAAAACATCCTCAGTTAGATTTCTGGCCCTCAAGCAAGGTATAGACTTCACCTGCAGCAACTCATGCAAGCTTAAATCCACTGGTTTATCAATGTCATGTCTAAGAAAAGATTGATAATATGACTTTTAATAGCTGTATCTTCTAGCATTTGAAATATATGTATATTTGCTTTGTTATATTAATTAAGATATTTTAAAGTGCCCCTATTATGGATTTTAAAAGGTCATATTTGTTTTTGGGGGTCTCCAACGACGGATTGAAATCCATGCAAGGTCAGGAAACACTTTCATTTTTTTATAATATGCATTTCAAGAGTTCACACTTAGCTGATGATTGATTATAAAGCTTGTTTGGCATGCTGTCCAGTGAGAGAGCACTGAGCTTATAAGATCCTCGAGCCCGGGGCTCCCTCCCGTTTGCAAGACGAGAGGGGAGTTTGAGCTCAGGTAGATCTCGAGAACTCCCCTGCTGTAGTAGCTAATGAACAGATAGTGATTGCTCTTAAGAGATAACTACTTACTAGGAGCATGTCTATGGTGCCGATTTGGATTAGTCAATTAACTTAAGTTGCATGTTTTTTGGACGGTTGGAGAAAACCGGGGAACCCAGGGGAAACTCACGTGAGCACTGGGAGAATGTGTAAACTCCGCACAGAAACGTCGGCTGGCTTGGTAAGGACTAGAACAGGTGATGTTCTTGCTGTGAGGCAACAGTGCTAACCACTGGGCCACCGTGCCACCCATCTAGGAAAGGAGGAGGAGTAGGGGTGGGACGGGGGATTCTTCAAAACGAAAATGGCTGTTATATAATGGCTGTTAGGGTATTTATAGTGGCTTAGGAATCGTCTGACTGGTGAATCATTAATTGAATAATGCGGGACCGGCTGCAAGCAATCATAAGCATGTGATCCTCTCGAAATCAGTTTACAAATAAATTTCACTTAATTTTGCCTAATTATCCCAACGACTCCAAAATTATTTGTTCAGTAATTCATTTTTCCAATCCACTCCTTTGAGTGATGCTAATCTGCAATGATTGGTCCAATGACCCAGAGTCTGTTGAGATTGGTCTACTGTGTGCAGTGTGTGTCTCACGCCCCATTCACACGGTGCTTCAGCGTCAACGCTTGACAGAAGGCGTGTCTGAAGTTGGGGCTGACGCGATCATCATAGCAGCGTCAGCCAATGAAATTAGTTAGCAATAGGCCACTCTCTGAGCTGGTGTATTTGCATACAGCGATCTGATTGGCTGTATCTGATCCGTCGGAGCTTGAAAAGTTGAGCAAGTCCCAACTTCTGCAGCGAGCAACACCTCTGAAGCGGCGCCAAAGTGAATGGCCGGTGTGAATGGGGCATGCGAAAAAAAAACGGCCATCATGGCTTATCAAGAGTGTGCTGAAGCTTCAAGAAACAATGGTAGAGTATATGTGAGCCCAATGCAGGAACCTATTGATAAGCACTGCAGATTGTACAGATTGTATAACTCCAAGTAATACCAACAACGGATATTTAGTATTGACACAGTTGGCAAAAGTTGAAAAATTGACCAAGTGAATTGAAGTGCTTTGAAATGTGCATTTTTGTTCGATGTTTGACATAATCTCAACCAAACCACGAAGAGAGGGTGGGGCACAGTGGGGCTCCTCCCCTTTTTAAAACAGGTAATAGCATTTTGGTTTAGTGAGAGTGGTTGAGCTCAAGTGCATCAAATGAAAAGCAAATGTGAAGCGTCTTGAAGGGGGCGGGGCATGTTAGATACTAGAGAGCATTTGATTGGTTATGATTTGATGAGAAACTGAAGTATGAGGTGACATAGTAAGTAAGTAAGTAATGTGTATTATAGTGTTATATAGCGCATTTACCGTGTATGGCCATACACTCAATGCACTTCACAATCATGAGGGGGGGGGTCTCTCCACACCACCACCAGTGTGCAGCATCAACTTGGATGATGCGACGGCAGCCACAGGACAACGGCGCCAGTGCGCTCACCACACAACAGCTATTAGTGGAGTGGAGAGATAGTGATACAGCCAATTCAGTGGATGGGGATGATTGGGAGGCCATGATGGGCCAGGACAAACGAGAAGTGCATTGGGATTTTTAATGAGCCATGACCTTGGCTAAACGTCTTATCCTAAAGACAGCACTTACTGACAGTATGGTGTCCCCTTAACTTTACTGGGGCATTAGGACTCACACAGATCCCAGGTTGAGCGCCCCCTGCTGGCCTCACTAACACCACTTCCAACAGCAATCTAGTTTTCCCATATGGTCACCCATCCAGGTACTAACCAGGCTTAGTCCTGCTTAGCTTCAGTGAGTAACCAGTCTTGGGCTGCAGGGTGATATGGCTGTGGGCCGATAAAATAAAACCATTGATTTATTTAGGCGGAAGTTACAAACTACAAGCTTTACATGTTTATATCATTTTTATTTATTCTAAATGTGAATTTTGTCACTGTTTTGGAGCACACTAGCTTATAGATATCCTAAAAACTAACAATACTGATGCTAACATCTAAATGAGACCATGGGACCTTTTAAATGAAAATGAAAAGTTTCATAGTGCAGCACAGTGCTTTCTGTGTCCGGTGTGAAAGCACAACTTATGGTTGCTTAGCAATGACAAACTCCACAGGAGCAAGAGCTCAGAAACATGTTGAAATTTGTAAAGAGGCACACCTTGCGTTTTCCACATGGTTTTAGATGCAATATGTTTATAGCCAGATACAAGCTAAATGAATACACCCACAACTAAATATATATTTTGCAAGCTACAAACAACAAGGAGGCAACCATTTCCAAGTATTTCATGTTCAAGTATTCCCAGGTCTGCGCATGTAATAAGTGGGCGGTCAAAGTTTCCTTCACACGTAACGATGACATTGTTAAAGATTTGCAGGAAGGATCCCAGCAGGCACACAATGTCATAAGACGTTAATATTAGGTTAGATTTAGGTCATGACGTCAGGTGACCAAAATTCAATGTCTACCCAGGGTCTAATGACAACGTTATTTGGCATCTAATAACAACAGTAAAAGACATTGACAATTGGTTGGTTTAGGTTGTGTTGGAAAGTGACCAAAATCCAATGTTAGGAAACATCTTAAACCCACATCATATTGACATCGAATTCTGACATTTATTCATCAGGTATGGCAACCAAAATCCAACATCTGACATCATAGTGGTAGTGGTAACATCCACACAACGTCAAGTTGAACATCATTAGCCATTGATATTTGGTTGATTTTAGGTTGGAAGTTGGACATTGATTTCAACCCGATTTTCATCTCCGAACAAAATGCAACGTTTCCATGATGTTGGGGTACAACGTCAATCTGACGTCATGATGACGTCCGGTGTCTGTGTAAAGGCTGATTTATACTTCTGCATCAAGCGCACGGCCACGGCAAGGGCTATGCGTCCATGCGTAGGCTGCACCGTAGCATACGCGTGGACGCATAGCCCTTGCTGTGGCCGTCGGCGTCGCTGACTTGCACCTCTCAAAGAATGTAACTACACGTCGTAACGACGCATAGCGCAAGCTCTGTGATTGGTTGGCTTGGTAGCGCTGACGAGTGTGGGCGGGACCGAGAGCAGCGCGAGTCCGTTGGAGCGAGTGTTTACAAGTGTCGAGTCCCGTGAAGAAGCTCCAGATGAAAAGTTATGTTTTGTGCTTACCTTATGGTTAAAGTTGTTGCATGTCCGCCGGTTCCTGCCTTAAAATGAGCGAGTTTGAGCCACTTGTACATTAAAGAAGCGTTCAGAAAAAACAAAACACCAGCGAAGAAACTCAACACAGAGGAACATAAACACCTACTGCCAGCTAGTGTTTTGGAAGTGTTATTGCAGAGTAACAGAAACAGCGCGCAGAAGTATATATGCATTACAACGTGCAAGGCATGCGCTGTGGGTCACGCCAATCACTCACGCAGAAGTATAAACCAGGCTTAACCCCGCAAGTCCTACACCACCCAACCCGCTCCAAGCTGAGATTGAACCGGCGACTTTCCGCATGGGAGTCGGTTGTTCTAACAAGGAGGCTAAAGACCATGGCCTCTAGCAACTGTCACCAGAGCACCTTTAGAGGTCAGAGGAGTGAGGTTTACCTTCGCAGCACTTCACTAGCTGGCCTCTGCTACACTCACTCCCCTAAACCTCACTTCCATCTGGGTCACGGCACCAATGTAACCCAGCCGGTCCTACACCACCCAACCTGCTCTGAGCTGGGATCAAACTGGCAACTTTCAGCATGGGAGTCAGTTGCTCTAACAGGGAGGCTAAACACCATGGCTTCTAGCAACTGTCGCCAGAGCACCTTTAGAGATCAAAGGAGTGAGGTTTACCTGCACAGCACTTCACTAGCTGGCCTCTGCTACACCAGCTGGGATGAGTGTTATTAACTACTTTGTGTTGACGCTTTCTTTTAAGGAATCAATAACTTTATACACAGTTCACTTTCATACTTAAACATTAGCTGTATGTTTTCATTCACGTATAGCTGTGTTTCACACTGTATTAAAGGTAATTTTCAAAAATCCATAGTAGAGACTCTTTAAAAAGGCAATTTTAATGTGCATTTTGTCAGTAAAGCTTAAAATTAGTTAATAAAAATAAATCAATTTAATCAGACAATAATGACATCAAGATAACCGTCCTGTGATGAATGACTTCTATAGGCCTTTTTCTTTGTTTCTGCATTGTGGTGCCAAAGTGACGAGTGCCTTCCTGTAGGATGCCCAGAACTACAGTTTAGAATTGTTTTCTAACTGGTAGGTTGTGATCTAAAAGTAGGTGGTAATACTGTTTTGAGTGAGTTATCGATTGGTTTTGTGATGCATAACTTTAATTTTGAAAGACACGTGTGAAAGCCATTGACACTTCTGTCAGATGCGGTTTAAGTGCGCAAAAAAAAATCTTATTTCAGTGTCTGTGCTCACATAAGAGGTTGAAATACAGTGTCATTATTATTCCAATGTTATTTTTCTTACATGGTACAAAATAAAATGTCTCTCACCTAAAGAAAAACGAACCTTCCCGACCTGTCAGCTGTTATACTGTTCTCACAGCATGGTCTTCCAATGCACGCACACAGCAGTGCTGTACATCACTTCATTATAAAGAGCAAAAGGTATTACAGGCATGCAATCTCATGGGTATGCTGTAATTTAAGCAATTTCCAAAAGTTATCAATAAATGTACATTACTGAGAATAGCTGGGGATGATTTGCATTTTGATTTGCATTAATCGGAGCACTTTCATTTACTTTATGATTATATTGTGTATGTATCATGGTGTGTGTTTTTATGACATTTTTGCTTTATTTTCACGTTCTGTTACTATTTTAATTAGTGTATGATGAGCTTGGAGGACTGCATCCATATATCTCTGCAAATGGCTCAAATAACTTATTAAGATTCTTTAGATTCATCTTCAATACCTCCTCCTTCATCTTACCCCAGACATGATCAATTATGTTCATGTTTGGTGACTGGACTGGCCAATCCATGGAGCACTTTGACCTTCTTTGCTTTCAGGAACTTTGATATGGAGGCTGAAGTATGAGAAGTAGCAGTGCTATCTAGGGTTGGGCGATGTTGACCAATTCAGTATCGTACGATGTTTGATGTGAAACATCGCGATGGACGATGGAATCGTCTTCATAAGCAGAGATGAATTAATTACTTATGAATAATTAATTAATTCATAACGAATTAATTATTTGTAGCCTACCATTTCAATTACCTGGTCTTTATTTTACCCATAACCAAATCATAAATAAATAAAGATAAGTTACACACAAATTACCACCTGTCAATCACTTTTTCCGTGGGACTCTGGCATGAGTAGGCAGAGTGATCCGTGTCAGTCATTTGTTTGGTGCGGTGGATGGCGGAGCGGTGTCGCGGACGAAAGTGAGCGGCGCGTGGGGTTGCTCATGGACAAAGTGAAAATGAACAGTGGACAGGGGAGGAGGGCGTTTGAAAAGGGAGATCGGTAAAATGAGGTGCCGGATCCGGCGTTTTCCGGCACAAATTAAGCCCTGGATAGAGACAAGATTAATTAAATATCACGTCTAACAACTATAGTGAGACGCGATCCACTATCATCCTTGATAAACTGTCCGACGTACACTGTTCTCTGGAGCTCAGACGAGCGCATGACAGTGTGTGTGTCTGTGGCTGTGTGTGTGTGTGGTCACGTGATGTGTGTTTTCAGTGGACGGAGGGCTGTTCAGAAATGCTAGATGAAACACCAGTGTGGACGTGGGTCATTTTCGTTCTAAAATGCCATTTTAAAACTAAGCTGTATTAGTGTAAACGGGGCCTGAGTGTGTATTTTTCACGAGCGGGTTTGCGACGGGGGCGGGGCGATGGATCGCGATGCATCGTGATGTCTATCGGCCATCGGCGATTTTTATCTTTATTTATCATAACGGTTTAATTATTTTCCATACAGTAACATTTGTTTAAAAGTTCTCCATGTATTTACTGCCGAGGACACCGACCTGGACAGATTGTTGTGCATAGATTTAGTTAATTATAGTTCTAAAACTTTTAAAACATTTGTTCATTTTTAAAAATTATTTTAAAGAAAGTTTATGTTGGAAAAAAAGTGTATGGATACAAGTAGAGCTTGCTTGTTTTTACACAATATTTAAAATATTTAGCTAACAAATAAAATCTAAAATATTTTTATTTTTATTTTTAATGTAGTATTGTATTATTAAATGTATTAAATTATATAATTTTATTTTTTTTTTGACAGGGAAAATAAAAATCATTTCTATCTGGGTCATTTGAAAAATTCCTTAGCCTTTAGCCCTATATGGGTCTAAAATTTAATTCATAATGGTCTTAAAAATGTCTTAAAAAGTCTTAAATTTAACTCTGTGAAACCTGCAGAAACCCTGGTTAAGGGAAATGGCACTAGTTAACTAACGTTATCTTTCCCAAACACACGTTTTAGATGTCATTTATCAAACTCAAGTTAATGAACTGATTATTTCACTATATTACACTTGTCACGATACTGGATTTTGGTACTGAAAAAAAAACCCGGCAATTTCCCCACTAACATTTAAGCACTGGTGAACGCAACACCGCTGATTTGCCATAGTATTAACCAGTGCTCAACAGAAATGACTCTGATTGGCCGTGAAGGTCATCAGCTCACCGCACTTCACCGATGTTTACCGAGGGCAAACACAGACAAGCAATCAACTGATCTTTGCAGCTTTAAACGCACAAGTATCCGTGTATCTGTGTCTGTACTCGGTAATAAAATTTATTTTAATGAAATACATTTTTCTGTGTAATGATTCCATAGTCGTGTGCTGATTAGTCACACTAAATCTATAAAAGCAGTTAAATATCCTATTCATAATGCAATGCTACAGTATGTAAATTTCCTAGGTTTCTTCTTCATGGGTGTTTGGTGTTTCCACACAAAAGCGCCCTCTAGCTTTGGGAGGATATTTACTACTGATCACACAACTGTGCATCCCAGGCAAGATATGCATTTTAACTTGATTAGTCAGCCAGGGCTAAGATATTGACTCACTATTTTGGTTGCTCATACTTCAGTCCCCCACTATTCTTCAAGTTAAATTAAAAAGAACAAACTTGTATGACGTCAAAACAAACAAATTGAGGAAAATAACCAATGTGGCTATTTTCTGTCCATCAAGGTCAGACATTCACAAGTAAAACCATCAACACTGAAGAGCTGCATTATTAAATAAATATTGAAATTATATAAAGTTTTATATGAATAAATGTGATGTGGCCATACTTGACAGGAGTACTGAATTGCAGTGATTGCACAAACATGCACATTTGTATAGTGTATTTATTTTATATTGCCATACACCCAAAGAGCTTTGCAATTGTGTGAGGGGGTCTCTCTTCACCACCAGCAGTGTGTAGCATCCACCTGGATGTTGTGATGGCAGCCACAGGACAACGATGCCAGTGCGCTCACCCTCACACCAGCTGCAGGTGGATAGAAGAGACGGAGATACAGCCAATTCCATGGATGGGGATGATTGGAAGGCCATGATGGATAAGGGCCGAGAAAGAGAATGTGGCTTGGATGCCACGGTTACACCCCTGCTCTTTTACAAGAAGTGCCTTGAGATTTTTAATGACTACAGAGAATCAGGACCTCCGTTTAACGCCTCATCCGAAAGATGGAGAAAAATGTAAGGCATGTATTTACATATTTATCTAAATGCTGCTCTCAGGAGCGAGACCAGGGTTGTCACAAAAAGTATAACACTGCTCATTTATTTTGAACTTGCCTTTATGCATAAATGAAAACCAAAATTGGACTTCTACAAAAGCACTACCTGTTTTATTTTAAAACTATCTACCTGTTTATTCTTCATCTGTCCTTTGTTTGTTGGATTTCCTGGGTTTCTTCCTCGAGGCTGTTTGGAGTTTCCACACAACAGCGCCCTCTGGCCTTCGGAGGATATTTACTACTGATCACACAACTGTGCATCCCTGGCAAGATATGCATTTTAATTTGATTAATTAAACAGGCCTAAAATATTGGCTAACTATTTTGGTTGCTCATAATTCAGTCCCCCACTGTTCTTAAGCTAAATTAAAAACTTCCGTTTTAAATTGAAAAAAAAAAGTATACAACATTATACTAGTGGCCCATTTTCACTGAGTGGTACAGTACAGTACAGGTCGGTACGGGTCACCTTTATCAAGCTTGCGTTTCCACTGCCAAAAGTGTACCCTTTTGGTAGGTGTGGTGTACGACAGAAAGTTTTAGACGACGTCATTTTTACTTGAGGAAATGTCACAGTAAAGCCGTACAGGTCCTTCACATATCATATGAGAAGCACTTCTCCCAAAACAGATGCCTTAAACACATAAATACTTGTGTATAAATGTTCATTACTAACCTTTCTATGAACATGATTTGATTATAACTGCAGATCAATGATAATATGCGAAATAGCCTACTGTAACGTCTGCAATTATATAAAATAAATAAATAAATACAGCATATATGAACACATACAGACCCTTACAGTCTCCGATATGTTACCAATTACAGAAAAACTACACACAGCATACATTTAGTCCTTATTTGGGTTCAAAAACACACGAAATATAAGGTGATGATAATAGTTAAACATGGCAGTTTGTTCATGTTTTAGGTTGCAGAAGCATCATTTGCTGCTGTTTTTTCCGGCTTCTCCTTTATTTTTTCGCGCTTCACTCTCCCGTTTGTCTCTTTCTGAAAGAATCGAATATCAGAGCGCTTCAATAATCATACGTTATTTCAAAAATAGATGCGCAGCGAGCGCAAGAAAGCACATAGAAAGCGAAACCTCCTACACTTTTTAGACGGGCTTCTTAAACAACAACAGAACACAGCAGATTTTGATCTTCTTGGCTTTGTGGCTGTTCATCAAGACGATGACAAGGTTTGTTTGAGTTCAGGTCGACCATGGCTTGTTTTTATATGTATATATAATTACTGTGTAATGTCTCGGCTGTGTTTTAAAAAATGGCGCGTCCTTTGTTTTCATTCTCCTGCTTCTGTGAGTGACGTATCTCTGTAAACCAATAGCGTTCAGCTGCGCGTCTAGCTTTGCCTTAGGGTACCCTTTGGGCCTGTTGGTACCCTTTGCAAAGGGTGACTAAAAAGTGATATCGTACGGTTCGCTTTTTGGTACGCTTTGACAGTGGAAACGGCCATAAAAGCGTACCGTACTGTACCGTACCGTACCACTCAGTGGAAACGGGCCATAAATGATACTTTTCATAGCATCTACATATTGTTGCACGTCTGGTTGTTTAAAGGGCCATGAAACCCCCACCTGACTTAGCAGTCCAGCTCTGTTTATGTGGGAGTGCTGGGGGAGGAAAAGAGGGAAGGGTTTGCATAAAAATGGGAGTTTCAGTTTGGGCATGCGCTGAGGCAAAACAACACACAGACGCAGGGGAGAAAGACAGTGACTATGTTTACATCAGTAATCGAATTATTTGCCAAATTATTAATTTGTCGACTTTAACTGCAGTTTGGCACTTTCACTTTTATTCAGGAACATTTCATTCATGCCCCTGTGACAAACAAGATATTGGGTGCAAGGAACTGCTGGAAGAGTGTAGTTTTACTGGACTGTTTGATACCGTACGCCATATGAGAAAAAAAAAAAACCTCCGCATTTCTCTGTAACTTAGATGCACTCGGTAGGTAGCGTCAGAAAGCCGTGTGTGTATAAACTATTCTGTCATAAAATGTGACGAAAATCCTACATGACGGTAATAGTTTGATTAAAGTGTTTACATGTTTACATTCGGATTTACAGCGGATCTTTCAGTCTATAATATTGTAGTGATATTAATGTCCTGTAAACTTAGTAAAATCATTTTGACTAAGGTATGTCTTCAAAAACAGAAAGAGTACTGCTGACAATACTAACTGACTTTGCCATCTGAATAAACATAAACAAAGAACACTGATCACACACTTACCAAATCTGTAGAGACAGGACAATCAACGCAAACTGGAACTGCGTAATTTTTAAAAGAAGACGACACCATTTCTAGATTCGAAAAGCTCTTGGGTAAAAAATGTTCCTTAAAAATGTATTTATGTTGCATGTTAGCAGACCACTGAAATCTACATGTGAGTCCAGCTGCGCTCTCATAGAAGGGAATTGAAAACAAAACCTTCGTTGCAGCACATTTACTGTATAAACGCAACACTGACGACCCAAGTCTCCAAACAATTCTTTTTCTTCCACTTGTTTGAACACAACGTGGCATCTCTCTGCCATCTGAAGCTATCTTCTAAGCTATCATGCATATTAATGAAGTTGCACCTCATACACAATAGAGCAATTGGTTCGACCCAAGTCTTACTCATGAATTAATGCTGAAAGCTCAAAGACGTCACATTGTACTTGCCGGTACAGACATCCAGTCTCCATACTGGAATTCACATAAGGATCTAATCACCGCGACGTAGCTTCAAAAATTCTTTTCAAACAGAAAGAACAAATTTGCTCGAAATAACCCGAAAACAACCAATTTTAACTTTTTTGTGAAATATATGTGTCCTAATAGTGTTTATAGCAGCGTGTGACACATATATGACTGTCAACATCTCAAAAAATGTGTTTTGGTGTTTCGCGACCCTTTAAAGTGCTTTATTATTGTCATTTGTAAGCTGTTTTGGGTAAAACCTCTGCCAAATGAATAAATAAAAATGTCATCTGGTGTATATTGCAGCCTTCATGGCTAAAATTTCTAAAGTATCTCAGATTCACAATGGAAGTTCTACCTGAAACCATCCAAACGATACCTGTCAACATTGGGATGTGAAAATAAGGGATATGCCCACTATAATAAGGGATTCCCTCGACGCCATCCAACCCCCACCCCCCCTCTCCTTAAAAAATCCCCAAAATTACTAAATATGTTGATTTGGAGCTGTTTCATTGTAAATAAACAGTTAAATGGTTAGTAATATGTTTTAGTATTATTATTTACAAAAGAAAAAAGAACTGTAAAATACGGGAGAATCCCAGGAAAAACGGGAGGGTTGACAGGTATGATCCAAACATTCTGAAATGCGGAAGTGTGCTCGTTTTCGAACTTCTGATTCAGTTGCCTATTGGAGAAATGACTAGGAATAACAAACGGCAGGAAATGGTCAAACTACGAGCTCTACAAACATGTGTGTTCATGACTATGCATAAAAAGGAGAATATGACAATAAGAAAACATTAGTTTGCAACATCAAGCAGCATGACATGCTGTTTTTAACCACTAAAAAATCCATGGAAATGAATGAGACCAGAAGTCTCGAGCCAAAAAAAATTCCAATGACTGCACACGTGAAGAAAAAGGTCAATAGAACCACTCAAAACACCTAAGCAACCACATAGCAATAACCTGGCAACACCCCAAAACATCAGAATGGGGGAATATCTCATGCACCAGTAGACAATCCACCCAAAACACCCTAGCTATCACAAGGCAACACATTACAAAGCAAAACCTCACAGTAGCATGATGACAACTATTGAAAATACTTCAGCAATCACAGAGCAACACCTTGGCAACCAGCCAGAATTTGAAGACTACCGCCGAGACTGGAGATTTGGTTTTCTTAACTTGGGCTAGTGAGTAACAACCTAGCAGCTCCCTATAAAGTGACCACACAGCAAAGTGCTAATAACCTCTCTCAATGCCTTAGCAACCGCATAGCAACAACCTGGAAACCAGCCAAAACACTGCAGTAGGGAGAATCTAACAGAGACTGGGCTTTCAGAAATGTGCCAATGTACCACCTAGCTATCACTCATAAGCCTATAGCAATACATTAAAAATGACACAGACGACCTTAGCAGATACACAGCAATGTGCTGACTACTCAATTGGGCTAGAGAGGAAACACCAGCAATGCACTAGCATGCCAATGTACGAAAGTAAAACAGCAAAAAGCACATGGTGGAAATCCCATAGAAACACCCTAGCAACCTGATAGGAACATGCTAAAAATCAATGCAGTTCCTTAAAGGGGTGATCCACTACGATATCATATTTTAAACTTTAGTTAATGTGTAATGTAGCTGTGTGAACATAAACAACATCTCCGAATGTAATATGCTCAAAGTTCAATGCAAAGGGAGACATTAGCTTTTACAGAGTTAGCTTAGCAAAGCCTACAGCGAAGGAATTTGGGGACTATAATAAAAAACATCCGGGCTAGTGAGATAACAAGGGCTTCCGGTTATGTACATTTACCACACGCACACACCCTGCACAGCGAAGGAGTGTGGCCAGAGGCGCTGTAATGTTACAACAGAGAAAGCTACAATGCTGTCCAAACGCTGCTATTTCCACAGAGCTTCTTCTGTTTCTGTGTTTGGGCTTCCAAAGGACACGACTTAAAGACAGAAGTGCTTACAATTTAATTTTAATTATGTTCCAGAGAATTATAAAAAATCTAAAGCTAGCATTTGACAAAGGACAGCTTCCAGAATCTCTCTCAGTTCAGTGCTGGATTTAGCTAAAAACTCCTCCAACTGACAAAGCTGTGGATTGTGAGCCACAACCTGTAAGTGTTTTTATTAGTTAAAATTGATCTATTACATGCACAGTTTCTCGCGGTAATGGTTTGTTGTAGCGAGGATGTAAACAAGGATGTAAACAATTTAGCTACAAATTCATATTTATCAGCCAAACCGCTGTAAACACACACAATCTTCAGCAGCGCTGCAGTGTCTCTCTATGCGTGTCTCTCTATGCGTGGCTCTAACAAACTCGCAAAAAAAATGAGAACGTTCTATATTACTTGTTATGCTTATTCCAAATATATGTGAAAGACACTTGTCAGATTTTATTTTAGAGAGCAGCCAGTGTGCCTGGTGTGCTTTTCATTTTTCTGTCTGATTCAGGCAGCTAACGCTGCTAACAGCTCTCTGTTTACACAGCGCAAAAGCTCCTGCTTGTAGGGGCGTGACATGGTGACGTGGAGCCAATTCGCGAATCACAGCACATTTTGGTAGCTGACCAATCAGAGCCTCTTGAGGGCGAGCCTTTCGGAGGAACTAGAAAATTTGACAGTCGTTTTCATGTTAGCTGAGTAAATGTATATAATCAAAGTAAGACATATGAAAAAATAACATGATTTTCTACAAGTAAAGCATGAGCACACATTGCTTTGCATCTTATAAACACAACCAAGCCTTAAAAATACACTGTGAACCAGTCCTTTAAAATGTAAGATGATGAACCTTTTCATACCTACAGGTGGCAGCAGCCTGTATTGTTATTTCACAAAGGGGAACAGGAACTAGTGCTGCATGTAGTACTTTGCTGTACAAATATGTCGGATAATCCATGCACTTTGTGAATATTTGAAAATGGAAACAAAATAACAGCTGTCTTCTTTGTGTGTCCTCTTGAGATTTATAGCTGTAAGATTAAATACATGTTTAGATAGGTGGGAGTTGAAGTGGGGAATCTGCGTTACTATTCGAAATGTTGAATTTACTTGGATTTTTCATCTATGTGCATTCTGATTGGCGGAATGACAAGTTGGTTGTTATTTTTGTCAGCGCTGACTGGTGACAAAAGTAAAAACAGATCGCGTTTCACAAGCTGTTTCCAGTGATTTATTTTGTTTACTTTGAGAGTGAGTCCTCAAACCCTATATTACATAGCTGAACAGACAATCAGGCCCTGATAGCACCAATGCTGATTCTACATGCTGAATCTGACAAACTCCAGCCAACCTGAGCTCATTGTGCACAAGGTGATGTGTGGAACACACTAAACTAACTAGCCCAACAGATGGTCACCATTGGCCCAACAACTGACCATTGGCTTGGTGTGTCCCGACCCTAAAGACCCATTCACACCAAGCACAATAGCTATTCTATAAAGATAAAGATAAAGATACAGTTCTAACAATCATTCTGAATGTAAAACAGCTCATACCACAACTATCCGCTTGTTAAGTCGTGACATATAAAATACTGTCTCCGGGTCCAAGCCGCTACTCATTTAAATTGAGGAAATATTTGTTTATGACCACTTTTTAGTCATATCACACATTAAAATAAATTTTATATAAAATGATGGTGTCTCTGAACTTGCTGCATCACAAAAGCCAATATTTTAATACATTTCTAAAAAATTTATCACTTTCTGGCCATGGGATATTAGGCTTGAATATATATATATATATATATATATATATATATATATATATATATATATATATATATATATATATATATATATTGCGATCATGATTTTCTAAAGTATTACAGCGCTTTGTAAACATTTATTATTACCATTTGTTGAGCCTCTCCATCAGTGTTGCCAGATTGGGCGGTTTTGAATCCAAGTTTGCGCGTAAAAAATGTCATAGGCGGGTAGTGGATATTTGGGCGGTATTGTAAAGGTACGCCCGCCTGCCCGCAATCTCCAGTAACCCCCCAATTTTCGTCAATTTTGGGACCGTTCCCCCTATTTTTCTTGAAATACAGGACTATCCAACCACCCCTCATACGTTTTGGAGCGCCCCATATATCTATGGCAGCGCTCAACCCCCCCACTTTTCGTGAAATTAGGGACCGTCCAACCCCCCCCATAATGTGGCCTCATTATGGCACTGCTGGCGTGTTGCCGGCACTGGCATGCATAATGTCAGCCGAATGTGGGCCATGCATGGCAATGACTGCATGCATGGCGACAAACTACATTTGGGCCAGTTATGAATGGGAGGTGTGTGGCCCAGATCAGTGTAGCGATTGTTCACATTGTTTAGGTAACATTAAGCTGGGTTATGGCTCAGTTTTTGGGATTTCTAGTCAAAAGGTGTGTTGATATGGTTAACTTGAGAATTGGTACCAATAATAAACCTGTTTTGGCCCAGTTCAAGGCCAGTTAAGGGAAATAAATTGGCTGAGATTTGGGCCAGTTATGGCCCATGTGTGGCCCTTGTCTTTAATCCAGTTATGGGCCACTACAGGACCATCATTCTTTGCGATACTTGGGCCGAGGAAAAAGTTATTGTGTGGCCCAGTGCTGGGCCAGAAAACATTTGCTATGTGAGAATGTAGAGAAATATTATCATATTCACATTCGGAATGATTTTTTTCTCAGCTAATGAATGATAAAACACTGACAGCCAGTAAGAATTCATTAAAAATAAAAGGCTTGCACAATTTAAAGTCTGTGTGAACCTGAGGTTGCTGACTTTTACCTCAGTATATTGATGTAGATACTTTTAACTGAAACAGAATATTGAGTAGGGGGCAGAGCTTTCTTTTTGCTTATAATACCCTGGTAGAAAACTAATATTAAGAGTGGTGTGGTTAATGATATTGTGGCTGAAGCTTTCAAACTGACGTCAACAGAGAAGGAGAAGCTTGCTACTTCAAGCAGAAGCAAAAGGTTTTTATTTTTTGCACTGTTATTATTATTTACCTTCTATCACCCTGGCATTGTATTGTTTGTTCTATTGTCATGTATCTGTTGTTTAAAGCAATAATAAAAAAAAATTATAAAAATTAATTTAAAAAATTTCAAATGCAGAAGCGAAAGGTCATACATTGAAGTTTTTTTTTTTTTCAGTGGATTACGTGCACGGATTATTGTTCACCTAAAGGATAACAATGTGTGCTAGGAAAATAAACATTGTAAATTTTGATTTCACACTTTAAGGTTACAGACGACATCGTGGTTGACATTTTAAAAGTAATTTAAAAACAATGACTAGAAAACAATTAGTTATGCCATGGGAAAGAATGATAAAAAATACTGTAAGTTATAGCCTTATATATATATAGATTAATTGAAGTGATCCAGTGCTAGTTTCAGCATTTGATGAGTGTATTTGAAGAAGTGAGGACAAAGTGATCTGCTGTCAGAAAGAGTACAAATGCAATTTGTGCTAAACATGAAACATGCTACTAATGTGGTTTCCTCAGTGTGTAACATTCATTTTACAGGTTCATCTGTAAATGTTCAGTAAGTCATAAAGAAGTTTCATTTTTGCTGTCAGAACCTTCTTTATGAGGATTTCCGATAAAATGACTGAACTTAAAGATGCGGTATGTAAGTTTGACACCCAGTGGTTGAATTGGCATTGCATTCCTGGATCAAAACAAACGCAAGCGCAGGTTGCCAGATTGAGGACCAACAGGAAGGAGTCTGATGATCGAGCCTAAATGCTGATTTAAGTCATGTTCTAAATAAAAGCAATGTGATAGAAGGAATATTTTTGATATTTTTTGTTATAACCGACACCTCGAATTGATACATGAGAGACGGCTTCTATTTCTCACAGTTGAACAACAGAAAACTGACAATGATCACCTCAGGTACACCTTATGTGCTTTATTCAGTGTTAAATGCTAATAATATGAGTTTGAATGCCATTTTACATGACATTTATTGCCAAACTACTGAAAGCAGCAGCAGATATTTACTTTAAATCTTAAAAATAAGTTAAACCCTTTGAAATTGTGACTCAGTGCTAACCAACACATATCAGTGATTCAGCATGTACATTTAATAATGTTAAAGAGGTTTAATATGTATTAATTAGATTATAAACCTTACCATTTCGTTGGAGTGCAGTGAGTGCACTATTCTGTGCTTCTGAATGGCTGTATTTAAATTTCTGTCCTGTTTCGTCTGGTGCAAACATCCCAATTGCTTATGCAATTGCACTGCAAATCTTATCACAAAGTGTGTTGTTAGAACACAAGGTTACAATGTAACCTGTCCACCAAATGCTTATGTTTGTAATGTTTATATTATTTGCTAATTAATAACTACCTCTTCGGAACTTCGAATCTGCGTCTCATTTCGGAGTTTACTACTGTCCTGAGGTCGCATTTTGGTCACCGGCGCGTGCTTTGAGAGCCTTTCTGAATGAATGAATGAAATACACGGTTTTCCAACAAGGCAACTTGACGTGCTGAAATCTAATAGGCTAAACTGGCATTGGGTGGGTTAAAGGGACCAAAACAAAGACAGACGTTCGGGTACGTAACGCATATTTTCAAAACAGAATGTCTGACTTCAGCATTGCTTTTCAGATAAACACAATGTTCACTTTAAGCCTGTTTCTTAAATACCTGCAAGCATATTATGGTATGGTTTTATGCTTTAGAAGAGTCAAAAACGTACTTGCAGCACCTTTAAATGCACGAGCGCCGCCGCGCGCAAGCGTCAAACAGGGTGAATGTTTTGGAGCTTAGAAAGTTTCAGCTCAAAAACATTTTGCGAATAAATTTTTTGTCCGATAACGTGATATACGTAGAAAATTTTACTTAAAAGTAAATATTTTTATATGATAGCACAAGCAACTGTAAGAAAAGTGAAATAAATTAAGTGAGAAGTGAAAACCTCTGCTTTAAAAAGCATTATTTTTGTTTATGATTTTAACCCTTCTTGTACATAATCTGTAGTATAGCCCAGTGGTTCCCAACCATTTTTTTTGCCTGAGACCCCCTTTTCCTCCAGAAAATATTGTAAGGCCTCCCTCCAAATTTAATGATATTATCGCTCATAGAAGTTTGCAGTAGGTATGTCAATAAAAAATGGTTTGTTTATTACTATATCTAGATATCGTCATCTTGGAATTATAAGGTTCTATCTGCATTCTAAATGATTTTGAGATATTGAGCTTCAAAGTTTTTGCCTTTCATAGCAAACAGTGTGTGTCTAACATTTGTTTTTTTTTTAAATAAAAAGTCTTAAAATGTAAACAACTTATAAAAAAACATCCCATAATGTAAATAAGTTGTCAATTAATAATAATATGTCAGTAACTCAATTTTGACAAAAATGTCAGATAAAACCTTATAATTCCAAGGTGACGATATGTTTATGTACAAATAATAGCCTAATGTAAAATATAAAAGCAAAACATCAGTAGGCCATTTGTATTGGGTACACCTTGCAGTATTAAGGATGAGTCGTCTGCAAATGTCTTAATAATTTGGACGGTCTCATGCATTCGTTAGCAAGAACTTTGGCACAGATAATGCACTGTGGCTGGGTCAGGGACTCTTTGCTTTGAGAAAATGAAATAAAACCATAGTTCAGGTAACTATTTTGGTGTTTCCAGTATTGCTAGCGCTCACATGGGTCCAGTATGCTTGGGTTGTTTGAATTAAAACATACCTCTCGGCCGTTAGAAAAGTATGTTCTATACAGTATGAATGAAAGAAGTATGACTGGAATTCGGACATACTACATCCGCCATTTTGTCATGATCACGTGACCTACCTGCGTCAGTTACTTCGCTTCACTTCCATTCATGAATTCTCTCGTGGGGCATCATGGGATAGCGCAGCATGCATGGGATGTGCACTTCGGAATCGCGCCGGAAGTAGTAAGTCATCCGTGTACTTCTCGCATACTGATTTTCGAATTCTATGAATTCGAACATACTACTCGGCTCGCATACTGATTTTAGCGTACTGTATAGTATGGAAGTATGTGGTTTCGGACGCAGCCTCTGTCTTTTTTTGTGGAGTACGAATTACAAATTTGCCCATTTTTTTGGTCAGCCAGGGGATAAAAAGAAATAAGGCAACATGAACGTTCTCTTAATTGTCCATTGCTAAAATTTGTAAAAAAAAAATATGACGCGACCCCCCCACAGAGCTTGCTGACGCCACCTTGTGGGCCGGGACTCCCCTGTTGGAAACCGCTGGTATAGCCGATATGGTTACAGTCACCAGGCTTATATTTGTTTTGGTCGTATTGTGAACATTTGTTTCATTGGACAACATTAGAAAGAGAGCGAACGTTAAAACATACAGATTTTAATCTAAATATGAAACTTTCAGTGTGGACATGTCATTGGCCCATGAACATTTCCTGCATGTAATCAAACGAATTCATATCTGTAACAAGAGGCAATTCAATAACTTAATGATAAAACAGCTATCATAACATTATTGATCAATATGTGGCTCATTTTGTATTCTGGAAGCTATAGAAATTACAAATGTAAAACAGGAAATACACTGGGACCATTGTTTTTGTTTACATCCCTCAAAATATATGATATAGCACAAATGACAATTCAACAGATTTTACATTTGTTTATTTATTTAACTAATTATTTAAATGTAAATGTATTCTTTTATTTTTAACATATCACCTAAACTCTTATAGCAACAACTAAAATGATCTGGTACACATTAATAACTTCATAGCTAGTGCCCTGGCGACCAGAAGACCAGAATAATGGAAACTTCACAGACATACAGTGCAAATTACATTGCAATGCCCTAGTAACCACATGACAATATGCTAAAAATTGTTCAAGGATTTTTTTTACAGCAGTCCCCTGACAACCATCCAGAACACCAAAATTGGGGACTATCATAAAGACACAGAAAAAAAGACCTAGCAACGCCCTAGCAACCACATAAAAACATCGCGAAAACCATTCTAGCTGAGTGGCAGCATTTTGGACTGAAAAACCCGACTCCGAAATCTAGTTTTAAGAGGAAGACTGTTTCCTACTGCCGCCGACAGCAGAGAGGCATGTAGAGATCACATTGATGGGTTGTAGCAAATAAATGTTAAAGACAGATAGACAGAGAGAGGCATGATGGCCCAGGAGTGGAGAAGCAAGACACTGAAATGGAGAAACTGGCAGAGAGGAAGAGAAAAGAGAGAGAGAGAAAGAGTGAGAGAGAGGAGAGAGAGAGAGAGGACAGGCGGCTGTAATTGGCAGTCATTCTTTGTTGGAGAAGGCCGCTGGCTTTAATAGGCTCTGTTGGTGACTCGAGCAGTGAGGTGAAAACTGTGTACACATACACACACACACACATACACAAGCACCCATCCCCCAGATCTGGGAAGTGCCTGACCGCCCCTCTCACCTCCCATTGCCCTGCACCATACCATCAGAGCGAGAGACCGAACGCTCATGTCGTATTACAACAACAGCAAATATAAACACACAAACACACATAAAACATTCTGAGTCTGTGTTAATGTGAATATGAAACAGGTTTCACTCTGGTTTTGACATACCCGCTGGTCAAGCAGAGCAAGGCTGATGTTGATTTGTGAGCGTGTCTCACTGCATTAGGGTGTAATTGTCGAATGGGCCATAATTCCCGTCGGTAAATGCTGTGTATTGATTGGTTTGGAGAGGAGATTGTTGGATAGCGGCAGTGTCCAATTAGAAGCCAGATGGACCTCTCACAGTTCCCAAGGCTAAGAAACATGACATCATCATGTATGACGGCCACATAAGATGTGATTTTAACACTGACCACAACTGAGTATTTTTTGTCACATTACTAATTAACTTCACTGTGAAGAGGACCTGTTATCCAAAATTTGTACATGTACATGTGTAAGTGTAAACAGTTGAAGTCAGAATTATTAGCCCCCCTTTCAATTTTTTTTCTTTTTTAAATATCCCATATTATGTTTAACAGGGCAAGGAAATTTTCACAGTATGTCTGAATATATTTTTTTTTATCAGACATACTAATAAAATAGTGATTCTGAATAATTCTGACTTCAAATGTGTGTGTGTATATATATATATATATATATATATATATATATATATATATATATATATATATATATATATATATATATATATATATATATATACAGTTGAAGACATATATACATATGAAGAGTTCAGATGCAAAAACCTTTAAATGCAGTCTGAAATTTTCTCCTAAAATGAGCATTTTTCTCAGCCTCCTGTGTTCATGTTCAGCTATTTTACTTAAAAGACAATGAAAAGAACTTATTTGTCACTATAAAAGTAAAATTCCTGAGCCTACACACAAGAGTAGAAGTAAAAATGCTAATTTTAGAAGAAAATAACAAGCGGCATTTAGAGGTTTTTGCATTTAAACTCTTCCTATATATATATACTCACTGCCCACTTTATTGGGTACACCTTACTAGTACCTTGTTGGTACCGTGTTGACACACGATGCTCAATTGGTACTAATTGGCCCAAAGTGTGCCAAGAAAATATCCCCCAAACCATTACACCACCACCACCAGCCTGAACCGTTGATATAAGGCAGGATGGGTCCATGCTTTCATGTTGTTGACGCCAATTCTGACCCTACCATCTGAAAGTGGCAGCAGAAATCGAGACTCATCAGACCAGGCAACGTTTTCACAATTTTCTATTGTCCAATTTTGGTGAGTCTGTGTGAATTGCAGTCTCAGTTTCCTGCTTTTAGCTGACAGGAGTGGCACCCGGTGTGGTCTTCTGCTGCTGTAGCCCATCTGCCTCAAGGTTGGACGTTTTGCGCGTTCAGAGATGCTCTGCTGAATACTTCGGTTGTAACAAGTGGATATTTGAGTTACTGTTGTCTTTCTATCAGCTCAAACCAGTCTGGACGTTCTCCTCTGGCATCAACAAGGCATTTGCGCCCACAGAACTGCCGCTCACTGGATATTTTCTCTTTTTCTGACCATTCTCTGTAAACCCTAGAGATGGTTGTGCGTGAAAATCCCAGTAGATCAGCAGTTTCTGAAATACTCAGACCAGCCCGTCTGGCACCTACAACCATGCCACGTTCACTTCATTTACCTTTCTTCCACATTCCGATGCTCGGTTTGAACCGCAGCAGATCGCATACATTCTGCATCTGTGTGAGAGGATTTGTCTTTCTGCACCCTCGGGGGGCAGTAATCTGATTTCTCATTCCACTAAAGGAATCCGGAACTTCTGACGCACACATGCATAGAGTAAACAAAGCAGCGTTTAGCATCATTTGCAAATGTAATATAGTGAAATTACAGCCGGCTTCTTTGTGTACTCCTTCTTTATTTAAATTGTTTACTTGCTATATGGGCTGGGCGATACAGCAAAAACAAAAAACAAAAATCACGATATAATATTACATGGTATTAATAATTATTGAATACTTTTTTACAATACATTTAGGAATATAAGGACTTTTTTATTTATTTGACCACTTTATTTTAATTTACCAACATTACTAAAGCTAATCGTTTTAATAGTCAAAATCATAGTCTTAATAGTCTTAAACTTGATAAATAAAGTGTTACAAAGTGTGAGCAATGGTAAAGTGTAAACTCTGAAAAATCAAAGCAAACTTTAAGGTAGATTAACATCTGTAAGGTATGAATAATAATAATACAGTAAACCTCAAACTCTGTAAACTAAAGAAATTGTGATAAACAAAAAATCTGAGCTTTCAAGTAAAGGAACCAGCCATCATTATTCAAATACACACTGCAACATTACAAATTGTGAAGTTGAATGACTACATTACCCCCTATGCTAAAAAACTCTTTCAGATGGGGAGCTAGTGGCTGGGATGCACAAGAAAAAAGAAAAAAAGCGACTCTGGTGACATCCTTTTTTATTTACAATCTCCTCACTGCTGCTAGTCACGACACTCACTTTTGCGTGTGTTATTCTGCCCTGAGGTGGTGATGACGCAATTCAACCAGTGTCCGTTCGCAAATTGCGTCTAAAGGCACATGAAAAGCACTCCCCTGGCGTCTGTCGTAACTAGGCGACCATCAAACGTTTTCTCATGGATGACAAATGTACAAACCATCGCTAAGGTTCCGATACAAGTTTTATTTATGGAGGAAATTAAAAAGCACTGCAGTGTTTGAGTGCTCTGTGTTTTTCTGAGGTGATTAGTCTGCCATTATTACTGAAATGTGTATATTCCATGATACAAAGTGTGAAGTAGGTTGGTTAGTTCTAGTTACATAAACAGTAGTGAGCTCATGGCATTCTGGAAAGTTAAGATGTTTTCAACTAGGTGTGCCTGGAAATTGTGCGAAACACCATGTGCACCAATCTCTTTTTGCGCGCACAAGCCATGAGCCTCGATTGGAAATAACGCTAAGCTTATTGGCATTTAAGGCGTGCACTTAGCAGCCACATTTTAATAAAACTATAGCGCCTCATACCAAAACTTCATACTGAACATTTTTTTTTAGCGTTACTGACAATGGTGTTCGGTCAATAAATACAGATACCGGTATTATCGGCCAATTTTATATTTATCGGCCCAGCCTTACTTGCTATGTCACTTAAGTTTTTGCTATTGCGCTCTGATTCGTTGCTGAATTAACAATCAGAGCACTCTCTTCAGCTGATGCCTGACGCTGATTCTACATGCTGAATCCAGACAACTAGCTCTGATGTTAGGCATTGTGTGGAACACACCAAACCAACTATCCCCGGGGTGTCAAACTCAGTTCCTGGAGGGCCGCAGCCCAGCACAATTTAATTTCAACTCTAATTAAACACACCTGATCAAACTAATTGAGTTCTTTAG
This sequence comes from Danio kyathit, assembly GCA_903798195.1. NCBI lineage: Eukaryota > Metazoa > Chordata > Actinopteri > Cypriniformes > Danionidae > Danio > Danio kyathit. Next base: position 11,013,598 of record LR812532.1, on the reverse strand, counting down.
GCTTGTTTGAAACCTACAGGCAAAAGTGTTGAAGCAGGGTTACAACTAATCTGTGTAAGGGTGCGGCTCTTCAGGAACTGAGTTTGACATCCCTGAACTACCCTGCTGAAAAATCCAGCTTAAACCAGCCTAAGCTGGTTGGCTGGTTTTAGCTGGTCGACCAGCCTGGTTTTAGAGGGGTTTTGGCCATTTCCAGGCTGGTTTCCAGCCTGGTCTTAGCTGGTCAGGCTGGGAGTTGACCAGCTAAAACCAGCTTGACCAGCCAAAACCAGCTATGTCCAGCTTAAACCAGGCTGGTCAAGCTGGTTTTAGCTGGTTTAAGCTGGTCATTTTCCAGCCTGACCAGCTAACACCAGGCTGGAAATGGCTGGAAACCAGCCTGGAAATGGCCAAAACCCCTCTAAAACCAGGCTGGTCGACCAGCTAAAACCAGCCAACCAGCTTAGGCTGGTTTAAGCTGGATTTTTCAGCAGGGAAGCTGGACTGATGTTGACTGATGGCCCAACAAAGTCCAACAGCCGACTGTCGGCTTGGTGTGTCCCGGCCTTAAGACAAACAGCAAACAAAATGTTGCTATTTTCTAGGCCAATATGGCAAGGAACTATGCTCTCATTCCAGAAATAGGACAATTATCAAAACATATTTACATACTGGTCTAATCTGATTCAGTGACTTATGCTAAGCTAAGCTAAATGTGCTCCCACCAGACCTGGATATCACATGAAATATGGCTAAACTCAACTGTGTACCTCTAGGGAAGTGTTCCTTAAATGTATATTTGGTGCAGGACTTGTGTGTTGTGTGCACTGGTGTTGTTTCTGGTGTAAATATGTGTGTTGTGTGTATTACAGCTACTTGTAAACACTGTGGCGCAAGATCTAATCTGAATCTGACATGGTGTTTGAGCACTGATGTGTATTCACATTGTATGCAAACAACTATTTACTGAACAATCCTTCCAGTACTTGTTCAATAATCATAATCCTTTAAAATCAGAAGAAGTGTCTGAAAATATGCACAAGCCCCACCCATTACTGCTGACGTTCTGCACTATTAGCATAGATCAACAAGAATCACTTCATATAAGAAGGAAATGTATTCTTATTCAGCTACTAATGTTTAACAGAATATACAACATTAGGCCACTGTCATTTGAATGTAAAGATCTAATTTAAATGTTATTTATTTTGCAGCTGTTTACTTTCACTAAGGTAACAGGCTGTGTTAATGTGATCCTATTTGTGTGTGTTTTTGATATAACATTATGATTATTTGAAAGTTTAAGTTTAATAAGATACTGCCTGCTGGCTTTCTGTATATACAGCACATTTTAAATGTGTGTGCACAGAAAATAGTATACTGGGAGTTTAAACTGACAATGCTAAAAAGTCTGCATGATCCGGAAGTTTTTTTTAAATTTACCGAACTATTAAACTGAACTGCAATATAAACCAAACCAAACCAAAGAGCTGTTCTGTCTTGGGAAAATCTGATAGACTGGCTGTAAAGGCTCCACCTTCTTCTGAAAAGGGGGTGGGGTACAGCTGCTCATTTGCATTTAAAGAAATATACAGGGAAATAGCAAGTGTTTGCTTCAAATTAAGCATTTACAGTATGGTATGGTAAAGTATCTGTGGGGTATTTACAGCTGAAACTTCATAGATACATTCTAGGGACACCTGAAACTTTTATTTTTTCACAAATAGATTTTTTTAAGAAGGTTTTGTCCAAACATAAGCATAAAACTTTTACCAAAGTGACTTATTGGCTTTCATGAGGGAAGGAACTACAGCGAAGCACAGTGAATGTCCCAATCACAGTAAAAAGGACAAATAAATATAAAAACTATTTATTTTAAGTTGGGGCAGCACGGTGGCGCAGTGGATAGGGCTCCCGCCTCACAGAAAGAAGGTTGCTGGTACGACCCTCGGCTGGGTCAGTTGGCACATCTGTGTGGAGTTTGCATGTTCTCCCTGTGTTTGCGTGGGTTTCCTTCGGGTGCTCCAGTTTCCCCCTCAAAAAATACATGCGGTATAGGTGAATTGGGTAAGCTAAAGTGTCCGTAGTGTATGTGTGTGAATGGAAGTGTATGGGTGTTTCCCAGTGATGGGTTGCAGCTGGAAGGGCATCCGCTGCGTAAAACATATGCTGGGTAAGTTGGCGGTTCATTCCGCTGTGGCAACCCCAGAGTAATGAAGGGACTAAGCCGAAAAGAAAAGGAATGAATATTTTAAGTTGTAGGTTGGAAAAAAAAAACATAAAGCTGACCGCTGTGCTAAATAGATTTAAATGGACAGTTCACCCAAAGCTCATCATTTTCTCATCCTCCACTTGTTCCAAACCTGTATGAGTTTCTTTGTCATGTTGAAAAACAAACATAAATAAGCACTTTAAGATTTCAAAACTCAGTTCTTCTGGTAGTACCCAGAATAGCAAAGTCTACTAAAGGAGGTCGAGCCTTCTCATTTATGGCTCCTAAAATCTGGAGTAGCTTTCCTGATAATGTCCGAGGCTCAGACACAATCTTTTTAGTAATGTATACACACAATACATCACATATTGGTATGATGAATGAGTATGCTTCATGCAGGTTAGCGGGCTTGACAGACCACCTGTAGAACACACTCGTCCTCCTCTTAACGCACCAGACATTTTGTTAGAAATACTCATATGCTTTACATGTTTGTTTCTATGTCTGTTTATATAACTGCTATTTTCATTCATAACCTTTCATTTTTGCATCTCGTTAAACACTAAAAACAGCAGCTACGCCAATTATTTTCTTTATTCTCTATTTCCACTTGGGGATACTCATCCCGAGGCTCTTAGAGATTATGAAGCACTATTGATGCGATTCAAGACCTGTGAAGAGATGATGCCAAGGTATCCATAATCCTGAACCAGCCCGTATCCTGAGCAGATGCTGTGGTGGTCATGGAGGAGTGGAGAGCATTAAACTAATTCCTGAAAGACCACAGTGAGAGACGAGTGCCCGCATTGGTCCTGTGGGCCAGCCTGAACACCCGCCGGTGATCTACTCACATCTGCAGTTCTCCACAATGGATGAGTTCTCTACACAAGAAGTTTGGCCATAGAAGAAATGGTCGTGCCTAACTGAGCCTTCACTTTCGTCAATTGGTGAAGTTTGTTCCTCGCCACTGTCACCACTGGCTTGCTTGGTTTGGGACTTGTGGAGCAGCGCATCGATGGATTTGCTTAAAATTTAAACCACAGTGAACTAAACTAAACTAAACTTCAACTCTGAAAACTGGACTAATACAGTTTCAATTTACTACAACTTCTATGTGAAGCTGCTTTGACACAATCTACATTGTAAAAGCGCTATAGAAATAAAGATGAATTGAACTGAAAATTGAATTGAAGTAATCAAACCCTGCATTGACTTCCTTAGTATTTTTCCTCCTACAAGACAGTAGGAACCATCATATTTATTTGGTTTCCAACATTCTTCAAAATATCTTCTTTTGTGTTCACTAATAAAAAAGACATCATATGCTTGGAGTAACTTAAGAGTGAGTAAATAATGAGTAAATGTTCATTTTGGGTGAACTACCCCTTTAAGGGATGTTCAATAATAACTAACATGATAACTTCATCTATAATGTTTTAATAATCATTGTGTCTCCATCATGTTGCCTCACAGCAAGAACGTCGCTGGGTCGCAGGTTCGAACCTCGGCTGGGCTGGGTCAGTTGGCGTTTCTGTGTGGAGTTTGCATGTTCTCCCTGGGTTCGCGTGGGTTTCCTCCGGGTGCTCCGGTTTCCCCCACAGTCCAAAGACATGCAGTACAGGTGAATTGGGTAAGCTAAATTGTCCATAGTGTATGAGTGTGAATGTGTGTGTGGAAGTTCCCAGAGATGGGTTGCGGCTGGAAGGGCATCCGCTGCGTAAAATCGTGCTGGATAAGTTGGCGGTTCATTCCGCTGTGGCGACCCCGCAAGGGACAAAGCCGACAAGAAAATGAATGAATGAATGTGTCTCCATCAGAACAGGAAAGTCCTCATCATAATTATAAAGATGGCAGCATAGGGACGCAGTATTATTGGAACCACTTTCAGAACATATTTCCACCAGTTAGCTGGTTTTATGAACTATTAAAACACTGACAATCAGAATCCAACATATTTTAAAGTGCTTGAGCGTTTAAAGTGGTATACGACATAACTGCAGCATGTGCTGATAATAAACAGAACATAATTGTCCGTTGGTGGATGCTATTATAGTTATTGATGCAGATGTCTTTATAGTTAACATTCTTCATGTAGACAATCTGTTTTTGTCAGTTAATAGACTTCATGCACATATATTGAACGTCATGTGGCTATTTGATTATTATTGGTTAAAATCCCATTTGGTCTGTGTTCATTCTATCTTATCAAATTTCTTGCTTAACTTAAAAACAAATGACATATTAGAAGAACCAGTTGCATCAGCCTTGGAAAAATGATTACCATTTCCAAATAGGTTTCTCTTCGTTAACATTCCCATGCCATCCTAGCGTCACATTCAATGTGTCACAACAAAAAGGTTTTGTACTGATAATAAGAGCTCAATAGTGATGATAGAAGCGCATGATCTAAAGTACAGCAAACAGCACAGGTGCACTTAGGGCATGTCCAAATCCACATTTGATTTTAAGGATGGGTCTAAAAGGGTTTCCTTTTTCTCTTAATGATTTTTAGGTGTGTTTTGGGGTCAGCACGGTGGCTCAGTGGTTAGCACTGTTGCTGGTTCGAGTCCCAGGATGCCTTTATGTTTGGAGTTGGCATGTTCTCCACGTGTTCACATGTGTTTCCTCTGGGTGTAGGTGATTTGGATAAACTAAATTAGCTGTAGTGTATGTGTGTGAATGAGTGTTTCCCAGCACTGGGGGTTTATAAGTTGGTGTTATAGTGTAATTGGTGGTTCATTTCGCTGTTGTAACTCCTAATAAATCAGAGAATCTTTGAAGCTGAAAAGTGTAACATTTCACTGAAGATGAAATGGATCTGAGAGGTTAAACCATGAGCAGACCATCTACAGGAAGATCCAGATTCCACCAAAATCTCCTAAGAGTAAAGAAGGCATGGACGGAGGTGGTATATTTCTGTAAACAATAGTAATCTTTTACCTTTTACATACATTTTTCATATTTAAAAAAGTTTGTGTGTTGCTGTGCACTCCTGTGTGCGTAATAGGCGACATGTACACTCTCAGAAATAAAGGTACAAAATACGAATGTGGGCCACTTTAGGCTGTTATGCGGCACTGGTGGTCTTCCTTCAGCCCGGACATAATGAATTTGAGCCTGAAGTGGCCCACAATCGCAAAGGGGGGGCCAAAGATTCAAATTCATATATGAGCCATTTAAGGCAAAGATTTGGCACTTATGGCTAAATGTAGTCTGAATGTGAGCCTAATGTGGCCCATGTGGAAAATGATAAATTTGGCCCAAATGATGGAGGACAATGTGGGCCACAGTTGGAAAAAATGTGTCATTTAAGGGTAAATGTGTCATTTAAGGGTAATCTAAACCTAAAGTGGCTCACACGTGTAAGTGCAAATGTTTTCCAGATATCTTAAGACATATGTGTGCCACTTTTGGCAAATATTTGGCACAGTAAGCTCTGGCTATTGCGGCTGTGAGCCTAATGTGGCCCAGAGAAAATATGGCAAATGTGGCCCAGTTATTTTAAAACATATGTGGGCCAGTTTGGCAAATATTCGGCACAGTAAACTCTGGCTAATGCAGCCGTTAACCTATAGTGGCCCAGAGAAGATATGAAAAATGAGGCCCAGTTATCTTAAAACATATGTAGGCCACTTTTGGCAAATATTCGGCACAGTAAACTCTGGCTAATGCAGCAGTTAGCTTATAGTGGCCCAGAGAAGAAATGGAAAATGAGGCCCAGTTATCTTAAACCATATGTAGGCCACTTTTGGCAAATATTCGGCACAGTAAACTCTGGCTAATGTGGATTTGAGCCTATAGTGGCCCAGAGAAGATATGGCAATTGTGGCCCAGTTATCCTAAAACAAATGTGGGTCACTTTTGGCAAATATTTGGCACAGTTAGTTCTAGCTAATGTGGCTGTGAGCCTAAAGTGGCCCTGAGAAGATATGGCAAATGTGGCCCAGTTATCCTAAAACAAATGTGGGCCACTTTTGGCAAATATTCGGGACAGTTAGTTCTGGCTAATGTGGCTGTGAGCCTAAAGTGGCCCAGAGAAGATATGGCAAATGTGGCCCAGTTATCCTGAAACAAATGTGGGCCACTTTTGGCAAATATTCGGCACAGTTAGTTCTGGCTAATGTGGCTGTGAGCCTAAAGTGGCCCAGAGAAGATATGGCAATTGTGGCCCAGTTATCCTAAAACAAATGTGGGTCACTTTTGGCAAATATTTGGGACAGTTAGTTCTGGCTAATGTGGCTGTGAGCCTAATGCGGCCCAGAGAAGATATGGCAAATGTGGCCCAGTTATCCTAAAACAAATGTGGGCCACTTTTGGCAAATATTCAGCAAGGTTAGTTCTGGCTAATGTGGCTGTGAGCCTAATGCGGCCCAGAGAAGATATGGCAAATGTGGCCCAGTTGTCCTAAAACAAATGTGGGCCACTTTTGGCAAATATTCAGCAAGGTTAGTTCTGGCTAATGTGGCTGTGAGCCTAAAGTGGCCCTGAGAAGATATGGCAAATGTGGCCCAGTTATCCTAAAACAAATGTGGGCCACTTTTGGCAAATATTCGGCACAGTTAGTTCTGGCTAATGTGGCTGTGAGCCTAAAGTGGCCCAGAGAAGATATGGCAATTGTGGCCCAGTTATCCTAAAACAAATGTGGGTCACTTTTGGCAAATATTTGGGACAGTTAGTTCTGGCTAATGTGGCTGTGAGCCTAATGCGGCCCAGAGAAGATATGGCAAATGTGGCCCAGTTGTCCTAAAACAAATGTGGGCCACTTTTGGCAAATATTTGGCACAGTTAGTTCTGGCTAATGTGGCTGTGAGCCTAAAGTGGCCCTGAGAAGATATGGCAAATGTGGCCCAGTTATCCTAAAACAAATGTGGGCCACTTTTGGCAAATATTCGGCACAGTTAGTTCTGGCTAATGTGGCTGTGAGCCTAAAGTGGCCCAGAGAAGATATGGCAAATGTGGCCCAGTTATCCTGAAACAAATGTGGGCCACTTTTGGCAAATATTCGGCACAGTTAGTTCTGGCTAATGTGGCTGTGAGCCTAAAGTGGCCCAGAGAAGATATGGCAAATGTGGCCCAGTTATCCTAAAACAAATGTGGGCCACTTTTGGCAAATATTCAGCACAGTTAGTTCTGGCTAATGTGGCTGTGAGCCTAAAGTGGCCCTGAGAAGATATGGCAAATGTGGCCCAGTTATCCTAAAACAAATGTAAGCCACTTTTGGCAAATATTCGGCACAGTTAGTTCTGGCTAATGTGGCTGTGAGCCTAATGCGGCCCAGAGAAGATATGGCAAATGTGGCCCAGTTATCCTAAAACAAATGTGGGCCACTTTAGGCAAATATTCAGCACAGTTAGTTCTGGCTAATGTGGCTGTGAGCCTAAAGTGGCCCTGAGAAGATATGGCAAATGTGGCCCAGTTATCCTAAAACAAATGTGGGCCACTTTTGGCAAATATTCGGCACAGTTAGTTCTGGCTAATGTGGCTGTGAGCCTAAAGTGGCCCAGAGAAGATATGGCAATTGTGGCCCAGTTATCCTAAAACAAATGTGGGTCACTTTTGGCAAATATTTGGGACAGTTAGTTCTGGCTAATGTGGCTGTGAGCCTAATGCGGCCCAGAGAAGATATGGCAAATGTGGCCCAGTTGTCCTAAAACAAATGTGGGCCACTTTTGGCAAATATTTGGCACAGTTAGTTCTGGCTAATGTGGCTGTGAGCCTAAAGTGGCCCTGAGAAGATATGGCAAATGTGGCCCAGTTATCCTAAAACAAATGTGGGCCACTTTTGGCAAATATTCGGCACAGTTAGTTCTGGCTAATGTGGCTGTGAGCCTAAAGTGGCCCAGAGAAGATATGGCAAATGTGGCCCAGTTATCCTGAAACAAATGTGGGCCACTTTTGGCAAATATTCGGCACAGTTAGTTCTGGCTAATGTGGCTGTGAGCCTAAAGTGGCCCAGAGAAGATATGGCAATTGTGGCCCAGTTATCCTAAAACAAATGTGGGTCACTTTTGGCAAATATTTGGGACAGTTAGTTCTGGCTAATGTGGCTGTGAGCCTAAAGTGGCCCAGAGAAGATATGGCAAATGTGGCCCAGTTATCCTAAAACAAATGTGGGCCACTTTTGGCAAATATTCAGCACAGTTAGTTCTGGCTAATGTGGCTGTGAGCCTAAAGTGGCCCTGAGAAGATATGGCAAATGTGGCCCAGTTATCCTAAAACAAATGTGGGCCACTTTTGGCAAATATTCAGCACAGTTAGTTCTGGCTAATGTGGCTGTGAGCCTAAAGTGGCCCAGAGAAGATATGGCTAAATGTGGCCCAGTTATCCTAAAACAAATGTGGGCCACTTTTGGCAAATATTCAGCACAGTTAGTTCTGGCTAATGTGGCTGTGAGCCTAAAGTGGCCCAGAGAAGATATGGCTAAATGTGGCCCAGTTATCTTAAAACATATGTGGACCACATAGACTAAAGTCATCATCATGGAGAAAAGTGTTTGCTTTAGTTGGGCTCATAGCCCTATAAATTTTCTTTTGGGCTGGTGTAACTTTTAAGAACTTTGCTTGAAAACTTTATTCATTACAGCAAACAAGCCAAGTAAAAAAAAACAATAAAATTAAGTGAGGCACAACCTGTGATGAAATAATATAATTCACTGATGTTAACCAATGTTCAATCCATTATTAGAAGTAATGTAATAACATGCTTGCACATGCCACAGAATTATGAAGATTTAAAAGCTAAAAAAAATTCTATGGTTCAACTTCTGCTCACAGAGACATCAATAATCAGCGTATGAACCTCAACAACGGTGACAATTAACAAAATGAACAAAACTCACAAACAGCACAAACAGGAGACTAAAAGTGACAAAATCAACAACGTCAACATAAACAGCAGAATCAAAAGAAAATAATGAAAGTTGTAGCATCAATGACTATAGAATGTATTCATACTGCAATGCATGCTGGGATTTTTGTACTTTGCCACACCCAGCAAGTGTAAGGTGTGGGCCAGATCTGGGCCAGAATAAAAGCAATCTGTGGCCCAGATTAGGGTCAGTTCTGGTTCACGTGGTTGAATTCTGTCTGATATGTGGTATTGCTTTGGCTTATTTGTGGCCCAGATCTGACAAACAGGAGCGGACCGCCCTAGAGCCATCATTTCATTAAGTACAGTATGTGGTCCAGATGTAAGTGTCTGGTGTGAGCCAGATCTGGGCCAGAATAAAAGCAAACTGTGGCCCAGAATAGGGTCAGTTCTGGTTCATTTGGTTGAATTCTGGCTGATATGTGGTATTGCTATGGCTTAATTGTGGCCCAGATCTGGCAAACAGGAGCGGACCGCACAAGTGCCATCATTCCATGTGGTATGTGGACCGGATGTAAGTGTCTGGTGTGGGCCGGATTTGAGCCACATGAATTTTGCTAGCTGGGTGGACTGGTACCTTTTTAAAATGTTTATTTTTTGTTCCTAACAGGTCCTTACAGGTACATAATAGCTTAAAAGTACAAATGTGTTCCCCATAATAATATAAAGGTACAAAAGTGAACCTTAAAGGTACAATACCATACCGTATACACTGTAAAAAATGCAGGGTTCCACAAAATTCATTCATGTTTCCCCAACACAAATTAAGTTAACTTAATACTTTTTACAAATTTATGAGGATTGAACATAAAAAAATTAAGTTGTCCCATTGAAAAATTAAGAATTGTGTTGTTTCAGCTCATTTTAAATAAGTAGTTTGTACAAGCAAAACCCAATATTTTTATAAGTGCAGGTACTAATCTCCACATTTATAGTACAAAAGTGTATCTTTTTAAAAGGTACCACCACAGTGACAGATTTTGTTTCTTTCTCCCATTCTGAAAACGTAGCCCTATGTAAATTTCTGGAGATCACGAATTATGTAGCCAAAAGTATGTATGGCTGCATTTCGTCTTTAAAACGAACACTACGGAGCGAATGACACTGTTCCTTTTCGCGCTTAGCTGACCGCTTGCCCCCATATGGATGGCTTTCCCAATGTTACCAGGTTGTCCGATGGCTCGCCATGTACGGACATGTAAGATGCATGTAAGATGCAGAGAGGAGTTGACCACGATGATGGAGTTCAAGTCCGGTGAAGAACGGTTCCAGAAAGCAAGTAAGACAAAAACAAAATCCAAAAAATAAAAAATAAACAGTAAAATAACAGGGTGAGAATGTGGTAAAATCTGAAAACGTGGTAAAAATCAGGCTGCTGCAAGGGCTTTTCTTTTTCTGGATTGCTTTTTAAAACACTGTCAGTTGGGTTTAGGGAAGTGGGTGGGCGGGTCACTTGGTGCTTGTGAAAACACTATTGGTTGAGTTTAGGGAAGGAGGAGGGTCGGTCAGTAAGTCAGTCGACAGCGGCAAGTACAGCAGGCACGAAAAAAAAGCGTACACAGTGGCCTTTGGTGAATTTGCGAAAACAAAAACTGCAAAAAACTCCTGGGACGTATTTGGCGTTCTCCAGAAATGTATATGGGTTGTCTTTTTCAACTTCTTCAGAATAGCAGTATGCCAACAATACATCTTAACACACCTTCTTTTCAGACCAGCACACCCATGGGTGCAAATATGGATGCAAATGCATTTGCTATTTAAACAGCATTACAAACAATGTGAAAATGAACCCTGTGCTGGGCTGAAACTAGCAAAAAAAACCTTGCATCAATGTGGCCCAGTGCCACATTGAGACGTATGATAGCTACTAAAATGGCTGTCTCAAGGTACATTCAAAGTTTTTATATTGTATTGTTTTTAAAGTGGGCGACATGGTGGCTCAGTGCTTAGCACTGTCGCCTCACGGCAAAAAGGTCACTGGTTCGAGTCCCAGTTGGCATTTCTGTGTGGAGTTTGCATGTTCTCCCCGTGTTAGCGTGAGTTTCCGCCAGGTGCTCCATTTTCCCCCACAGTCCAGATATGCGCTATAGATGAATTGAATAAACTAAATTGGCCATATTGTATGAGCCTGAATGTGAGCGTGTATGGGTGTTTCCCAGTACTGGGTTGCAGCTGGAAGGACATCCGCTGTGTGAAACACATGCTGGATAAGTTGGCGGTTCATTCTGGTGTGGCGACCCCAGACGAATAAAGGGACTAAGCCGTAGGAAAATGAATGAATGAATGTTTTTAAAGTTCTGAGGTAATGTTTTGGGTCATATTGACTTTCATTTAGGGTGAATAATGTTGTCATTTGGAGTGTACTATCCCTTCAATGCCTCATTATGAAACCAAAGCCATATTTTTAGGAAAAATCAATCAACCAATGAGAAGCCTTGACATACCAAGACCAAAGGTCATAACAAAGGCAATAAAACATCACCAGTTTTAAAACATCATAGTCAACAAAGCTGTCTACTACTTACTAGTGCGCAATGATGTTGATCAGTGTCACATTGTCGGTTATACAGGACTAATCTAGTTATATTGTGATGTAATTCTGTCACATCACATGACAAAACATACTCCTAATGTGCAGTGTAGTAGTGGTTACACCAAAAAATAAAAATACATTATGTCCACTAAGCCAGAGAGGATTGGAGTAGTGTAAAATGTTGACATTTTGTGCAATTACTTTACTATTTTGTGTGTGCAAACATGGAAGATGTTGTCTTATGTGTTGCCTGTGTTTGACAAAGGAGTGAAAATCTAGAGAAAAGGTCGCAGGAGATTCAGCTCGGCGTCAGCTGTGCGGCTTGCGTGTTTGCGGCGTGGAAAAGGAGGGGGGGGATGAATTAGATGGCTTCCTCTCTGAGAGACCTGACCGTGGCCAGCAGCGTTTCCCTGCCACCGTACGCAATTAAAGCCAGACACTGCCTGGACAAAGGGGGGTGAGGGGGACCGGCAATCTCCAAGAGAGGAAAAAGAAATCTCTCTTTCCGTCTGTGGTGATAGCCCTCTCCTGAGCCTCCGTTCTGCTAGATTGGCCTGCGAAAGCCACTGTCACCCTGTAAGGTTTCACTTCAAAAACGTTGGGTATTTTTGCAGATGGAGCCAAAATTGCACGTCCCTTTTCCAGTGTGTGCTTTAAATGAACTCAAATGACAGCGTGTGATTGTTTTCCCCCCTTGCGAATTAGTGGTTGATTCTTCACATTCATCAAATGGCTCAAATTTCTGAGTGGACGCGCCACTGTAAATAGCCAAATGATGTAGCGTTCACGTCATGTTGGAATTACCATAATTATGGGTAAATAAGAACTTTGGGATTCTGCTGAGGGCGGTTTACAGACACTAAATTATTTGTTTCTATGGCAACGAACGCCAACACGAGTGCATGTGAAACTTTGCTGCTATTGTTTACACCGAAATAAGTAATCAGTGAATCACCTCTGAACTTTGAAAATACAGCAGGAAATATTGAATACAGTAGACGCCATTAATCAGAAAATACAGCATTAGTCCCCGCCCATTTTTAGCATCATGGGAGTGGGTGGGGCTATGGCTCACTTTTGCAAGTGTATCTGTCTGTGGACTGCAAGACGGGGAAGCAAGGTGAAGGGGCGTTTCTTGTAGTAAGTTAGAAGCGTAACTTGCAGTTATCGAGATCCCATTGAACCATGCGAGATGTCACAACGAGATGTTGTTGGCAAGATGGCGGAAATACTTACCAGAGAACATTTTCATCAAATGTTTTCATGAGTTGTCTCCACATTTCTCCACAATTAATTCATTTAATATAGTATTATATTCATTAATTTAACAACTCCACTCGCTGACTTGATACGTTTTGTCATGACATTTAGCCTACTCGGCGTCGCCCCCTGTGGTTGCAAATAACAGTACAATGGTGAGCGCGTCAAGTATGAAAGCCTCCGCAACTCATGGCTGTAAGTTAATAACTGTGATGGTTGGGTTTAGGGTTGGGGAAGGTGTAGATGTTAATAACTGTGATGGTTGGGTTTAGGGTTGGGGAAGGTGTAGATGTTAATAACTGTGATAGTTGAGTTTAGGTTTGGGGAAGGTGTAGAAGTTAATAACTGTGATGGTTGGGTTTAGGGTTGGGGAAGGTGTAGATGTTAATAACTGTGATGGTTGGGTTTAGGGTTGGGGAAGGTGTAGATGTTAATAACTGTGATAGTTGAGTTTAGGTTTGGGGAAGGTGTAGAAGTTAATAACTGTGATGGTTGGGTTTAGGGTTGGGGAAGGTGTAGATGTTAATAACTGTGATAGTTGAGTTTAGGGTTGGGGAAGGTGTAGACGTTAATAACTGTGATGGTTGAGTTTAGGGTTGGGGAAGGTGTAGATGTTAATAACTGTGATGGTTGAGTTTAGGGTTGGGGAAGGTGTAGATGTTAATAACTGTGATGGTTGGGTTTAGGGTTGGGGAAGGTGTAGATGTTAATAACTGTGATGGTTGGGTTTAGGGTTCGGGAAGGTGTAGATGTTAATAACTGTGATGGTTGGGTTTAGGTTTGGGGAAGGTGTAGACATTAATAATTGTGATGGTTGGGTTTAGGGTTCGAGAAGGTGTAGACGTTAATAACTGTGATGGTTGGGTTTAGAGTTCGGGAAAGTGTAGACTTTAATAATGATGATGGTTGGGTTTAGGTTTGGGGAAGGTGTAGACGTTAATAACTGTGATGGTTGGGTTTAGAGTTCGGGAAAGTGTAGACTTTAATAATGATGATGGTTGGGTTTAGGGTTGGGGAAGGTGTAGATGTTAATAACTGTGATGGTTGGGTTTAGGGTTGGGGAAGGTGTAGATGTTAATAACTGTGATGGTTGAGTTTAGGGTTTGGGGAAGGTGTAGATGTTAATAACTGTGATGGTTGAGTTTAGGGTTGGGGAAGGTGTAGATGTTAATAACTGTGATGGTTGGGTTTAGGTTTGGGGAAGGTGTAGATGTTAATAACTGTGATGGTTGAGTTTAGGTTTGGGGAAGGTGTAGATGTTAATAACTGTGATGGTTGAGTTTAGGGTTGGGGAAGGTGTAGACATTAATAATTGTGATGGTTGGGTTTAGGGTTCGGGAAGGTGTAGATGTTAATAACAGTGATGGTTGGGTTTAGGGTTGGGGTAGGTGTAGACGTTAATAACTGTGATGGTTGAGTTTAGGGTTGGGGAAGGTGTAGATGTTAATAACTGTGATGGTTGAGTTTAGGGTTGGGGAAGGTGTAGACATTAATAATTGTGATGGTTGGGTTTAGGGTTCGGGAAGGTGTAGATGTTAATAACAGTGATGGTTGGGTTTAGGGTTGGGGAAGGTGTAGACGTTAATAACTGTGATGGTTGGGTTTAGAGTTCGGGAAAGTGTAGACTTTAATAATTGTGATGGTTGGGTTTAGGTTTGGGGAAGGTGTAGATGTTAATAACTGTTATGGTTGGGTTTAGGGTTGGGGAAGGTATAAACGTTAATAACGATGATGGTTGGCTTTAGGGTTGTGGTAGGTGTAGACATTAATAACTGTGATGGTTGGGTTTAGGTGTGGAGTAGGTGTAGACTTTAATATCTTATGTACAGTGTCATCTTGCCAACAACATAGTTTTGACATGTCTCCATAACTTCAAGTTACGCCTCTAACGTACTACAAGTTACGCCCCTAAGGCCCCTTCATGTTACGCCCCTGTCTTGCAGTCCGCAGACAGACCCTACTCCACTTGTGTCGTTTTTTAACTCTGTACAGTATTATTTAAGTATATCTATGCTATTGAACACTTTTTAGAACATTTAACTGAAAAAATGTAAAGTGTAAAGAACATTTTATTAGCTAGATAAAAGGTTTTGTCTTGTTTCTAGTTGGAATATCTACAAATTCTTAAATCAAGAAGCATTTTCTAGACAAGTAAAAAATTGTCTTGTTTTGAGAAATAATTTGCCCCAATTGGTTTAGTTTTTTCTTAAACAAGCAAAATATTCTGCAAATGGGGTAAAAAAAGTAATCTTGATTTTGATTTAAAACAATATTATTTGTCTTACCCCATTGGCAGATTATTTTGCTTGTTTTAAGAAAAAACACTTCATTTTTCCATATTATTTCTTAAATCCAGACAATAAGTTTTGCTTGTCTAGAAAATGCTTTTTGATCTAAGAATATTTAGATATTCAGACTAGAAACAGGACAAAAAAATCTAAGTAAGAAAAGCATTTTTTGCAGTGCATATAATTTGATAAAGGAATGAAACTGTCCATGTAACCATCAATGCCAATAAATAGGAAAGAGTGGGGCACAAAGTAACACTTTTTTGTTGTGGCCAAATAATGAACAAAGTAATAGGGTTAGACAAACCATATTTTTTTACCAACACACAAAAGCCTCTCCTACAAATGAGCACTGAAGTATGATCGCAGGACCTGTGGTTTCTGTGCAATATTGCCCAAAGTGCCAGGAGTAAAAATGTTACTATTTACCCCACCTGCGGGGCAAGTGGCAGATTTCACACTATTAATTTAAATTCAGTT
This sequence comes from Danio kyathit, assembly GCA_903798195.1. Classification (NCBI taxonomy): domain Eukaryota; kingdom Metazoa; phylum Chordata; class Actinopteri; order Cypriniformes; family Danionidae; genus Danio; species Danio kyathit. The sequence continues at coordinate 10,997,979 of LR812532.1, read as the reverse complement.
TACTTTACATAGTATATTTCCTCAGTACTTGACTCAATTTTTTTATTCAACATAGCACAGCATGTTTATTCATTTATCCGTTGGATAAACACAGTTGGATTTATTTGCATTATTATGCGTTATTATACAATGCATTTCTTTTTTCTATTAAAAAATATTTTCTATTAAAAAACATTTTTTATATAAAAAGTTTTCAACATTACACTCAAAATTCAAAAATTATTTTGTTTTTATAATTGGTGTCCAACAGTTTGTGGCTAATTTGTAACACCCTGTTACAGCAAACCCTGCTGTGTCGTGTTTTCCTCAAAACTGGCTAGCAGTCACTGTGTGTTTTTTACATCTTTCAAAATGGTTCCATCTTTTAGCCTAGAAGACGGTGATCACAACGATATAAGATTTTACTTACATATTAAAATGTAAGGAATATAGAGTATAATAAAAAAATACTGCAAAAATGGTTTCTCCTGTATTTCTCGTGCAAATTTTTCACATTTTGCAATAATTGGCAGGAAGACGTCTGCCGACACTGTGGTGAAAATCTCAGAAGCATGCCATGGTTAACCCTGAGCAAATACCTTAAAACTCCCCGCGTTACTTTGTGCTCCCTTAACCTATATAATTATCATGCTTTTATTTTTGAAAACTAATCCGAATAAAAAATGATGAAAGTTTCAAATTACACTTTTAAGAACATGAAATGTCTATTCTTCTTCATTGTAGGACACTTGTTCCTCAATAAGGCTACTTTAGCATAGTTAGGAAAAAGTAGGCACAGGCTACTATTTGATACATTAAAATTGATTCAATTAAACACAGGCCTGCAATTGTGTTTAATTGATTTCATTAAACACAAGCAATTTATTTATTACCACAATAAAATAGATAAAATATTAATATATATTATTTGACTAATATTATGACTAATAGCCTAATTTTAACCTCCGTTTAGCAATTTAAATGATTTATTAATCATTTACGGTAAAATCAACACTTTTGATGTAATCTAGAATTTAACTAAGCAATAGACTTATCTTTGTATTATACATTTATTATAAATATAAATGTGTCCATTGGTCTAATCTTGTCAAGGTTAGTAGGCTATGGCCCTGTTTACACTTGGTATTAAGATGTATTTTTGTTCCCATCATAAGTGGACGATGCTAAAAACTTGCATAAACCTTTTGATCATGACTAGGAGAAGATAATTTTTGAAAAAGAAAATAATTTTTGCTGCTTGTTCAAAATGCTTATTTAAACGGAGCTAAAACAATTCTTGAGATTTGTATTGGGACAACTTCAACGTTTGTTCAATCATCTTAGATTTGTAAAAATAATTAAGTTAACTTAATTTGTGTTGGGACAACATTGAATTGTGCGAAACCCTCCATTCTTTGCAATGTACACTAAAAAATGCTGGATTCCACACAATTCCTTCATGTAGTGATAATTTCATAATTTACGATAAAATCAACACTTTTAATGTAATCTAGAATTTAACTAAGCTATAATTTACCAGAAAATATGTTTATCTTAAACATTACATTTAATTATAACTTAACCATTAGTATTTTAATAATAAGGGATTGGGGTGAAATGAACCACCACTTGTTTCTACACTCTCAGAAATAAAGGTACAGGAGCTGTCACTGGGGTGGTACCTTTTCAAAAGGTACAAATTTGTACCTAAAAGGTTCATTTTAATACCTCAAGGGTATATTAGTACCTAAAAAGTACAAAAGTGTTCCTCTTAAAATTTGTAGGTACTAATATATACTTTTGAGGTACCAATTTGGACCCTTTAAGTACAAATGTGTATCTTTTGAAAAGGTACCACCCCAGTGACAGCTCACATACCTTTATTTCTGAGAGTGTATGCAACTAAAAACAAAATAAAAACATCACTTCAATATCAGAAAGAAATATATACAGTTGAAGTCAAAATTATTAACACCCCTTAATTATTAGCCCCCCTGTTTATTTTTCCCCGAATTTCTGTTTAACGAAGAGAAGATTTTTTCAACACATTTCTAAACATAATAGTTTTAATAACTCATTTCTAATAACTGATTTATTTTATCTTTGCCATGATGACAGTAAATAATATTTTACTAGATATTTTTCAAGACACTTCTATACAGCTTAAAGTGACATTTAAAGGCTTAACTAGGTTAATTAGGTTAACTAGGCAGGTTAGGGTAATTAGGCAAGTTATTGTAAAATGATGGTTTGTACTGTAGACCAGTGGTTCTCAATGTGGGGGTCGGGACCCCCCGAGGGGTCGCGGGACAATGAAGGGTGGGTCGCCTGGTGATTTCCAAAAATCTATTTATTTTTATTAAACCATAAGAATTACCATATATTATCCATAACCTACAGAAGACAAAAAAATAGTAATTTATAGTTACTATATACTATATAGTTACTATATAGCTTATAGTTACTAGTTCTATTGGATTGCGACCCCTGGGGTAATCACATTATATTAAAGACACCGCAATAGCGTCAGATGCAGCAGATTGATTTTATAACACCAGGTTAAACTTTCTGGCACATTTACAGCACTGACATACATTTAAAAAAGTTAAACGAAGAATAGACTTGGCGTGTGTGCGCCATTGCATGCAAGGTTTCTGTATTTATAACCACCTCAGAGGATATTGGGGGTCGCGAGTCACTGGCATTGTTATTTTGGGGGTCGCAGGCTGAAAAGTTTGGGAACCCCTGCTGTAGACAGTAAAAAAAAAAATTGCCTTGAGGGGCTTATAATTTTAACCTTAAAATGGTTTTAAAAACATTAAAAACTGCTTTTATTCTAGCCTAAATAAAACAAATAAGACTTTCTCTAGAAGAAAAAATATTATCAGACATACTGTGAACATTTCCTTGCTCTGTTAAACATCATTTGGGAAATTTTTGAAAAGAAAAAGAAATTCAAAGGGGGGGCTAATAATTCTGACTTCAACTGTATATTTATCTGGAAAGAGAGAACATAAGGACATATCCAGGCCTATAATGGGGTATATGCACACAGACTTTTAAAATCAGTTCGCCAGCCTCAGGGCTTCCGGTTAATTGTCATCCCATACAAAATCACCACGTTTAAGATCTGATTTCTTTTAAAAAAACAGCAATCATCACTGCCTGGCTGAGATATGATATAAAGTGGGTATCAGACCAAACAAGAAGCACTGCATTCAATTATATTTACCCGCTATGTCTTTAAAATATGGAAATTAATTTTACCCTAGTATTTTCAATGGAGTTTTTGCGCTAGCCTGCTGCTAATGACGCCGCCTGCGTTTAAGGGGTCTATCATCTCTTTTTATGCTTTAACAACCAAATGGATGCTTAAGTCTATTTAACTGATTATATTTGAATTACATTACAATGTCGATTGCAGGGGCGTTGCTAGACATAAAGTTCTACTGGGGCACAGCTCCAATAAATAAATAACATATATAAATAAATAACAGTATTATTATACTTCTTAATAACAGAAATTAATGCTAAATGTAACTAAAAACAATCTAAAGACACAACTGGAGTGAGGCTAAGATAATTTAAGAAATCTTTTGCATGAATGTTAATTTTATTAGAATAAAATTCTATAGACAATTCAATAGAACACAAAAATTATGTTTTATAGAATTATATGTTGTGTGTTGTCTTAGACCCAACTCATGGCCGAGAATTAGGTTTATTAAGGGCTTACTCACACTATGCTATCCGAACCGTGCTCAGGCCAGTTTCCCGGATCGTTTGAGAAGTGTGAGTGCTCTGAATCGGGCTCAGGCACGGTACACTTGAGCGGCCCTGGCCCGGTTGGAAGAGGTGGGCCAGAGCGCTGTTCACTTGGGCTCAGGCGCGGTACGCTTACAGTGTGAGTGCAAGCGTGCCTAAGCCCGAAACTGAAAGCGAGACGTGACTTTTTAAGGGACTGTTTCACATGGATTAATTAATCATTCGTGCTGTTCAATGAACGCAAACTGTCGTAGATTATTAAAGACGCAAACGCCTTACTGCACGACAGCTGCACCTTCAGCAAACCTCCTAACTCCTGCAGCAGGAGGACTTTATGATTGTTTATGAGCGTCAAAAGTGGCTGATCTGTTCAACGAAATATTTGACTGCGTGTCATCGCATATCAAACAACTTAAACGATATAACTAAAGAAATCTCCACTGTGCTGAGCGAGAGCGCTTCTCTTCCTAAACTGAACAGCGCGTCATCGATGACGTAACCGTGCCCAGGCCCGAATGTAATGTGAGTGCGGGCCGTCGGGGGAGACGGGAGGGGTGGACAAGCGTGCTTTGGCCCGGTTCAACGCAACTGTACATAGTGTGAGTACGCCCTAAGTCTAACCTCCCTGACTTCATCCCTTCTTTCTACTTCATAACCCCCCAAAAAAAATCTATCAGGATCCATGCTTAGTCTAAATAGAATTACCATCATATTATTTAAACTTTGTTTTGTCGACTTGCAAAACTCACTGCGTGCCGACACCTCCGCATAAAAGACTGTTACGACGGTTTCACAACGTATGAGCGGTGCGGCTATTTTTTCGCCGTGCATGTTCACAACCGGACCGGGAGCAAAGCATCTTAATAAATACACTTGCATATAAAGTAAATCGTATCTCAAAGCGTTTACTGGGGAACTGGCGATTTTTTACTGGGCCCCAGTAAATGGGGTCTAGCGACGCCCCTGGTCGATTGTAAAAGAAAACCTTATGAAACTGAAAATAGTCACCTAAAGCTTTCATCGGAAGTTCATCATTGGCTTAAAAACACTAGCTGTGCATGTAGCCCATTTCTAAATATGTGATTTATTGCATTTTCTGCCTTTTAAATGTTGTATTTGAATTCTATTAATGTCAAGAATAAAGTATTTTTAATTGCTTGATGTGTATAACCTAAAGGAATAACTTTCTTCAAAATATCTAATTTTGTGTTCAGCAGATGAAAAGAATCTAAAGAGGTGGACATAATGACAGAATTTTCATTTCTGGGTGAACTGTCCCATTAAAAAGTTAGACTTATCTTTTGTTTTGCATCCTAAGATAAATATCTCAGTTATTTAAACGTTTTAAATGCTGTGAACACTTTAAAGAACACGACATTTGACTTTAAAATTACTCACACGGTCAGGCAAAATTAGGAAGTCAGTTTGACCGAATTCCCTTCATCAAACACAAGCCCGCTGTCATTATTGTGTTGCTAAAATAAAGAGGACAGAGAAATACGGGGGAGCAGGAGGATGGAGGAGATGAGAACCGGACACGTTGTGCTTTTCCGCCGTCTCCCAGCGGGAGTGTAATATCGTGGCTCCTGCGCGCTGACACGCGCACCTGGAAGTGCCGCTATGCTGCTCGCAGCACTGCACCAATTATAGCGCAACATCTCGCTCTGCCGTTACCATAGTAGCGCCGTGCTCCCGTTCCCCTGGAACGAATGAACCGTGGGGGAGCGAATATCTTATCAACCATCGCCCTGGTTACCGCGCGCGCTCTCTCTCCACGCGCGCCCCGTCGCTTGAGCGAGAGGCCAGAGCGGCGCCCTATAGCTGTGTGTGTGTGTGTGTGTGTGTGTGTGTGTGTGTGTGTGTGTGTGTGTGTGTGTGTGTGTGCGTGCGTGTGTGTTTTGGACAGAGCTGCAGACGTGAGCACAGAAGGGTCTGGGTGATGTTGATAAGACTGAAGGAGCCTTTGCCGCGTCCCTGTGATCGTGGGCCATCATTTCGCACGTGCACACGCACCCCCAATTGCATGCTAACGAATCTGATTTGCGCGGATAGACAGATTTTGACGGCCTTCACGTCGCCGTGCGGGGCAGAGCTGCGTTCAAATCGTTTCTGATAGCCGTGCACCTGGAGGAGAACAAAACATGCGCGGCCCCCTCTCCGCGCAACCCCCACACACGCCGCGTTTGCTCGCTCCCCGTGCGGCCCTCATCGGATTGATGGCCGCGAGGAGTGAGACAGACAGACGCGGCCTGCAGAGAGAAAAAAAGCTTTCACACTCTCATTCACTCCTACACTACGGACAAAAATATCACGCGCAGTTCACTGGTTTAACCCACCCACAACACAAACACACACACACACACACACACACTCGCGCGCACTCGGTTCAGTCAGAGGAAAATTATGAGTGCTCATTGATTTCACCTCACATGACTTCTTCTGTCCATGACTTTCTTTGTGGCCACAAACCAAAAATTAAATATCAAATAAGCTTGTGAAAGGGCTTAACATGATTAATAACATTCAAGTATTTGAGGTTTCATTTTTGCCAACTGCTTTGTGTTATAAATGTGTCCATTAGTCTATTCTTGTCAAGGTTAGTAGGCTATAGCCCCGTTTACACTTGGTATTAAGATGTATTTTTGTTCCCATCATAAGTGGAAGATGCTAAAAAAATAGCATAAGCTGTCTGATCATGACTGGGGGTACTCAAAAAGTATTTAGTATTTAGTATATTTATTTATGCTGCTTATTCAAAATGCTTATTTAAAATGAGCTAAAACAACACAATTCTTGAGATTTGTATTGGGACAACTTAACTGTTTATGTTCAATCAACTTATATTTGTAAATCAATTAATCAATTTGTGTTGGGACAACATTGAATTGTGTGAAACCCTCCATTTTTTGCAGTGAGTTCCACACAATTCCTTCATGTGGTCCCAACACAAATCAATCGATTTAAATTACAAATTTAAGTGGACTGAACATAAAAAAAATTAAGTTGTTCCCAAAAAAACTTAAGAATCGTGTTGTTTCAGCTCATCTTATGTAGTTTGAACAAGCAGCAACATTTATTTTTTGAGTGTGGTCAAAATAATAATCTTAAGAGTAAATGCTTGTGTTCGAACAGCCACTGAAAACAATCTGCTCCAAATTCTAAACATTTGTAATGCATTGCTGAAGTGTGCTAGCAGATAGGATTTCAACTTTCCCATCATAAGTTTGGTTTGAAGATGAAAAAATGTAAAGCGGAATGTTTAAAGTCCTGATAATACGTTTGGTGTTGTTTTGTGGCTATAGGAGCACAATGCTGCAGCTATCAGTGTCACTGTTTGTCTTCTTTTGGATTTATTTGTAAATTGTGTAAACTTGCACTGTAAAAAATGCAGGATTCCACACAATTCACCCATGTTTTCCCCAACACAAATTAAGTTAACTTAACACTTTTAACAAATTTATGTGGATTGAACATACAAAAATTAAGTTGTCCCTATGAAATCCTAAGAATTGTGTTGTTTCAGCTCATTTTAAATTAGTTTGAACGAGCAAAAAATAGATTTTTTGAGTGTACATTAGCAAAATGACACTAAAAGATCAGTATATGAAGATGCAAAAATCTTTCCAAAAAAAATTCCATCTAAAATTTTCTCCTAAAATGATTTTTCTCAGCCTCCTGTTCATGTTCAAGTATTTCATTTTAAAGGCAATAAAAAGAACTTATTCATCACTATAAATGTAAAATATCTGAGTCTACACACAAGAGTCAGAGAAAAATGATAATTTTAGAAGAAAATATCAAACGGCATTTAGAGGTTTTTGCACAAACTCTTCATATACAGTTGCAATCAGAATTATTAACCCCCCTGAATTATTAGCCCCCCTGTTTTATTTTTTTACTCATTTCTAATAACTGATTTATTTTATTTTTGTCATGATGACAGTAAATAATATTTGACTAGATATTTTTCAAGACACTTCTATACAGCTTAAAGTGATATTTAAAGGCTTAAGTAGGTTAATTAGGTTAACTAGGCAGGTTAGGGTAATTAGGCAAGTTATTGTATAACGATGGTTTGTTCTCAGTCAAAATAAAAATTAGCTTAAAGGGGCTAATAATTTTGACCTTAAAATGTTTTTTTTTTTTTTTTTAAATAAAAACAGCTTTTATTCTAGCCAAAATAAAACAAATAAGACTTTTTCCAAAAGAAAAAATATTATCAGACACACTGTGAAAATTTCAAAAACAATTCAAGGGGGGGCAATATTGATTTCTGATAATAATTCTGATTTCATCTGTGTGTCTGCTGATAGTTAGCACGTAAATATGATGCTTTGACATATTTATGCAAGCAACTTGCTACAAAATATTTTTGCTGCTTGTTTAAACTTACTTAAAATGAGCTGAAACAACACAATTCTTGAGGGTTTTTTGGGGACAACTTAGTTTTTTTTTATGTTCAATCAACTTAAAATTGTAAAAAAAAAAACATTAAGTTAACTTAATCGATTTGCGTTGGGATAACATTAAGGGATTGTGTAAAACCCAGCATTTTTTACAGTGTTAAACAAAGTTCTATTAGCTTAACATTAACTTTAATATGAGTTTAGTTTACTTAAACATTTTGAGATAATCAGTTTCCACAATTTTTTAGAGTATTCAGTACTTATCTGGAAATAAATCAGAAAAGTGATTTAAAAAAAAAACAGGAATTTGTCTCCCTCATCTATTTGTGAACCAATCAATACAAACAGCTTAATACCATGCGTAAATGCATACAACTTTTTCATATTTTAGTTTTAAGGAATAGTTCACACCAAAAAATAATTACCCTCATTCCAATCCCCTGTGCACTTTGTTCGTCTTCAGAACACAAGTTAAGATATTTTGGATTCCCTCATCCTCCATAGGCAGCAATCATCCTGACTTAATTGACGTCTAGAAAGGTTGCCAAAAAAACATCACTCAACAGTTTCCTCTCCTCAGTGTCAGTATATTGTGCATGTTCATGAGAACACTGTGCACTGATGTATACCCGAATCCCAGAGTGCGTCTTTCTTTGTTTGAAATGTGTATCCATGCCTAAATCTGCCACTGACAACAACGACAAATATTACATCGCATTTGTGAATGTGTCCCCTATACTGACACTGAGGAGAATAAACTTTTGTATAAAGTTGTTAGTTTTGTTTCATGTACGCACAAAAGTATTCCCGTAGCCTGAAAATATTTCAAATAAACCACTTTAGGCACATAGAAATTTTTGAGGTTTTTTTTTGTCGGTATTTTTATGGATTTTGAATGAGTCTTAGGTTTCACATAAAATGTCATAATTTGCACTCTGAAAATGAACAAAGGTTTCAGGGGATTGGACCAACATGCGGGTGAGTGATTAATAATAGAATAAAAAAATTTTGGGGTGAACTAACTCTTTAACTATCTGATTGTGACAAGACACAAAAATGAAACCAAAAGACTATAGATTCATTCACATGTATACAACAGAGAGACAAATCCATCTTTGCTGTAGAACACTCGATGAAACAAACCAAATAAAAATTCAGTAAATCTATCATTTTAAAAACAAATCCAGCGGTCATCACTCTCAAAATGCTCTAGAATGTAACATAGTTCCACATCGACTATAGAAATGTTTGGTTTGCACCTCTGTTTATTAAATTGAGGACTGCCAAGACCTCAGAACGGTTGGCTTTGGACACAAATACATGCATTCATTTTTTACGCAGACCGATAAATTTGGCCCCATACGGCACGGGAATGGCGTGCTGTTGGATACTGCCTTGAAATCGTTTTGGTATTGTGCATTTCACTCAATCTAGATCAGTATTTCAGCTGGGGTGATCCAGTTAAGTAGGCTTTCAGAATGAGGGAGAAAGAAGAAGAAAAAAAAACCCACCAAAATGACATTTACATCTAAAAGAAAAGCCACTAATCCAACATGGTGTTCATGTTATGGCCCAAAGTCGCTTTCACAGGACTTGTGTAAAGGGATTTAATGTATGTATTGTGCATTTGACCCTCACAAAAATTGTTATAGAAAGCCAATTTTACATGGTTGGTAAATAATGTACACACAATCATATGAAAAGTTTTCGATAATTAGTAATGTGTTATACAGCTCTTTGTGCTGCAATGATACAGAAAGGAATAGTCTAGAAATCTTAATCTATTTAAAGATGTCATCAATTTTGTTTTTATTTTGTAGTGTTCTCTGAAGTCCGCTTATAATGTTTTCAATGTTTGTATATCCAAAAATATCATAATTAAGAAGTAATTGACTATTTTCTGTGCTGTTTTTGATCAGAATGCAATTTGAATGGGCGTGGCCAACTGTAGATTCAGAAGTACACACCCACTGCTCTGATTGGCTGACAGTTTTGCATATTAGCAGAGCTAAACAGCCTGTAAAGTAGAAGTGGGTGATGATCTTCTGTGCAGGCGGGGCTTATTCATTCTATGACATCATAAAGTACAACATTCCAGAACCTGTGGTTTCGGCAGACTACCTTTCAACAAGAGTTGATTTTAGAGAAACCACAAAGTGTTGAGTTCTGAAACTTAGAGGATGTTTTTATAGTACTATGAGCTCTTACATGTCAAAAGATCAAGTAGATATTGTTTTCTTATTTCATGACCCCTTGAAAACTCAATGACAATTGGTTACATTTAGTGAAAGTTTAAACGGTATTATTCTTGACCCAAATCATGTGAAAGCGACTTCTGGAACTCAAGTCTCAGGGTAATTCGACAATAAAAAGACTAATCTTAGAAATATTATCATAACACATCATTAAATTCCTGAATTTCGGAGATCGTGGTCTGCTAATAACCTGTGGTTTCCGTCTGACCAATCCCATAAGGCTACATGAAAAAGGAGGCGGGTCCTTCGCATAGCTGGTATCCAGCTGGATACAATATTGCAGTTTCATCAGCGTCACCTTCCCTCCAATCCCAGCAATCCTACAGCATTTAAAAAACAAACAACCCCCTCCCCAAAAAGAGGACCTTTCAAGCATGTTTGAAGTCAGGGATGCTACATCAGAGTGTTTTTCATGGTCATTTTTCATATCAAATATTGAGAAAAAGCTGTATGACAAATCCAAAAAAAAAAGAAAAACAAAAGCAAACCTCAACATAAAAAGGCAATCGTAACATTGAGGCAGTCGGTAAGAACCACTGTGCTAAATTACAATAGTGCTCCTTAATTATCACAAGCTTTAAAACAGAGCCTTGGGATTACATTCTCTAAACGAAATTACGGCATTTCTCCACACATGGACAAACAAAACCACTAAAACACACAAATAAAAATGATTGTCCGTTTTCCATTTGGCGGCAAATAGTTCCAGAGCATCCAATAAAGGGCAAGATTCCGAACTCAGATGGTTCCGAAATGGAACAGGAAAAAAAGAGAAGAAAAAAAAAAACCTGAATGACATTCCGCCATTCTCTGTTTATTTTTGGTTCAGGACATGTTCGTCGTCAAATAGTGCTTTCATTCCTCTTTCCATTTGTTTTATTTGTTTGTCTGCACCCAGTGTTTACAACAAGCGCCACGGCGTTCCGAGTAGAAGTGTGACGGGAGTCAGCGTACATCGGGAGTCCTTCATTATGGGATGGAAGTCATGGGGGAGGCTCCAGCTGCCCTACGGGAACCATCGGAAAGGAGCTCCGGTTGGCAGCATCACCTTCTTGGAAAGACAGGAAAGACAGAGGAAGGAAACGAGCAAAGAAAACAGCGTGAGTCATTGATAATTCAACATCAACAATGGAGCAGTAAAAAAAATGGGGAAACGTGTGGAGCCAGATCAGTCTCAAAAGTAATACATTTGCAAAAATAAAACTCACATTTACAAAAACGAATTCACAAATTCAAAACGCAAATCATAAATACACAAATTCAATTCATAAATTCAAAACACACTTTGTGAATTTACAAGTAAAAATCATAAATATTTGCCCAAATGAACTGGATGTGTGCACTTATGAATTGTGTTTTGAGTTTGTGAATTGGATTTATGCATTTATGAATTGTGTTTGGAATTGACGAATTTTGGTTTGAATTCACGAATTCGGTTTGCAAATTTATGAACTATATGTTGAATTTATGAATTAGATTTAGAAACGACGAATTGAGTTTTGAATTTACGAATTGGATTTGTGTATTTACGAATTGTGTTTTGAATTTGCAAATTAGATTTGCGAATTTACGAATTGTGTTTTGAATTGACTGTGTTTTGAATTTACGAATTAGATTTGCGAATTTCAGAATTGTGTTTTGAATTGACGAATTGTGTTTTAAATTGACAAATTAGATTTGCGAATTTACGAATTGTGTTTTGAATTGACTGTGTTTTGAATTGACAAATTAGATTTGCGAATTTACGAATTGTGTTTTGAACTGACGAATTGTGTTTTAAATTGACAAATTAGATTTGCGAATTTACGAATTGTGTTTTGAATTGACGAATTGTGTTTTGAATTTACGAATTAGATTTGCGAATATACGAATTGTGTTTTGAATTGACGAATTGTGTTTTGAATTTACTAATTAGATTTGTGAATATAGGAATTGTGGTTTGAATTGACGAATTGTGTTTTGAATTTACTAATTAGATTTGCGAATATAGGAATTGTGGTTTGAATTGACGAATTGTGTTTTGAATTGACAAATTGTGTTTTGAATTTATAAATTGGATTTGCACATTTTTGAACTATGCTTTGAATTTTCGAATTTGATTTGCGAATTTATGAACTGTGTTTTGAGTTTACGAATTGTGTTTTGAATTGACGAATTGTGTTTTGAATTTACGAATTAGATTTGCGAATTTATGAATTGTGTTTTGAATTGACGAATTGTGTTTTGAATTTACGAATTAGATTTGCGAATTTACGAATTGTGTTTTGAATTGACGAATTGTGTTTTGAATTGACAAATTGTGTTTTGAATTTATGAATTGGATTTGCACATTTTTGAACTATGTTTCGAATTTACGAATTGGATTTGCAAATTTATAAATTAACTTTTGAACTGATGAATTGTGTTTTGAATTTACAAATTGGATTTGCGAATTTATGAATTGTGGTTTGAATTGACGAATTGTGTTTTGAATTGACAAATTGTGTTTTGAATTTATAAATTGGATTTGCACATTTTTGAACTATGCTTTGAATTTTCGAATTTGGAGCTCCGGTTGGCAGCATCACCTTCTTGGAAAGACAGGAAAGACAGAGGAAGGAAACGAGCAAAGAAAACAGCGTGAGTCATTGATAATTCAACATCAACAATGGAGCAGTAAAAAAAATGGGGAAACGTGTGGAGCCAGATCAGTCTCAAAAGTAATACATTTGCAAAAATAAAACTCACATTTACAAAAACGAATTCACAAATTCAAAACGCAAATCATAAATACACAAATTCAATTCATAAATTCAAAACACACTTTGTGAATTTACAAGTAAAAATCATAAATATTTGCCCAAATGAACTGGATGTGTGCACTTATGAATTGTGTTTTGAGTTTGTGAATTGGATTTATGCATTTATGAATTGTGTTTGGAATTGACGAATTTTGGTTTGAATTCACGAATTCGGTTTGCAAATTTATGAACTATATGTTGAATTTATGAATTAGATTTAGAAACGACGAATTGAGTTTTGAATTTACGAATTGGATTTGTGTATTTACGAATTGTGTTTTGAATTTGCAAATTAGATTTGCGAATTTACGAATTGTGTTTTGAATTGACTGTGTTTTGAATTTACGAATTAGATTTGCGAATTTCAGAATTGTGTTTTGAATTGACGAATTGTGTTTTAAATTGACAAATTAGATTTGCGAATTTACGAATTGTGTTTTGAATTGACTGTGTTTTGAATTGACAAATTAGATTTGCGAATTTACGAATTGTGTTTTGAACTGACGAATTGTGTTTTAAATTGACAAATTAGATTTGCGAATTTACGAATTGTGTTTTGAATTGACGAATTGTGTTTTGAATTTACGAATTAGATTTGCGAATATACGAATTGTGTTTTGAATTGACGAATTGTGTTTTGAATTTACTAATTAGATTTGTGAATATAGGAATTGTGGTTTGAATTGACGAATTGTGTTTTGAATTTACTAATTAGATTTGCGAATATAGGAATTGTGGTTTGAATTGACGAATTGTGTTTTGAATTGACAAATTGTGTTTTGAATTTATAAATTGGATTTGCACATTTTTGAACTATGCTTTGAATTTTCGAATTTGATTTGCGAATTTATGAACTGTGTTTTGAGTTTACGAATTGTGTTTTGAATTGACGAATTGTGTTTTGAATTTACGAATTAGATTTGCGAATTTATGAATTGTGTTTTGAATTGACGAATTGTGTTTTGAATTTACGAATTAGATTTGCGAATTTACGAATTGTGTTTTGAATTGACGAATTGTGTTTTGAATTGACAAATTGTGTTTTGAATTTATGAATTGGATTTGCACATTTTTGAACTATGTTTCGAATTTACGAATTGGATTTGCAAATTTATAAATTAACTTTTGAACTGATGAATTGTGTTTTGAATTTACAAATTGGATTTGCGAATTTATGAATTGTGGTTTGAATTGACGAATTGTGTTTTGAATTGACAAATTGTGTTTTGAATTTATAAATTGGATTTGCACATTTTTGAACTATGCTTTGAATTTTCGAATTTGATTTGCGAATTTATGAACTGTGTTTTGAGTTTACGAATTGTGTTTTGAATTGACGAATTGTGTTTTGAATTTACGAATTAGATTTGCGAATTTATGAATTGTGTTTTGAATTGACGAATTGTGTTTTGAATTTACGAATTAGATTTGCGAATTTACGAATTGTGTTTTGAATTGACGAATTGTGTTTTGAATTGACAAATTGTGTTTTGAATTTATGAATTGGATTTGCACATTTTTGAACTATGTTTTGAATTTACTAATTGAATTTGCATGTTTATGAATTGTGTTTTGAATTTATAAATTATCTTTTAAATTGATGAATTGTGTTTTGAATTAACAAATTGGATTTGCTAATTTATGAATTGTGTTTTGAATTTGAGAACTGTATTTGCTTATTTATGAATTGTGTTGTGAATTGACGAATTGGATTTGCATAGTTACGAATCGTCTCTTGAATTTTTAAATTGTTTTTGAATTTGAGAATTTAATTAGCATATTTATGAACTGTGTTTTAAATTTACGAATTGTGTTTTGTGTATTTGTGAATTGTTTTGAATTTACAAATTGGATTTGTGTATTAACGAATCGTGTTTCGAATTTACGAATTCTATTTTGTAAGTGTGAATTGAATAGTAATTTTATTTTGTAAATGTATTATTTCTGAGACTGATCTGGCTTCACAGAAACGTCTCATTACACCGGACTCTCAACCCTCATCTCCAGACCTTGTTCACTTTTTTTTCAGTTACAAATCCCTCTCTTTCCTGCGGAGCCAGAATTACTGAGACCGTAAAGGGCTGAAATACCGCAGTGGTGCAAATGGCAGATTTTTTCCCAGCCTGCTTTGGGACTGGGCAGGGGGTAGTCTATGGCTGTGGGACTTTGGGGAGAGTGGAGACAACGGCAGCGTTTCCTGGGAAGACATCCAGAACGAAAAAAATGAGGGAGGGGAGCGCGTTCCCTTCTTCGTCAAGTAACATGCACAGGCAGTGATTTCACCTTACGTGACCTAGTCCCTCTTTCTGTTTCCCAAACACTCTCTCCCACTCTCTCATTACTCTCTGACAGGGCTTTGGCGTTTGTATGCGCGCACACACACATGCATCCAGACCCCTTTTCCCTCATCGACCCCATAGACAAGCCAACACAGATGGGCTGTCGGCCCATGCACATGGCCAATGAGACAGAGCGTGAGTGCATGGACAGACACACACACACACGCACACACACACACACACACACACACAGGATTAATTTCAAAGGTTATTTTTTAACCCATCATCACTTCTACGTCTCTACATCAAACACAAACACATCAACGCACATAAATACAGAAATGACGGTTCAAAAAGTAGATCAAGGGGCAATAAACACTGGATAAAGTGGATCAATAATATTTATTTTTATGGCTGAAGATGATGCAGTTGATTATCAACAATAAATCTAGAATGGTTTTACTTCTGCTTTTTAATTGCCAAATGGTCAGTGTACTATAACAACAAATCAATAATAATAATAATAATAATAATAATAATAATAATAATAATAATAATAAATAATAATATTAAATAATAATAATAATAATAATAATAATAACAATACTACTAATAATAACAACAATAATAACAACAACAATAATAATAAAACTAATACTAATAATAATAACAACAATAATAAAAATAATAACAACAACAACAACAATAATAATAATAATAATGCAACAAAAACAGCAACAACAATGTGGTTTAAATTGTATTTTACTATGCAAATAAAACCATATTTGTTATATTTTATTATTATTATTATTATTATAAACATAAATATTTATATTTATTATTTTGATTTATGACAATAATTAATAAATGATCATTTACAAATGATCACAATGCATGAAAATAATAATAATTATTCAAATTATTGTTATTATTATTAAATGTAAAAATATTTTTGCAATTATGATATTTTAGTATTTACATTTTTTTAAGATTTTACAATTACTCCAAGAAAATATGCAAATTACACATTAATAACTATATACCTTTTACATTTTATTATTAATAAATGTATATATTATAAATGCAATTATATGTATTATTAATGTAAAAATGTTGTTTTATAATAAATAAATGACCTGTGCAGAAACACTTTTATTTATTTAATTAAAAAACAAGAACTAATGAAATATAATGATGATATTAATGATTTCAGGATGCAACAAACAATATAAACAAAATATGCTGTATTAATATCTGAATACACAGTTTAAAAATATGTATAATATTAATACACTATGTCACTATATACAATTTTTTTTATTTATTTTTTTGTAGACTCAATTTTAAAAGAACCAATGACCAATTACAAATCTGGTCAAAAAATGTATTAGTCTATCAACACATATCATTTACATTTTAAATAGCATTTTTAAAATAAATAATACCTTTAGTGTTTGTCCTTGCAAAAATTATCACCAAAATGCTATAGTGTTGTGGATGGTTGCTATTGTGTTGCTAGGGCTGGGCGATGTGGCAAAAATGCTATCTCGATAATTATTTTCCATATTGAAAGATAACTATATACAGTTGAAATCAGAATTATTAGCCCCCCTTTGAATTTTTTTTTCTTTTTTAAATATTTCCCAAATGATGTTTAACAGAGCAAGGAAATTTTTACAGTATGTCTGATAATATTTTCTCTTCTGGAGAAAGTCTTATTTGTTTTAGTTCGCCTAGAATAAAAGCAGTTTTAAATTTTTAAAAAACAATTTAAGGTCAAAATTATTAGCCCCTTTAAGCTATATATTTTCTTGATAGTCTACAGAACAAACCATCGTTATACAATAACTTGCCTAATTAACCTAATTAATCTAATTAAGCGTTTAAATGTCACTTTAAGCTGTATAGAAGTGTCTTAAAAAATATCTAGTCAAATATTATTTACTGTCATCATGGCAAAGATAAAATAAATCAGTTATTAGGAATGAGTTATTAAAACTATTATGTTTAGAAATGTGTTGAATAAAATCTGCTCTCCGTTAAACAGAAATTGAGGAAAAAATAAACAGGGGGATAATAATTCAGGAGGGCTAATAATTCTGAATTCAACCATATATTTTGATATAAGTTGTTAATGCTATTCAGATTTTAAAAGGTACCCCAACAATCACTGAAACCACAAAAATTAAAGGGTCCACTAAATTGCATAACATTTTCGGCTGATAAATTTTCACTGGCTGAAAAATCTCTAATATCAACACACTTTTAGATTCCCATTGTTGCGCATTTCTGCTGTGTGATTGGCTCTTAGATCATTATAGAGTAAAAAGGTCCTGAGCTTATCACTGTTATTGACATAAATTTGATCGCGATTCGATATAAAATCGTTTATCGGCCCAGCCCTAGGTGTTGCTATGCAGTTTCTAATTTACGTGTTATAAATGCTCTTTCAGATACAGAGAGGCTCAACAAATGATTCTAATAAAGTCTCACAGAACAATGTAATACTTATGAAAATCATGATCGCAATATAAAGATATACACAATATAAAGATATACACAATATAAAGCACTCTTGAGAAATTAATTTATTTTTAAAATAATACTTTCAACATATTTATAAAGATA
The DNA here is from genome assembly GCA_903798195.1 of Danio kyathit. Taxonomy (NCBI): domain Eukaryota; kingdom Metazoa; phylum Chordata; class Actinopteri; order Cypriniformes; family Danionidae; genus Danio; species Danio kyathit. Next base: position 10,979,887 of record LR812532.1, on the reverse strand, counting down.
ATAATTTGAATAACTAATTTCTAATAACTAATTTATTTTGTCTTTGTACTAATATATCCATATATATCTGACAAAAGACTTGTCATCTATCCCAGTTGTAAGAGCAACAAGTAATTCAGCCTCCACATCAAAGTTCCTCAAAGTAAAGAAGGTCAAGGTGCTCCAGGATTGACCAGCCCAGTCACCAGAATGAACATTATTGAGCATGTCTGGGGTAAGATGAAAGAGGAGGCATTGAAGATGAATCCAAAAAATCTTGATGAACTCTGGGAGTCCTGCAGGAACTCTTTCTTTGCTATTCCAGATGACTTAATTAATAAGTGATTTGAGTCATTGCAGAGATGTATGGATGCAGTCCTCCAAGCTCATGGGAGTCATACACAATTTTAATTCTTTTCCCACTGCAGCATGACTTTATATTCTATACTGGACATTATTTCTGTTGAGTGACAAGACTTTTGTCTAAGTAAAGTCAGACCTTACTGTCCTAATTAAATAATTAAAATCAAGGCATGATCATATTTTATTTTGGTAAAATAAGTGTAATCTAGAGGCCTTTGCCTTTCATATAAGCCACTTCTGATACCAAATGATCAACTAGAAGTCAATTTATTATTTGTAGTTACTAAAACTTGGATAGGCGACAAGACTTTTGTCAGATGGTGCATATAAAGATAATTTTTTTTATAAATTGTTAAAATATTGGTGTCTATTATGCAGCAAGTACAGAGATCATAGAGTGCACCATGATTTTGTAAGAGATTCATTGTAATGTGTGATATGCATACCTGTCAACCCTCCCGTTTTTGCCGAGATTCTCCCGTATTTTACAGTTCTATCCCGCTATCATCCCGTGAAGGTATTTTCCCGTATTTCTCCCGTATTTTCAGTCTTTCTCTGAAGCGTGGCAATAAACATTAAAGAGCAGAGCATCCCTATACGAAACCCATACCGCCAAACCACCAGGGGCTGCCCTTTGCTCTTAAATGTGCGTCTGTTCTGTGCTTTCGCTTTGTTTTATGCATGAAAACACTGTGAAATAAATATAAAAACAGCGGAATTTTCTTTCCTTTTATTACAGATGCCGTCCCCTTCATATGCAGTCTTCAAAACAGTCATATAGCGGTGCGTGACTGTCAGCTGACGCGCTCCATAGTGATAAATAGAGGCTGTTTCCCAAACAGATTCTGTACACGCGATTTGAAACGGAGCAAAAGTCTGGGTTTTGGGTGCGTGTTTAAACAGACATAATTAATAATAATAATAAGATAATAATAATAATATCTAAAGATGTCGATCTTGGTGAGGTTTTTTTCAAATACAACTAATTTCGTCCTAAATGAGCATAAAAAGTTAGGAAAGCAATCGAATGCTTTCGTTATAATTTTAGATGGTTGCATTTTTAAAGTGACACCTGTTATTTAATGTAATCAAAAAATAAATAAAAATCTAAATAAATAAGAGATTCATTCGCTGCTCTTTAATCAGAATGTGTAAGTTATACAGTGAAGAAACGGCTAATGAGATTTGAAAAAAAGTACTCATAAATGTCTGTTTTGTCAATTGAAATGAATAAAGGCTTGGACCTGGAAAAAGTATTGCATTTATCAACAAGAGGACGAGTTCCTAGCCATTTTTAAGTGTTTTTTGTTTGTTTGTTTGTTCCATTGCTAAGGGCATGCTAAAGTGGCCTAGCTAGTTGTGAGCTCCTTTTAAAAAACATCTCTTAATTCGAGGTGTCATGTACAGTTGAAGTCAGAATTATTAGCCCCCCTTTGATTTCTTTTTTAAATATTTCCCAAATAATGTTTAACAGAGCAAGGAAATTTTCACAGTATGTCTGATAATATTTTTTCTTCTGGAGAAAGTCTTATTTGTTTTATTTCGGCTAAAATAAAAGCAGTTTTACATTTTTTGAAAACCATTTTAAGGACAAAATTATTAGCACCTTTAAGCTAACTTTTTTTTTAATAGTCTACAGAACAAACCATCGTTATACAACAACTTGCCTAATTACCCTAACCTGCCTAGTTAACCTAATTACCAATTTAAGCCTTTAAATGTCACTTTAAGCTGTATAGAAGTGTCTTAAAATATCTAGTAAAATATTATTTACTGTCATCATGGCAAAGATAAAATAAATCAGTTATTAGAAATGAGTTATTAAAACTATTATGTTTAGAAATGTGTTGAGGAAATCTTCTCTCCGTTAAACAGAAATTGGGGGAAAAAATAAACAGGGGGCCTAATAATTCAGGGGGGCTAATAATTCTGACTTCAACTGTATGTCTGCAGCTCAAATATGAGCAATAGCTATAACGATACCTTAGCAAACACCACTCAAAAAAAGTCCAAGGAGAATATGTATGTAAATGTAAGCAGATACTGATATATGTTGATATATAGTGTGTCTGCCTGTCTGCTCTCTAACACATACACACACACACACACACAAACGCTGTTCCTAAAATACTTCAGTCGCCTGGCTGTGAGGCTGAGATTCCTCTACAAGAGGAAGGGGGCGGAGCAATGTCTGAGACCCAGCCCACTCAACAGCCATCTACTTCCAGCTATCAGGGACTTTCCAAAACACACACGCACATACACACACATTGAGATGAGTCTTCATGCAAAACACACACACATCAACAGAAGTCGCAAGCAATGACATGCAAGGTAAGATCAATGACCAGCAATCCAATGAGATTTACACAAAACACACACGCCTAAACTGGCTCAGAACACATAAAAGAGCCTGTATATAAAAACGCATCTATCCATCCCAAACACACACACGCACACACACACGCACACCAAGCAGTCAATAGACCCCCACACCACTGACTGTGACCTGTCAATAAAGGGCTCTTTAAACTCCATAAGTCCTCTATGCCTTATTCACCAGACCAATCCCGCAGTCAATAAAAAGCACTCACAAACACACACACCGAAATATACGTGAACACCCCGTCAATATATGGCTTAACATTTATTCAAAAACACATAACAAGCTGAAAGCACTACTAAGATAATGCAAACCCTAATGATGCCATCAGTGACATAACAACCTGAACTCATGCACTGTATATCTATGATGTTTAAAATGATGTATTAGTCACTAGTGCAAATTATAATAAACAGCTCTTGTTGTTGTTGTTTTGCTCCAGAATATTCATTTTCATCCTCAGAGTGGTTGTAATTCACATAGTGCGCAATTAGAGCAAAGAAAATTGCCATATTCGATATTGTTGTTTAGAATCATTCATTCATTCATTTTCTTTTCGGCTTAGTCCCTTTATTAATCTGGGGTCGCCACAGCGGAATGAACCGCCAACTTATCCAGCATATGTTTTACGTAGCGGATGCCCTTCCAGCCGCAACCCATCACTGGGAAACATCCATACACACTCATTCACACACATATACTATGAACAATTTAGCTCACCCAATTCACCTGTACCACATGCCTTTGGACTTGTGGGGGAAACCGGAGCACCCGGAGGAAACCCACGCGATGTTGAGAATCATGATAACGATTCTTACGATATAACATTTCCCTACAAAACTGCCATTTTTATTAGCTCTGTTTTAAAATCATTTATTTATTTCTAATACATTCTTAATTAGACTAATTAACTGTGTCAAGGTGCAAACATTTAGGACCCTATCATACACTAGGCGTAATAAGGCGCAATACATTTTTGGCGTCATTTGTTGCTATTTTCAGACCAGCGCAACTGTGATCTTCACATTTTGTGCCACGTTGTTTAAATAGCAAATCCATTTGCACCACTTTGTGGACTCATGGGTGTGCTGGTCTGAAAAGGAGGTGTGTTAAGGCGCATTGTTGGTGGATGCTTGTTTTGAGAAACTGAAATAGACCGCGCCATTGGCCAACTAAAAGTTGGTCTAAAGTCCAGCACAAAGCCTGTTAGCTATGCGACTATGCAGGTCCAAACGCTTACACATTGCTGAATACACACAGGATGTACAGCAATACACAAATATCTTTACAAAAATTATTATTTTCTACATAAATATAAAAACCACTGCCTCCATGCCTTCTTTATGACGGGGGGCTTTTTTTCAGTTTATTCATGACAATTTGCATTAGTATAATGTTGTTATTATTAGCAATATTATTTATTATATGCATATTAATTTTTGCTTTAATAAAACAAGTTTAGATTTGTCCACCTGGCAGGCTTTGAAGACGTATGCGTCACTATATGGGACATAAAAATAGGACGTGTGTTTAGATTTAACTCAGTTATATCCAAATACTATATATATTATTAATATTTTAATATTGTTCATTTGTTCGTTTGCTGGAAATTAGAACGGAGAAATAGTTCTGAAACAAATCTTTGTGCTTAATAGGGTTGGGCGATGTTGACCAATTTAGCATCGTACGATGTCTAATGTGAAACATCGCGATGGACGATGGCATCGTCTTTATAGGCGGAGGTGAATTAATTATTTATGAATAATTCATAAATTCATAACGAATTAATTATTTGTAGCCTACCGTTTCATCCACCACTGCGGTGGATGGCGAAGGGGTGTCGCGGACAAAAGTGAAGAGGGTTGGGGAGTCGCGGAAGAAAGTGAAAATGAACAGCGGACAGGGGAGGAGGGAGGTTGAGGAGGGAGATCGGTAAAATGAGGTGCCGCACCCGGATCTGGCGTGTTCCGGCACAAATTAAGCCCTGGATAAAGACAAGATTAATTAAATATTATGTTTAACAACTATAGTGAGACACAATCCAGCGATAAACCCTTGATAAAGTGTCCGACGTACACTGTTCTCTGGAGCTCAGACGAGCGCATGACAGTGTGTGTGTCTGTGGCTGTGGCTGTCTGTGTGTGTGGCTGTGTGTGTGTGTGTGTGTGTGTGTGTGTGTGTGTGTGTGTGTGTGTGTGGTCACGTGATGTGCGTTTTCAGTGGACGGAGGGCTGTTCAGAAATGCTAGATGAAACACCAGTGTGGACGTGGGTCATTTTCGTTCTAAGCCATTTTAAAACAAAGCTGTATTAGTGTAAACAAGGCCTGAGTGTGTATTTTTCACGAGCGGGTTTGCGACGGGGGCGGGCGGAGGATCGACTATGCCGCCTCAGCATCGTGATGTCTATCGCCATCGGTGATGGACGATGGCATCGTCTATCGGCCCAACCCTAGTGCTTAACAAATAAAATTAAATATGTAGGCTACCGAATGTCTTCAGTGGAGTGCGTACAGCACCATTTTCTTAAGTAAAGTAAAGAGTAAAAGTAAAGTAAAGAGAAAGTAAAGAGGCCGAATGGAGGAGGCTCATACTTTATCCTCACGCAGATAGTCTGTTTAACTGTTTTCTCGCTAGTGAAGCGTTCAGTTTTTCCACTTATAAAGTCCACCATGTAAATAGCAAATGCGCCATGGCACAACGCAACTGACTCCTAAAGGCAATGGAAGATGAGACTCTGATTGGTTTAATGCACGTATAATGCTCATATAATAATACTCATATAACTGATATAATACTCATTAAGAGAATAAGCACAACCCTGTTAGACCTTGCCCCAGGGCACAGACTGTATTTTTCCATCCTTCAAAATAGCAAAAGTGGATTCGGACACCCTTAATGCTTTTGCGCTATGCACTTTAGACTTTATGCCTAGATCATTAAAATAAAGCCCTTAGTCTTAAAACACTATGAATGAGTGTGAGGTCCAACCCCAATTCTATTTGTATTTTACTTTTCTGCACTTAGTGTAGTCTAGATTTTTCTGACAGTGTATTCAAGTGTCATCGAGTGAACGAAGTGAAAGTTTTTCATTGTACTACTATACAGGAGTTAATAATATGGATTATAGATAGCGAAATTTAGCGGTTTTTATTTTAGTGTTTCTTTTTTAAAGCATGACGGTAAAACACGAACGCGGTTATGAATGTATTAAAACATGTTTGTTTGTTGTAAAAATTGGTAATAATGACAAAAAAATCTAATCAAATCACTTTTATTGTCACTCCATCAGCAGCACGTGTACTATGATGAGTGAAAAGCTTAAATACTAACTTCTGCATCTCCTAACTTATGTGTGCAGCCATGCTGTCGATTTAGCTGGTGTATTCTGGGAAATTTTTACCCCTTGGTTTCGAGTGTGGTCCTGAAAAATCTCAGTTTCAAGGGCTATCTAGCCCTTCCCCTTAGCCCTACGCCTTCAAGCTAAAAAGAGAATTGGGACACCCCTACCTCTTCACATAAACGCACAAAACGAGGTGTAGAGGTAAGGGGAAGGGCTAAGGGGAAGAATGGGGATTGGGCCATAACCTCTGCAGATATTCTTACTCTGATTGGCTGTTGCCATATTCCACTCTTGTCTCGACACCCATCATTAGTGTCTATTTTTTAGCTCTCAGTTCACCTTTGAGCCGTTCCAGCCAATAGCAGGACAGCAACTACTAGAGAGATGAGGATAAAGACAGCAAGGCATCATCTGATTGGTCGAATTTAGATAAACAACCAAGGCATAAAATTTATGTAATTTATCACACAAATCATTTTCAAATATTATTACGATAACAATAATTTTGCCATATATTGTGCAGAAGCCCTACTCTATTTCTCTATTTTTACATGGAAAACAATAATAAAGTGGTGTAGCGGAGTACATAAAGGATTTAGTGATTACAATGTCTGAAACATTAAAAATCTGCAAAAACACTCAAATAGAAAAGCACAAAAAAAGAGAGAAAAACAGTGGGATAACGTGTGCATGGAAATACTTACAACACATGCAAATACAGAAACACACTGCAATTCAAGAGTTCGCACTTAGATATTGTTTGACAAATGTTAGCTGGTTTGGCATGCTGTCCCGGGAGAGAACCCTGAGCTCGGAGATAGTTGAGCCCAGGGCTCCCGCCTGGTCGATAGAGCATATAAGGGGAGACCGAGATCAGGTGGTTCTCGAGAGCTCCCTGTTATAAAGGGAGAAAAAAGGGAGGAGAAGGGGTGGATGGGGGGGTTTCTTCAAAAATGAAGATAAGGGAGTGATTTTCCCTAGGCTACTTATAGTGAGTTTGAATTAATCTGATAGCTAATGATTGTAGATGAGAGATCAGCTGCGGTCAATCATATCACGTGTTCCTCTCGAAATTTGTTTATGAAACTTCACATAGTGCAGACCACAACAGAAATGTGTTGGGGACCCTGAAAAGTGACAAACTCGACTGCTTCCTGTTTTAGCAGTGTTGTCAGAGATCTGAAGGGCTGTTTAAACAACACTTTTAGCCAAAAATGAGAAACTTTTAGCTTGTTAGTTTACATGACATCAGCATTTTTGGGACTGAAAACCCATACATTTGAAAACGGGTTTCAAAGTGGACGTTTTTAAAAAATGCTGTCGATGTTGTGTCAGTGCAACTTCAGTATGACATCATGCGTGCAGATCATGCAGATTAAAAGCAAAAGCAAACAAACACACAACAATGGCGGCCTACATGGAAGTGTTGTTGCTGCTCAAGCATTTGCTAATGATCTATTGGCAAAGTGTGGATTTATGTAACATTACAACCAACAGTGGATACGCATCATACACACACACACAGCTTAATTATACACACACACCAGAGCTGAGCTGCTGACTGCACATCAGCACTTCCTTACAGGTATTATTTACTAACAAGGTGACAGCTGCATATGCTGGTCTGGCATACGTAATACAGAGTTTTGGGCCGTTTTTGTGAATGTGTAAATGCAACATTTGTTTTTGGCAACATTGTTGTAGTTTACACTACATGACAAAAGACTTGTCCAAGTTTTAGGAACAAGAAATTACTTGACTTCTAGTTGATCAATTCTGAACAATCCATCTCATGTACTCTTCTCATTTTATGATCTTTTACCTTCTGGTAGAAGATACAGAACCTTCCGCTAAAAGCGGAACAGACTTAAAAACTCTTTTATCCCAGTGTCAATCAGTCTATTGAACACTGATCGTTAGTGTGCTTATGTTTTTCTTGTATGTAATTCTTTTGCATGTTTGCTTATTTTATCATTTTTATTGTGCCAGAACTTGCTGAAGTGCTCTGTGAGTCCACAGAAAGTTTCCCCTTGAGGGACAATAAGGTATACAAACAAACAAACATTTAGTATCAGAAGTGGCAAAGGCCTCTAGATTACGCTTATTTTACCGAAATAAAATATGATCATGCCTTGATTTTTAATTATTTAATTAGGACAGTAAGGTCTGACTTTACTTAGACAAAAGTCTTGTCATTTAACAGAAATAATGTCCAGTATAGAATATAAAGTCATGGTGCAGTGGAAAAAGAATCAATATTGTGTATGACTCCCATGAGCTTGGAGGACTGCATCCATACATCTCTGCAGTGACTCAAATCACTTATTAATAAAGTCATCTAGAATGGCAAAGAAAGCATTCCTGCAGGACTCCCAGAGTTCATCAAGATTATTTGGATTCATCTTCAATGCCTCCTCAATCTTATATCCGACATGCTCAATAATGTTCATATCTGGTGATTGGGCTGGCCAATCCTGGAGCACCTTGACCTTCTTTGCTTTCAGGAACTTTGATGTGGAGGCTGAAGTATGAGAAGGAGCGCTATTCTCAGGCTGTTGATGTTGCCATCTACTCTGCAGATCTGTTGCACGCCCCTATACTGAATGTAACCCCAAACCATGACGTTTCCTTCACCAAACTTAACTGGTTTCTGTGAGAATCTTGGGTTCATGCAGGTTCCAATAGGTCTTCTGCAGTATTTGTGATGATTGGGATGCAGTTCAACAGATGATTTATCAGAAAAATCGACCTTCTGCCACTTTTCCAAATGATCAACTAGAAGTCAAGTTATTATTTGTTGCTCTTACAACTGGGTTCAACGACAAGACTTTTGTCAGGTAGTGTATATATAGTCTGAGAGGATTATTGTTTTTTATAAAATGCCATCCCACTGACAAATTGTTGTTGTGGTCTGCACTATTTGAAATATGTTTTTGTATTTGCATGTTTTGTGAGATTTGTGAGCGCATATCATGTCAAACTGACAAATTTTTAATCCTTGTTAATTAATAGTCTTAATTATTTTTTGAGGTTAATCAAAAAATATAGCATTCTGTTTTGGAATTTTGATATAATATTCATTTATTCATTTTCTTTTCAGCTTAGTCCCTTTATTAATCCGGGGTTGTCACAGCGGAATGAACCGCCAACTTATCCAGCATATGTTTTACGCAGCGGATGCCCTTCCAGCTGCAACCCATCTTTGGGAAACATCCATTCACACACATACACTACGGACAATTTAGCCTACCCAATTCACCTATACCACATGTCTTTGGACTGTGGGGGAAACCGAAGCACCCGGAGGAAACCCACGCGAACGCAGAGAGAACATGCAAACTACACACAGAATCGCCAACTGACCCAGCCGAGGCTCGAACCAGTGACCTTCTTGCTGTGAGGCGACAGCACTACCTACCTACCTACCTACCTACCTCCACTACCACCTCGTCGCCTTGATATAATATGACCTGATAAAATATAATATAATGACCATATGCTAATATAATGGCCAAAATAAAGCAATCGTGTACATCAGCCCTCCTTAATGCTGATTTCATCTTTCTGCTCAATAACAAAATGAACAGCAAAGAAAAAAGAAAGTATCTGATCATAATGGTCTGGATGTTCGCACAAACTCAACAGTTCACCACATTTACTTCAAGGAAAGTTTAACCAATAATGCTACAAAAGAAGATATTTTGAAGAATGTTAGGAACATGTAACCATTAACTTCCATAGTAGGTTTTTATGGGTTTGTAGACGTTTTTAATGATACATTTGTAAAATGAAAAGGAATAATATTAGTTAACATTCGTTTAGCAGAGCCCACGATGAAACAACCAATTTACGCTTCAAAAACAGATTAAAAGAACATATTATGCAGACGCTTAATATTTGATATGATATTAGATGATACGCTAAATGCAATTAATAGGTTTAATAGGCGATGTTACCTAGCTGGGGAATATTTTCAGGCACTGCATTTTATCATTGCGCCTGCTGCAGCTATGGTACGGCAGCAAAATTCCTTGATTATTATGCCAGAATGACATTATAGTTCCTATCCATATCAGCTTAGAAAATAGCAACTTTTCATTTTCTGCCAGTCTTAATACACAATGAAACTACAGAAAAGTTGTAAATAGGAAAATTACCAAAAGTGTTTTTGATTTTTTTTTTTTAGTTAGATGCAGTGGTGTAAAGTAACTAATTACAAATACTCAAACTACTGTAATTGAGTAGTTTTTCTCAGGAATTGTAGTTTATTAAGTAGTTTTAAAAATGAGTACTTTTCATTTCCCTTGAGTACATTTTTAGTGCTGTATCGGTACTTTTACTCCACTACTTTCCTTCAACCTGCAGTCACTACTTTATCTGTTCTTGCCTATGGGGATTAGAAACTGACCTGTGATTCCTGTCCAATCAAATCACACATAGAAGGTAAATCGCATCATAATGAACTACCTCAAGACATGGGTGATTTATAATTGCAGCAAACTGTTTGGAAGTGTCCAATAAGATGTGCAAAATCTCTACACACATTGACCCAGAGACTGTTTAGATGCAAGTCACTGATGAGAAGATGACAGATGTTTACTGTATGATGACCAAAATGGCCTTAAACATCCAGTCAAATTGCCTTAAACATCCAGCCAACGTCAAATTGACGTTGTACCCCAATGACGTTGCATTTTGTTTGGAAATGAAAATTGGATTGATGTCAGAAACGTCAGGCCGATGTCAATATCCAACAACCAACCTAAAATCAACCAAATATTAATGTCTAGTGATTTTACAGCTTGACGTTGTGCGGACGTTACTACATCAGACGTTGGATTTTGGTTGCCATACATGAAGAACAAATATCAGTATTTGACATCAATATGACGTTGGTTTAAGATGTTGGCTCTATGTTGGATTTTGGTCACTAACACAACCTAAAATTAACCAAACATCAACCTCATTTGACGCCGTTATTGGAAATCAAAATAACTTCGTCCTTAGATGCTGGCTAGACATTGAATTTTGTTCACTTAACGTCATGACCTAACCTATTATTAACATCTTATGATGTGGTGTGCCTGCTGGGCAATAACTAGACGCACTACAAAATGTTCTGTTTACACATATCCACAAATTGCATGTAAACGCATCAGCTTTTTACAGTGTAATACTCACTACTCTTGAGTACTTTTAAAATGTCTACTTTTTACTCATACTTTGAGTAATATTTACAACAGATACTTTTACTCTACTTAAACTAGGGTTGGGCCGATAGACGATGCCATCGTCCATCGCGATGGCCGATAGACATCGCGATGCTGAGCCGGCATCGCCGATCCTCCACCCCGCCCCCGTCAAACACACACTCAGACCTCGTTTACACTAATACGTCTTAGTTTTAAAATGGCATTTTAGAACGAAAATGATCCACATCCACACTGGCGTTTCACCTAGCATTTCTGAACAGCCCTCTGTCCACTGAAAACACATCACGTGACCACACACACAAACAGACACACACACACACACACACACACAGAGACAGACGTCTGAGCTCCAGAGAACAGTGTATGTCGGACAGTTTATCAAGGATGTATCGCTGGATAGCGTCTCACTATAGTTGTTAAACGTGATATTTAATTAATCTCATCTCTATCTAACGACTCTATAGTCTTTTGAAACTATCAGTTAACGTGTCACAGCATCAGTACACTGCTTCAATCGTTCGCTTTCACGCTTGTACTTAGTCATTTTAGCGTAAACCTCAGATACTGTTGGTTGTGCACCTTTTTTACCAACCAAGTTTGTGGACGTCGTTATAATAACACAGATCACTCAGATGATCATGCCAGAGTCCCGCGAAAAAAGTGATTGACAGGTGGTAATCAGGGCCGGAGCAAGCTCAACTGGCGCTCTAGGCAAACGATGAGAATGCCGCCTTCAAACCGAAAGTTATGCCGCCTTCAAGCAGAAAAAGTCGGCGAAGAGTGGGGAGAGGGGCGGCGGAGCTGGGTCTTGAGATGATGCGGGGTTTGTAGCGGACGAAAGCGAAGACCGAGGGGCGCTGAGATGATGCAAGGTTTGTTGCGGACGAAAGCGAAGGGGGGGGGGGACGCACCACGGATGCCGCCCTGACTGCTCTGCCAGCCTAGGCAGCCGCCTAGGTCGCCTCCATGGACGCGCCGGCCCTGATGGTAATTTGTGTGTAACTTATCTTTATTTATTTATGATTTGGTTATGGGTAAAACAAAGACCATGCGGCTCAGGTAGTTGAAACGGTAGGCTACAATTAATGAATTCGTTATGAGTTAATTAATTATTCATAATTAATTAATTCACCTCCGCCTATAAAGACGATGCCATCGTCCATCGTGATGTTTCACATTAGACATTGTACGATGCTAAATTGGTCAACATCGCCCAACCCTAACTTGAACTACATTTTTAGGCAAGTAACGGTACTTTTACTTGAGTATGATTTTTCAGTACTCTTTCCACCACTGGTTAGATGCTAATAGTCTAAACCAATTCAATGATTTATGCTAAGCTAAGCTAAAACTGCTCCCGCCAGACCTGGAGATCGGCTGAAGGGATTAAAAAAAAGGTAAAACTCAACTGTTTAACTGTAAAATGAGCCTATTTCCATAAAAAGGGGAGTGTTTCTTTAAATATGCACTAGATGGATGGGTTTTAACATTTTGCTCATGTCTTTTTGCAGATTACGCAGTGCTCAAGTTACTGTTTATCTTCTGTTTAAATTGCTTAGCAAGATTAACTGTTGGCCGTCATGACAGCCGTTGACTTGAAAGACTCACTACAGTGCCACTTGTGGCCAATATATTTGTGTTGCATTATAGATTATAAGTGCCATAAAGTGAAAACATAGCTTGAAGCCTTTGTGTTTGCATGCATTGAATCTGAATGTGTTTTGGACCTAAGACTTCATAGAGACACATAAACACAAACACAAGCTGAGCCCTCTAAGCTCCTGCACACACCAGCACCTCAATCTCTACCCCTCGCTGCTGCAATTCTCAAAGAAACAGGCCTGGTCAGTGGTCAACACACACACACACACACATAAACAACCTTTTTCACACAAACACTACAATGACTTTCATCGGGGCTGTGTTTGCCTCTTCCTGCAACGTTACGCACACAAACAGACACACACACATGCGGTTCAGGGCCTCTAGAGGACGGGAAAGAGAGGGGTTCTGGGACACATTGACACCTGGTGCTCCAGATGACAGACGCAAAGGCCAGATGGACCGCATGAGGCTGCCACACACACACATACACACACATAACATGCACATGCATTTACGTGAACATATTCTAATGTGGCAACAAAACTAAGTAAATATCAATGTAAATATCAAAATATGTGTGAAGAAATATTTCACCCTATTGGAAATTTCCTGATATACATACATTCATTTTCCTTCCTTAAATATATTCATTCATTTCCTTATTTATCAGGGGTTGCCACAGTGGAATGAACCACTAACTATGCCTGCATATGTTTTACGCAGCAGATGCCCTTGTAGATGTAAACCAGTACTGGGAAACGCTCATACACTCTCACATTCACACACTACAGCCAATTTTGTTTACCTCATTCACTTATACTGCATGTCTTTGGACTGTGGGAAACCGCAGCACCCGGAGGAAACCCACACGAACACGGGGAGAACAAACAAACTCCACACAGAAACGCCAACTGGCCCAGCTGGAACTCGAACCAGCAAACTTCTTCTTGCTGTGAGGCGACAGTGCTAACCACTGAGCCACCGTGAAAATCTGAAAATGTCCATGAGGGATGAGTATTTCTAAGTTTAAGTTTGCGCAAAGATGTGTGCAATATAATGGTAATTCACAATAATGCTACAATTACGATAATTCAAACAATATTTTGCTGAGTGTGTGTTTTGCTGGTTTAGGTCTCAGCATAGGGTTGGGCCGATAGACAATGCCATCGTCCATCGCCGATGGCCGATAAACTTTACAATGCTGAGCCGGCATCACGATCCATCGCCACGCCCCACATTTATATTGATATATAACTTATTTGCATGTCATCTAAATAGCAATAACGGTCTTTTCATGAGCTGTGCTAAATTTTACATATAGCTGCCGCTTGCACGGCTGACAGCGTCGTGAGGATTAAATGAAGGCTTTGACAGCACCTCTCGCGCTTAAAATGTGTAGATTCAGTGGCAAACGCTGTTACCTGCAAACCCCGTCCCACAGACTTTACAGTGAATGGCTTTAGTTATTTTCATAGCGGACTTGAAGCCACTGGAAGTCTTTTATCCACTCTTGGAAAAGTGTAAATGGTGGATTAACATTCAGCACATGATCACTAATAAGATGTGCCATTATTAGTTATTGTGCCAGTATTAACTTCAGGTGTTTTCTAAAACTAAATCTGTGAGTGTTATTTTTTATTCTCTCATCTTGAGCGCTTCACATTTCCGTGGTTGTAGCTCCCTGTCATCTGAAGGCAGAAGGCATTGACTGAGTGATTGACAGCTGATATTAACCAATCCATTCACAGTCAGTTCTAGAGCAGTGGGCCAATAAGAAGAGCACAAAGGCGGGACAAGCATTGCAGGCTTTTTTTACTTCAGCAAGTTCACTGTTTTAATCTGTTCCTGAGCGCTGCGTTTGGCATTTTTAGGTGCAAAGATGCTTTCTGCATAAATGTCTCCTAAATCCGTGCACTGATCACAAATGCTTACAAATATATTTTTTAGGATGCATAGATAAAATTTCGGCGCATATGTAACCAAAACGGTCGAGCACTAGCATCTTTACTTGTTATTATTTCCTCATAATAATAATAAAATAAGGAAGTTATCATCAATCACAATACAAATTACAGTGAACTCCAAACGAACTCTCGTCTCCTCCACCAGCTGTGGGAAAAAGCCATTATAACGACACAGATCACTGTGCTTATTCATGCCAGAGTCCCACGGAAAAAAGTGATTGACAGGTGGTAATTTGTGTGTAACTTTATTTATTTATGGTTTGGTTATGGGTAAAGCAAAGACCATGTGGGTCAGGTAGTGAAAACGGTAGGCTACAATTAATTAATTCGTTGGGGAATTAATTGATATTTAACAACAACCACCCCTGCCTAAGACGACGATGCCATCGTCCATCGCGATGTTTCACATTAGACATTGTACAATGCCAAATTGGTCAACATCGCCCAACCCTATCCCAGCAGGCACCTTGATGTCAAACCGACATCAAAAACATGTCAGAAATGCAAATTGATTTGATGTCAAAACCTTGACATCCAACCTATTCACAGCCTTTGCCGTGAAGCTCTAAGTTGAGCTCAGGTGCATTCTGTTTCCACTGATCATTTTTGAGATGTTTCAGCAGCTTAATTGGAGTTCACCTGTGGTGAATTCAGTTGATTGGACATGTTTTGAAAAGGCATACACCTGTCTATATAAGGTCCCAGGGTTGACAGTGCATGTCAAAGCACAAACCAAGCATGAAGACAAAGGAATTGTCTGTAGACCTCAGAGAGAGGATTGTCTCGAGGCACAAGGCTGGGGAAGGTTACAGAAAAATTTCTGCTGCTCTGAAAGTTCCAATGAGCACAGTGGCCTCCATCATCCGTAAGTGGAAGATGTTTGGAACCACCAGGACTCTTCCTAGAGCTGGCCGGCCATCTAAACTGAGTGATCGGGGAAGAAGGGCCTTAGTCAGGGAGGTGATCAATAACACGATGGTCACTCAGTCTGAGCTCCAGCGTTCTTCTGTGGAGAGAGGAGAACCTTACAGAAGGACAACCATCTGTGCAGCAATCCACCAATAAGACCGGTATGGTAGAGTGGCCAGATGGAAGCCACTCCCCGCCAGGAATTTGCCAAAAGGCATCTGAAGGACTCTCAGACCATAAGAAACTAAAATCTCTGGTCTGATGAGACTAAAATTGAAATCTCTGGAGTGAATGCCAGGCGCTACGTTTGGAGAAAACCAGGCACCGCTCATCACCAGGCTAATACCATCCCTACAGTGAAGCATGGTGGTGGCAGCATCATGCTGTGGGGATGTTTTTCAGCAGCAGGAACTGGAAGACTAGTCAGGATAGAGGGAAAGGTGAATGCAGCAATGTACAGAGACATCCTGAATGAAAACCTGCTTCAGAGTGCTCTTGACCTCAGACTGGGGCGAAGATTCATCTTCCAGCAGGACAATGACCCAAAGCACATCGGCAAAATATCAATGAAGTGGCTTCACAACAACTCGGTGAATGTCATTAAGTGGCCCAGCCAGTGCCCAGACCTTAATCCTAATGAACATCTCTTGAGAGATCTGAAAATGGCTGTACACCGTCGCTTCCCATCCAACCTGATAGAGCTTGAGAGGTACTGCAAAGAGGAATGGGCAAAAATTCTCAAAGACAGATGTGCCAAGCTTGTGGCATCATAATCAGAAAGACTTGAGGCTGTAATTGCTGCCAAAGGTGCATCAACAAAGTATTAAGCAAAGGCTGTGAATGCTGATGTACATGTGATTTTTTAAGCTTTCTTTTTTTAAATAAATTTGCAACAATTTCAAAAAATCTTTTTTCACATTTACGTTATGGGGTATTGTGTGTAGAATTTTGACGAAAATAAATGAATTTAATCCATTTTTGGAAAAAGGCTGTAACATTAAAAAATGTAGAAAAAGTGAAGTGCTATGAATAATTTCCGGATGCACTGTATATTAAATATCTTAATGTATGCAGCTGTATGGAGGAGGATTTTGGCCAATGAGATTTCCATTCAGTGCAATCAAACAATTGTTTAAAATATCATATAGTATGTACACTATGGACTATATGCAAGGCTCACCAAGGTTATCTGTAGGATGTGTCGATGTTTGTGTCTTGATGCTTGGAGTAACACCTTCGTGCCTGTTCCAGATGTTTCCTCATATTCCCATGAAAACATCTCCCAAACATGACACATGCATTTAAAAAAAGCATGTTATTTTGACAAACAGCTTCACTAATTAACCCACAAGGTTGCTTATTAATATTCAGCGAGCTCCAAATACCTGGATGCCAGATCTAAAGCAGTACACAAGAGTATCTGTGCTTGATTTTACAATCCATTAGCAATGTATGATTTAAATTTTTTCAATATTTTGAATAAAACAATACTCCCATATTTCCTAAATAATTAAATGGTCTGTTTACAAAGACAAAGCGTGAATTTAGAGTGAGTGGAAATGGGAACAACAAACAATAATTAATATATTAACATTAATTAATAAATATACCATAAGATTATTTGAACTTCATAATTGATAATAATTCATTAATTATTATCACAATACCTTTAACACAATTAAAAGGCTGCTCAGAGAATGTGGTTCCAGTTGTTTAAAGGGCACCTATGGTGAATAATCTACCTTTCAAGCTGTTTGGACAGCCATATGCGTAGGTATAGTCTATAGACCGTCATATTGGAGTGATATAAACACACCCAGTCCTTTTTTTTCAGTTTAACAACATAAAAACGGTGGACCAATTGGAGCGGTTTTGAGATCGACTGCAACTTGACGTAAGAGTGCGGTCCCCCCGCCCACCAATATTGATTGAGGCGTGCATTATCATATCCCTAGTTTGTTGTTTCACGTCCGCCATTTACAGTGTGTGAGTCAAAGTGATGTCACCAAAGAAACACCCTTGCTCTATTTTTAGATGTAAGGCTCATTGGGCTCAACACAAGATCAACATTCACCATATGATCGCTCTCATCGGCGCCACTGTTTGTAACTTTAGGTGGGTTTGCAAACATGTGTACTTTTCATTGCGTCTTCCTTAAATTTCAGCCGTTTGCATTTCCCGCGGTCACAGAAGCTCCCTGTCAGGTGCAGCTGGAAAGTGCGAGCGCGTTGCCTCACATGCGCGTCCCTCCATTGGAAATAACGAACTTGCCTGCAGGTCGCACACCAGAAGCGCCGCTCGGCGACGCGCAGGGTCGCACCATGCAGTGCCTGCATTTGAGAATACCAAACATAGGTTTCTATCAGGGTACACACACTGGCGCCGCAAGTCGGCGGCTGTCCGCGGCGCCCAGCCATGACTCAGGACACTGTTCATATTTCTGCCGCGCCACAGAGCGCCATCTGAATAGTTTCATTTTAAATAACATGCGAATGTGCGCGTCTGGTGTGCCGTGTCACGGCTCTGTGCGACGCACCCGGTGTGTGATGCCCTTTAGTTATAGCCTCAGTCAAAGTTAATTCAGCGTGCGTGGTTATTAGTCTCGGTGTACAAGCTCGGAACTTTAAACTAGCACACAGTTGGCTGTTAAACTTTACAAAGACACAAATAATTTTGTAGTCTCTGCTTGGTCTGTGTCCGGGTTGTACATGTACGGCTGAATGCTGGTCCTCTCACTTAAGTTGCTTCTCTCTGTCTGCCTGTCTGTTGCCATACACAAAGCGGGTGAGCTCTTGGCTCCACCCCCTTGTTAAGTTGGGCGGGAAGTCAAAACTAATTTTCATGAGAAGCAACACACCCCTAAAACAACGACCTGTGTACACGTCCCCAAAATGACACTTTTTAACACATTATAATAAATAAATCTGAATTGTGTTTTGAACTGAACCTAAACTGGCACACTCAGAAGAACCATAATATTAATAATAAATCTTAAAAATGGGGTAAACTAGGAGCCCTTTAATGCAAAAGTTTTGAATGAATCACAATTTGTTTCTGAAAACATTACAGATTTGTGTGCGCAAGCTTTGAGATCCAATGTCTGATTCATCTATTTTTGTTAGATTATTTATTTCTATACCTCATTACAGAAACTAATGTGCCATTTTATTTCTATAATTCTGTACTCTACATATTATTACAAAATACATCAATATGTATGAGGTTAACTGACAACAGTTTAGCGTAATGCTGTTTGCACACATAGCGATAGATTTAATAACATCTTTTTGGCGTTAAATGGTACTGTTACTTTTTACTAAACATCCGGCAAAGAATAAAAAGTCATGGACAGCTATTTTTGAGCTTCACCTTACTGAATATGCATTTATTTTCCTGGTCAGATGCAAATTTTATGGGAGGGGAGTATTTAAATGAATCACGCAATGCGATTTACTAACATTTTGTGCTATTCAAATTACAGTTATTTTTATTAAAGGTGCAGTATGTACGTTTGACACCCAGTGGTTGAACTAGGTATTGCATGCCTGGTTCAAAACACACACAAGCGCAGGTTGCCAGATTGACGACACCAACAGCAGTGTGCCTGACTATCGAGCCTAAAGACTGATTTAAGTCATAAATAATTTAAGTCTACACTTAAGTCTAAATAAAAGTCTAAATAAAAGCAACAGCACGCAATAGAATATTTTCCATTTTAAAAGGAGTTTTTGTTCCAACCAACACCTGAAATATATGTTTCAGAAATGGCTTCTGACAATGATCCCCTCAGGTACACCTCATGTGCTTTATTCAGTGTTAAATGCTAATAATTTGAGTTTGAATGCCATTTTACATGACATTTATTGCCATACCACTGAAAGCAGCAGCAGATAGTTCAGCTCAGATATTGAAAATAAAATAAACTGTTTGAGATTGAACTTTAGAACTGTGACTTAGTATATATCAGTGATTCAGCATGTACATTTAATAATGTTAAAGAGGTTTAATATGTATTATTATATTAAAAACCTTACCATTTTTTTGGAGTGCAGTAAGTGCGCTATTCTGTGCTTCTGAATGGCTGTGTTTAAATTGCCGTTGTGTTTTGTCTTGACCAAACAGTCAAATCTTAGCTTATCACTGCAAGACGGTTTTAAGACACAGAGTTACAATGTGACCTGCTCATCTAATGTTTATGTAATATTTATATTATTTGCTATTTAATAACCACCTCACGTGGTTCTCTGAATCTGCATATATATATATATATATATATATATATATATATATATATATATATATATATATATATATATATATATATATATATATACATACATCTGATTCATGTAACTAGACCTAACCAGTCTGCTTCACACTTGTATGGAATATACACATTTCAGTAATAACGGCAGACTAATTACCTCATACAAACACAGTGCATCCAAACACTGCAGTGCTTTTTATTTTTCTCCATAAGTTTGTATCTGAGCTGCAGCAATGGATTGTCCGTTTGTTTTTTTTATTCTGAGAAAACGGTTGATGGTCGCCTAGTTACAAAAAGACGGCAGGGGAGCGCAAGCACAAAGCGCATTAAAAATGGTGAAGTGAAGGAAATCACTTCAGGTCAGAATAACAACACGTGCGAAAATGAGTTGAGATTGTAAATAAAAAAGGATGCAAGGATGTCGCCAGTGTGGCTTTTTGGTTTCTTTTCTTGTGCATCCCAGCCACTAACTCCCCATCTGAAAGATTTCTTTTAGCATAGGGGTAATGTAGTCATTCAACTTCACAACTTGTAATGTGGCAGTATGTATTTGAATAATGATGCTTGGGTCCTTTACTTGAAAGCTCAGATTATCATTATCTTCTGATTATAATAATTTGTTTAGTTTACAGAGTTTGAGGTTTACTGTATCATTATTGACATATTACAGATGTTGATCTAACTTAAAGTTTGCTTTGAGTTTTCAGCATTTGCACTTTACCATTGCACACACTTTATAACATTTTATTTTTTAAGTTTAAGTTTGAGTTCTTTGACACTTAAGTTTATTTTATTATAAAGAGATCAGATATTTTGTATAAATATTTTTGTTTTGACTATTAAAACAATTTGCCTTGCCAATGTTGGTAAATTCTAATTCTAATATACTTAAATGGATTGTTAAAAAATATTCAATAATATATTCAATAATTATCAATACTGAATGATATGAAACATGATATTGTAATTTTTTTTGCAACATTGCCCAACCCTAATATACACATATATATATATATATATATATATATATACAGTTGAAGTCAGAATTATTAGCCCCCTTGTTTATTTTTAATCAACACATTTCTAATCATAATAGTTTTAATAACTCATCTCTAATAACTGATTTATTTTATCTTTGCCATGATGACAGTAAATAATATTTTGCTAGATATTTTTCAAGACACTTCTATACAGCTTAAAGTGACATTTAAAGGCTTAACTAGGTTAATTAGGTTAACTAGGCAGGTTAGGGTAGTTAGGCAAGTTATTGTATAACGATGGTTTGTTCTGTAGAGTGTCAGAAAAAAAATTAGCTTAAAGGGGCTAATAATTTTGTCCTTAAAATGGTGTTTAAAAAATTAAAAACTGCTTTTATTCTTGCCGAAATAAAACAAATAACATACACACACATTCACTTGTAAAGTAAACCTTAATCTACATGATATATATGATTGTTTACTATGAAGTATTCTGTAAGCTGTATGCTATGGTACCATTTTCTGAACAATATAACGTTTGCATTTATATATTCTATTCTAGTATACTCCTATTTTCTCATGGCTTAAAGCAAAACAAGGAGTTCCCCGAATATAATTACAACTTACTGGTGGCATTCGAGTGTGAAAATATGATCTTTTCAGCATGACTTGAATGCACCACATGCTATTGTCTTGTATGAGTTGCATAGCTCCGCCCACAGTAAAAATGTCATTGGTCCAAAGTTCCACTTTTGTTTTTTCCCCACATTTAGTGCTTTCATTAACAGACAGAACACTTGATGCTGAAAACTTTCACATTGCGCCTGTTTGGAACATGGTGTGATTTCAACATTTTATATTCATCGCATTCATTCATAGTCATTAAATGTGATAGCTGAAACTCGGAATCATCTCATCAGAGCGGGCAGCGGAGGGGAACCTTACCTGTGCAACATCATGATGCCTTAACATTTTCCTCGCAAGGAAAAAATAAACAGCCAACTAGACCGATCTTACTATGACACCAATCTCGCAAAGTTAGCCCCTAACTAGCTTACATCAGCACAGACCCGAGAGCTAATTTTCCCACACCTGAACCTGCCTGTAAACAAGGCAGAAACATCTCAAGTTACGCTTGCCTGAGAGATGGGAAACTACATTCGGCTTGCCATTTGTCAGGATGAGTAATGCTCATATGCTAACGCTTATGAAACACAAGCAGCATTAATTTCCGTGTAGACTCTAGGTAAAAACCAGGCCTGTCGATCGATTAAACATTGTAATCTAATCAAATACGTGATATGCAGATTCATTTAGTGTAGTAAAACCTAGTGTGTCGATAATTGTTGAGAACTTTTAAAAGCCATTATATAATTCTGTCCAAGAAGAAACATTCATTTTTTTACATGTTTCATTTACAGATTTCATTGTGCCAGGTATACACTAATGTGATATATTTTTAAATGTATATGAAAGGCATTACACTAGTCTTCAAATGTGTGTGTGTATTTACAGTTGAAGTCAGAATTATTAGCGCCCCTTTGAATTTTTTTTAATCTTTTTTTTTAAATATTTCATAAATGATGTTTAACAGAGCAAAGAAATTTTCACAGTATGTCTGATAATATTTTTTCTTCTAGAGAAAGTCTTATTTGTTTTGTTTCGGCTAGAATAAAAGCAGTTTTTAATTTTTTAAAAGTCATTTTAAGGTCAAAATTATTAGCCCCTTTATCATTATACAATAACTTGCCTAATTACCCTAACCTGCCTAGTTAACCTAATTAACCTAGTTAAGCCTTTAAATGTCACTTTAAGCTGTATAGAAGTGTCTTGAAAAATATCTAGTAAAATATTATTTACTGTCATCATGGCAAAGATAAAATAAATCAGTTATTAGAGATGAGTTATTAAAACTATTATGTTTAGAAATGTGTTGAAAATTTTTTCTCTCCGTTAAACAGAAATTGAGGAAAAAAATAAACAGGGGGGCTAATAAATCAGGGGGTTGAATAATTCTGCAACTGTACTGTATATATATATATATATATATATATATATATATATATATATATATATATATATATATATATATATATATATATATATATCAAAGCTTGAAGCAGCTGTGCAGCTTATTTATTTATTTTCTTACTTTTTTTTGGACACTATGATGCTTTTCCTACGTTTCTTGAATGAAAAGCTCAAATTCATTTGAAATAAATGCTTGTTTTTCCTGTCACTTCAGATCAATTTAAAGGTATACTTCACTTTTTTGTGTCCCCTAGAGTTAAACAGTTGAGTTTTACCATTTATGAATCCGTTCAGCCAATCTCTGGGTCTGGCAGGAGCTCTATTAGCTTAGCTTAGCATAAATCATTAAATTGGATTAGACCATTAGCATCTCACTTAATAAAAGAAATCAAAATAGTGTTTTGATCACAAAACTTGACTTATTTGTAGCTACATGATGTACTAAGACTGACAGAAAATGAAAAGTGGCTGTTTTAGGCTAATATGACTAGGAACTATACTTTCATTCCAGCGTAAATATTAGGAAACTTTGCTGCTGTATCATAGCTGTACATCCATATATTTAATTATTTATTTTCTTACTTTTTTTGGAAACTATGTTTTTTTTTCTACCAGAGTATATACAGTAATCAGAGAGTGAGATTCAATACCTTGTAAGACCTTTTTTAAGACTCTTTTCATACAGACCTTATATAACCACTTTAGGTTTCAACCGGAAACACTGGCGAGATTTTAATGTATAGTATATTTACTAAATATTAATGTAGGAAACTAATCCAAAACTAAAACATTTGTCATATACTAAATAAAAATCTATTAAATCTAGCTAATGCAGCAGGTTGGCACCTGTAGAACTGCAGAAATAATGGTGTTGCCTTGGTTACTGCAGTAAACAAAGCAGCATGATGTAAAATCTAGCAGGATTTTATTGATTACATAAACTACACAGCATCTCAAAATTCACAGATTTAATTCAGGCAAACTTTAGCATACAACTATATATTGCATAATCAAAAAGATATAAATTGTAATACCTTGTAAAAGAGCATTGAAGACTTTTGAATACTTTTTAAGGGCTTTACATTTCTCTACATTGATTTATCAACTTTTAATACTTTTTTAAGACCCCGCGGACACCCTGTTCTACATTTCTTGATGAATGGACACCTCAAAAGTACAAAGTTTATTTGAAAGATATATTGGTCTTTTTTGTCAGATCAACTTAAAAAAAACCTCCACATTTTTTTGAAAATAGGCTCAATTTACAAGTCACCAAGAGGTAAATGATTGAGTTTTGCCATTTTTTTTTTTTATCCATTCAGCCAATTTCCATGTCCGGCGGGAGCACATTTAGCTTAGCTTAGCATAAATCATTGAATCAGATTAGACCATTAGCATCTCACTCAAAAAAGAAATCAAAATAGTGATCATTTTCCTATTTAAAACTTGACTTATTTGTAGTTACACAGTGTACTAAGACCGACAGAAAATGAAAAGTGGCTACTTTCTAGGATAATATGGCTAGGAACTATACTTTCATTCTAGCGTAATAATCAGGAAACTTTGCTGCTGTACCATGGCTGCAGCAGGTGCAATTATATTACGCATCGCTGTTACCTATTAACAGTGTTGAGCAGTAGCATCGCTACAAATAGTGACGCTACTAGCTTATAACTACATTTCTCAGTAGCGTGGCAGCAGTGTTGCTACTTTCTAAATCAAATAGATTTTCAGTAGCGAAACTATTTTTTAGTGAAGTAGCACAGTAGCTACACAAGCTACATTTACCGATCACAGATCAATAAGTGAAAGCACCGACATTCACGAAGCTGTGAGGCCGGTGTCTAGCTGATGAAAGTAAATCCATATCATGGCGAGAATGACGATTTCTTCTTCTTTCTGTTTTACGGTGGTCGACAACAAAGTTTTGGGGCGTTACTGCCACCTCTCGATCTTGTCGGTGATGTCGCCAACAAATTAGGCTAACACGAGAAATTTGCTTGATGCAAAGGTGACTGAGGGATATATGGTGTACTGTAGTTAAGACTAAAGTACGGTAATTACTATTAGTCCATGATAGTTACTAATGATGCTACATTATGTAGTGTAATTCATTAATGAAAATTTGTAAACATAAATACAATATAATGCTTATTCCTTAATATTTCCTATATTTACTATAAATTACTATAGTATTTTAAATGTGCAAATGTGTTTTAAATGCGTTTTTGCTGTTATATACTATAATTTTTTCATGTTTGGTACAGCATATTCATTCATTCATTTTCTTTTCGGCTTAGTCCCTTTATTAATCCAGGGTCGCCACAGCGGAATGAACCGCCAACTTATCCAGCACATGTTTTACGCAGCGGATGCCCTTCCAGCCGCAACCCATCTCTGGGAAACATCCATACACACTCATCCACACTCATACACTACGGACAATTTAACCTACCTAATTCACCTATAGTGCATGTCTTTGGACTGTGGGGGAAACCGGAGCACCCGGAGGAAACCCACGCAAACACAGGGAGAACATGCAAACTCCACACAGAAACGCCAACCGACCCAGCCGAGGCTTGAACCAGCAACCTTCTTGCTGTGAGGCAACAGCACTACCTACTAGTAGCATATTATTTGCAGTATATAATTTAACTGAACAATTGTGGCTCATATGTTTCATTGACAGTTTTATTGATGATAAAGACATGACTGACTTGAATTTAAGTTACTTCGATTTAAATATAAAAAACGCAAAAATAGCTTAGATGTAGCTAAGCTACTTTTGCTAAGTAGCTTTTAGCTTAGCTTGCTACATTTCCCAGAGGGTAGCTTTTAGTGTGGTTAAGCTACATTTTAAGTAGAGTAGCTAATAGCTTAGCTCACTACATTTTTTAAGTAGCTTGTCCAACACTGCCTATTTACCTAGCTGGGGACTATTTTCAGGTGCTGTGTAATATTATTGCGCCTACTGCATCCATGGTACAGCAGCAAAATTCCTTGATTATCACATGACTGTGCTAAACTAAAATCAGTCATTTATGCTTGACTGGTTTCACAAGCTAGCTACACAGAATTGTCCTCTGCTTTGCAACTTTAATTTTCATCCCTGTGCTACTTAAATTCACAGGGATAATAGAGAGAGCGCGATATGACAAGGAGATGAGGGGAGAGAGTCAAGAAAGTCCACAAATCAAACTTACAACACCTGCATGTGCATCACAGCTCAACATGTCAGACATGCAACCTACAGATTTAAGGCCCTTTCACTCTAAAAGTGATTAAATAATGGGAATTTATGCTGCAACAACAAAACAAAACAATACATCAATATGGAGTAAAACATATGGGGTGGATCAATCATTGCATGACAAACTGAGGATTATTTTTTTCTGCATTGAAATAGGCCGTCCAATTGAATATGAGCTTTAGATCACGTGCACTGTATAACGGCGAGACTGGTGATGCAACATGGCAGAGAAAACACTTTTACAAACAAGTGTAGATGCAGTACAGCGTCCCATAAAAGAATTGATGTCATGCTTTTCATCTGCCGTGTCTGAGAGCAGAGACTGATCTAATAAAAGTCACAGTAACAACTAAAAACATCAACAAAAAGAGGTTGTGCCGCAAGGATGTTCAGAGAAATGGGGGTCAATGCTAAATTCAATAATTTAAAAATGTTTTAAGCATGAAATATTTTTTTTTCAAGTTTATTTAGCTTAATTTACTATTGTATACATATGGGGAAAAAAAGAAAAGATCAGAATGTCAAAGCATGCATTGTTCCCATATGAAAATCAGTATGTCGATAAATATTTGAACATACAGTTGAAGTCAGAATTATTAGCCCCCCTGTTTGTTTATTTTTTTCCCCAATTTCTGTTTAACAGAGAGCAGATTTCTTCAACACATTTCTAAGCATAATAGTTTTAATATCTGATTTATTTTATCTTTGTCATGATGACAGTAAATAATATTTTACTAGATATTTTTCAAGACACTTCTATACAGCTTAATATGATATTTAAAGGCTTGATATTTAAAGGCTTAGACAAGTTATTGTGTAACGATGGTTTGTTCTGTAGACTATCAGAAAAAAATATAGCTTAAAGGTGCTAATAATTTTGACCTTAAAATGGTTTTTAAAAAATTAAAAACTGCCTTTATTCTAGCCGAAATAAAACAAATAAGACGTTCTTTAGAAGAAAAAATATTATCAGACATACTGTGAAAATTTCCTTGCTCTGTTAAACATCATTTGGGAAATATAAAAAAAAATAAAAAATAATAATTAAATAATTCTGACTACAACTGCATATAGTAGGGCTGGGCGATTAATCGAAAATTAATCGAAATCGACATTCAGAACCTATAATCTATCTAATTTTTCCAGGTCAATTTTTTAAGTTACTTCCCCTACCGCGTATGGAGTCATGTGACCCCGCTCTGTTAAGGCTACTTTATACTTTTGCGTCAAACGCATAGATATGGTCCAGCGCAGCCTTTGGGCCGTTGCATCCTTTTGTGAGTACATTACATGTGAGCATATTTTTTGTACAAAACTTATCAGTGAACTATGAGGGCAAAAAAATGTTATTAAATAAATGAAATAATTGTTTATTAATCGTAATCAAGTTAAAATGTTCAATTAATTAAGATTTAGATTTTAGGCCAAATTGCCCAGCCCTAATATATAGTGGCAGCTGACAAATAGACAGTAAAAATGCCTTTAGTAAGATATAATCTTTAAAGAAAATATTTTGAAAAAATTAATAAGACAAGAGGTCAACGAATGACAAAGAAATGTTTACTCGTTTACTGCATTTTAACTGTCACACA
Source organism: Danio kyathit (assembly GCA_903798195.1). Taxonomy (NCBI): domain Eukaryota; kingdom Metazoa; phylum Chordata; class Actinopteri; order Cypriniformes; family Danionidae; genus Danio; species Danio kyathit. The sequence continues at coordinate 10,952,013 of LR812532.1, read as the reverse complement.
TGACAAAAATAAATATAAGTATTGTCAAAATTTAAAATGCAATCGTTGACCTCTTGTCATAAAAACTGCTGTTATTTTTCCCGCCAATTTTTGTTTAACGGAGAGACGATATTTTCAACACATTTCTAAACATAATAGTTATAATAATTTAATTTTATCTTTGCTTTGATGACAGTACATAATATTTTACTAGATATTTTTCAAGACAAATCTGTGAAATCTAAACATAAACTTGAGTATGTCATATGTAATTAGCATATATTGCCATGTCTCAGATTTATTTATGGCAATTTAGCACGCAGGCATGAATTTGCCTTAGGCGGTCATTCATTTCGTGTTTGGTGTGAACACTCAGTATGTCAGTGATTCACTTCGCTTTACCGTGTTAGCTCAATGTGAAAGGGCCTTTAGTTCTCAGGCACTCAGCTGTGGTACCAATGCAGATGACGCAAGTTTGAGTCTCACATTCAGTCAGAACAGTTGATGAATGTAGTGCTTATTGCTCACCATCTTACCTCCAGCCCGCCGGCGGGTTTCTTTTTGAGCTCTTCGCACTTGCGGAACTTGCAGATCTGATGGCCGGTTTTGCGGTTGCGGCAGCTGCTGCACTGTTCGCAGTTAATCCTGCGCCGGCACGGAGGACACAGGCCGCACCGCTTCCTCTTTTTCTTCCCATTGGCGCTGATGGCCGATGAAATCTCGCTCTGCGTCTGCTGGTGTTCCGATGCGCCCGTTACATGTGAAAGCGACCCGTCTGCGAGAAACACTCCCGCCGGCGTCATTATGAAGAGCCCCGGGTGATACGGAAAGCTGCCGCCCACTCCGCCGTTACCAAGCAATGGGAAGTCCATCACACTGCCCAGCGAATCAGATGCTGAGACCGTCTCTATGTCTCCTCCCACATTAACATTGGAAGGGTCACTGACTGGAAGCAGCATCCCGGCCCGCCGCAGGAGCTCAGCAGCCTGGGCCAGATGCAGGCCACTAGGAGAGTCCAGGAGACCGGACACCAATGCGCCCCGGTCCAGTTTGGCGTAGCCGACCTGTGACCTGTGCTGGCTGGCTGTAGGGTGAGCTTTGACACCCGTGGCTACCATGGAGCTCTGAGCGAGTCTGTTAGCGTTAGCAACACTAGCTACGGCGGCAGCCGAGCAGGTGGCGATATACTGCGAGAGAGCCCGAGAGCGCTTCAGGCTCTTGCTGAGCGGAGCACTGATGATGCCGCTGCGGTTCCTCCGTTCCACCACCGGGGATGAGTCTTCCTCCCCACAGCAGCTGTCCTGCGCCTCCTCGTCCTCCATGGCTCGACTTCCCTCCATGGACCCTCCGCTGGCAGACATGGGCCCCGGCGTGAGGGGGAGGGAGAGACAGATGAGGGAGATACGATGGATGAGGGATAGAGTCGCAGCGTTCCTCCAACCACCGAGACCAGATTGACACGCACGCAGCTGGAGAATCAGCAGTCCACACTAGTCGAGCCTCATCAACATCTGACGTATCCGTTCACTGAGGCCTGAGAATCCTGGAAAGGAAAGATGGAAAACACACGGGGAGGTTAAGGCGAGTACAGTCTGTATTAACGCATAGTTCGTGTATGAAAGTTTGGGATAATAAATGATTTTTTGCTCACCACGACTGCATTGATTTGATCAAAATTAGCTGTAAAAATCAGTAATACCGTTTTCCATTTGAATATCCCATTAAAGAAAAACCATGTGAGCTTAATTTAATAAAATCACACATGAAACACACATGAAACACACAGAAAACGTGTGGTTTTGGAACATTTTCATGTGAAACAAGTAATCACACAATCACATTTTCAAATGAAAATGTTACAAAACTAAACATTTTATGCGTGTTCCATGCGTTTCATTTATTACATTTACCAGTGACACGGGACACCAAAACGTAAAATGCACGTATTCCATTGAAAATGTTACAAAACTAAACATTTGATGCGTGTTCCATGTGTTTCATGTGTGTTTCATTTATTAAATTTACCAGTGACACGGGACACGAAAACGTAAAATGCACGCATTCAAATGAAAACGTTACAAAACTACACATTTCATGCGTGTTCCATGTGTTTAATTTATTACTATTACAAGTGAAACATGTGGAACACATATGAAACACACGTGATATAAAAACATAAAAAGCGCACGTTTTCAAATGAAAATGTTACAAAACTAATTGTTTTATACCAGTTCCATGTGTTCCATTTATTTAAATTACCAGTGACAAATGACACGAAAACGTAAATCACAGGTATTCAAATGTTACGAAACTACACATTTCATTCATGTTTTATGCGTTTCATTTATAAAAATTACAAGTGAAACATATATGAAACACACATGACACAAAAACGTAAAACACACGTATTCAAATGAAAATGTTACAAAACTACACATTTCATGTTTCGGTGTTTCATTTATTAAAATTACACGTGGAACAAATGAAACACAAGTGATATGAAAACGTAAAAAAGCGCATGTTTTCAAATGAAAATGTTACAAAATTAAACGTTTAATGTGTGTTCCATGTGTTTCATTTATTAAAATTATCAGTGACACACGAAAACGTAAATATGTAAAAAAGCGCACGTTTTCAAAGGAAAATGTTACAAAACTAAACGTTTCAATATTATCAGTGACACACGAAAACGTAAAAAGAAAACGTAAAGCGAATGTTTTCAAATGAGAATGTCACAAAACTACACATTTGATGCATGTTTTATGTGTTTCATTTATTAAAATTACAAGTGAAACATGTGGAACACATATGAAACACACGTGACATGAAAACGTAAAAAAACACACAATTTCAATGAAACATGTTACAAAGCTACATTTCAAGTATGTGCTACCTTTTAAAGAATTTACTCACAATTTACTCAACCTCAAGTAGTTCTACCATGGAAGTCAATGGTTACCAACATTTCTCAAAATATCTTCGTTTCAGTTTTTAACAGGTTTGTGACAATTAAAAGGCGAGTAAATGATGACAGAATTGTAAATTTTGGATGAACTATCCCTTTATGTAAGCATTCTAATGTGTTGCTTTAATTATTTGTAATTATTTCTGATTGTCATTATTATTAGTATTTTAAAACATTTGATAAAATTACAGTTTTTATTGGATTTTTGATCAAATAAATGCAGTTTTGGAGAACTTAAGAGTATTTTTCTAAAATTATTCCAAAGCTTTGACCAGTAATGTACATCCAAACCTAAAGTTGATGAAAAACAAGTCAGGTCGACCTCATCGTCAACCACAAAATGATAAATAATAATAATTAGCTACAATATCCCACTCTGACCTCACCTGCTACAGATCACATTTGAACAAATCGAATTCTCACAAAATAATCAATTACATAAACTATTTCTACTAGCTTACTGTTTTTGGTCTGCGGAAATAAGTTCACTGTGACAAAATAATCCACCGTGGCCTCATCTGACCTCTTTTTATTCCTTAGCCAACATTTATGTATTATACACAGTATCTGCCCTACATCTCCGTTTTAGTGACAATTACGCTTTGTTTGCTGTGCTTCCAAGACACTGAAGCTAACAGTGAATCTCAGGAAGGAAAAAAAATAGAAGATTTAGTTTGGATATTGAATTGGATGGTTTGAGTCTGTTAAATTGTTATATTTCATAACCTTTACGTGCAAAAGCCCGTTCCTTGTGACAGCAATTCGCCTTCAGTGAGAGACGTCTATCAGGGTCCACAGGCGGTCTGTTCTATCACGAAAGCGGAATCGTGAGCTCAAGCGCAAAGCCCCTGGGGTGAGCCGACAGTGAAATCAGGATGTCTAGGTGCAAACTCAGCCGCACTGACGCACATACACACGCTCGTCCACGACTTAACATTTCAATTAACTGCCAGGCCTCTGTATAGCATGCTATCGCTAATAATTAGAGGGAAAAAAATTACTTCAAGTTATGAGTGACAGTCATTAAAGATGAAGGTACTATGGCTACTGATTCAGGGAAAAGGTATATAAGTAAAGCAAGTATATAAGGGTGACTGGGGGCTAGTTGTCACATTATACATTTTTAATCATTGCTGTCAAATATCTATTATCTATATTTGATCATAATTCATTGGGGGATGTTGTCACATGTTTGAAATGGCAGAGATCTGCAGTTTGCATTCTTTTAGAGTGAAAACAGACTTGCAGAAATAATCATTTTTGGATAAGGATAGGGTATATAATATTTTAAATAAGTCTAAAATATAATTTGGAAAATATTTAGTTTATTTTAAGTTACATGATACATTTTTTCTACACATATTTACACATTTATTTACTTAAAATAACCGAGTAAATAAATAATAGTGTGATTATTTATTTACTCGTTTATTTTAGTTATTTTTAAATATTCATTTTAAGATATTTAAAATTTATGCTAATTTATTTATATTTTAACTGTGTTTTATTTGTTATTTTAACCACAATTTGGTTTATTTATTAAAATCATATTTAAATCGAATTACTTTTTATTATTAATTATTTATTAGATAATTTTAATCAAACTAATTTATTTGTTTTATAAATAAGTAATATGTTTATTTTTATTAATACAATTTTGCTATTATTTATTATTTAAAACAGTTTTATTTTTCTATCTGTCAAACATTTTCACTGAACCCCTTGTATGTATATATATATATATATTCAATACAGTTGAAGTCAGAATTATTAACCCCCCTGAATTATTACCCCCCCCCCCTTATTTTTCCCCAATTTCTGTTTAATGGAGAGAAGATTTTTTTCAACACATTTCTAAACATAATAGTTTTAATAACTCATTTCTAATAACTGATTTATTTTATCTTTGCCATGATAACAGTAAATAATATTTGACTGGATATTTTTAAGACACTTCTGTACAGCTTAAAGTGACATTTAAAGGCTTAACTATGTTAATTAGGTTAACTAGGCAGGTTAGGGTAATTAGACAAGTTATTGTAAAATGATGGTTTGTTCTGTATACTATCAGAAAAAAATATAGCTTAAAGGGGCTAATAATTTTGTCCTTAAAATGGTGTTTAAAAAATTAAAAACTGCTTTTACTCTAGCCAAAAATAAAACAAATAAGCCTTTTTTTCCAGAAGAAAAAATATTATCAGACATACTGTGAAAATTTTCTTGCTCTGTTAAACATCATTTGGGAAATATTTAAAAAAGAAAAAAAAATCAAAGGGGGGCTAATAATTCTGACTTCAACTGTATATAAATATTATATATATATATATATATATATATATATATATATATATATATATATATATATAGATAGATAGATAGATAGATAGATAGATAGATAGATAGATAGATAGATAGATAGATAGATAGATAGATAGATATATAATAAATACTTGGTGTTTTATGTATTGCTATTTAAATTTTCCTATTTAAAGTCAGAACCTATTGTGACAACTTACCCCATGTGACATCATGACCCCCTATAGGACCAAAAAAAGGCTTTTAAATGAACAGAATTGAATTATTTGCCAATAACAATGAAACCATTCATTAGCTTCTTAGTAATCAACACTATAAAAACGGTCTACACAAAAATTCACTTTCAAATATATACACCAACACTTACTGAGCTGTAAAAGTGAGCACATGCCATTTCTAGCGGATCCAAAAACTGTGTTAATTAGTCTGCGTTAAAGTCTTATATACGCATTCCAGCTGATTGAGTCAATTAAAACCCTCTGAGGCACGTTTACCTGACAAAACCTTTTTTTTTTACAGCTGTCATCAAAACACCTGACCGTATCAATTATGATTACATCACACCCACTTGAAAGAGTCACGATGGGAATAAAAACTTACTGGAGACGGAGACCCCTGATCTGCAGGTAAAGCAGGACAAAAGCTGCATACAGTGAGGGTTTCCGTCAATCATTGACCTGCCTTACAGATAAACAAGTTCCTAGCAACAGTTTGAACGGCGATGCAACGCTGGACCTCCTCATGTGTCAAACACACATACGAGAGGCTCGCATGCACTCAGAAATTGCTGTGTCCAGTATTGCGGCGAGCCAGAGGGGACAATAGCGCGACGTAGAGAGATCTGGACATCACCAGGGAACAATGGCCAAACCTGCACAAATAGCCCAACTGTGCCTAAACAAGATGACCTGCTTATCAAGATCTACGTGCTCCGTCAAACAATCCCCTCAATTAAACCCCCGCCGGATCAATCGGAGACACGGACCTGGGCTGATTGCATATATTCACGTTGGGTGGTTGAGATAATTAAGATGCAAATGCGCAGCACACACAAAAAGTTTGCATGCAACTCATAATGGATTAATGATAAACAGCGCGTATAGCGTGATTTACACTTACCTCTCTCCAAGAGGAATTCTGAATTATTCTCACATTCCCACTCGGTATACTCCACGTATTTTTATTTATTTATTTATCCGGACAACCGACAAATGTCACAATGGTATGTTTACAGTGGCAGCCGAATAACAAACAAATACCCGTAAATGCAAGTATTCCGTGCGCCTATTTGGTTACGCGTGGCAAAGTTGCACCGATGCATCTAACGCATACAGGCAAATTGTCACGCAGATGAACCGCGGATCATTTAGAAAGTAAAACAAAATCCCTTTTGTCTCATCTCGAGCGATGTGTCTATGGTGACAGCGCGCGGTATGCGCCAACACGTCGCGTTGGTTAGCCTAAGCGCATTCCCTTGTTATTTCACTGCCAACTTATTCGTCTCGGCTGCATGTCATTGTAACTTTGAACAGTCCTCAACAAAGTCTCGTTCCCCTCCCTTTGATAAACACGGCATATCTGCATATTCGCCAACACGGGCGTCTTTTCGTTCGCACCGCTCGTGAGCCGAGGGGAGCGTTCCGACTGTCCGAGCGGTCCGGTGCTCTCACGCGCTGCGGAGATTTAGAGAAAAGAGACGGAGAGAACGCAGTGTAAAAGAGGCAAACGAATGCAAATGCTCACCCAGACAGAATTGTGCTCGCGGTTTCCTTCAATAAAGCCCAAACGCCGGCAGATACGCGCAGAACGCACTTTGTCCGAGAGCGAGCGCGTGCGCTCCTCCAGCCTCTCGCGTCTCTCTATCCCACCTCCACATCCTCGCGCCCGGAGAAGAACATGCAAACACATTTCATAGATTTTTGGAGCTTCACACAAAAACCGAAGTGGACTTTCCGTCGGGGACAAAATAAATAAACCTTCAAGAGGTGTGGATGAAGGCGAGGGGCGTCTGCGCTGCTGCTGCTGTCGCTCTTCTCTTTGCATATGAGAGAGGAATAATGAATGAAAAATAGTTTTGAGAGGGCTGGACACTCTGCCCATTGTTGACTCCATTCTTAACAGCTGTTGGCTGCGCGCGTGATTGATTTATTATATCAGAACTTTTGCACATTCATGCTTTCCAGGAACTTGCTGCTGATTGACATTTTAATATGCAGAACACGACTCCATTCACTTATAGGAAATATAATCCTGAGGGGTGCGTAAAATTCAAATTATTAATAATTATTAATAATAATAACTAAATGATAATAATTAGAAATAATATTAGTAGTACTAAAAGCAAAACGTTTACATGCATTTTATTGACATTGCTTATAATATCTCTAATAATAATTTAATTGTTTGTACTATTAGTAGCCTATTTTATCCGTGAATAAATCAATATGGCTTATTAAGCATTTTTAAATATAAATATTTTATTAATCACATTTACATTGTTACATTATTGTTGTTTAATCATAATAAAGACACCAAATTTAGATTAAGCCGTTTCACAATAAATTAATATTTTATCATTTAATTAAATTCGAAGAGCCACAAAGTAGCTTCTCCAACACTAAGAGTCATTCATCTGTGTGGTCGTTACCATATTATCGTCGTGTTTCTCTGTGGCCGAAGAGCCATTTTGCTGTGGGTCCATTTGTCCGTCGGTCCAGTGGCTCGCGGACGCTCCTCCTCGCTCTTCGAGTCCACTCCACCTCTTGTGAGCGTCCTGTGAGTCTGGCAGGCGGCCAGCTGAAGTGTGGGGAAGTGACACCGCCAGGGCGGCAGAAATTTTCCTCCGTTTCGGGCTCCTTCCCAATCGCAGACGGGCGCGCGTGCATTGGCTGGAAAGTGGAACAGCTCGTCAGGGACGATCAATGCGGATCGATCAGTGCGGCGCTGCCGGCTGCGGGTTTGAGAGGGGGGGGGTTGCGTGTTTCAGTCCTTCACAATTGCATTAACGGGAAAGTTTAAGCTTGAGTAAAGTGACACTACTGCTGCTGCACTTCCCATCATGGCTTTTATTTTTTTCTTCATTCATCAATATTCACAAAATGCTTATGGGACAAAGTTTAACATTATGAATTAGCCTATACCACAACATTAAATAAAAATTACCATATACAGTTGAAGTCTGAATTATTAGCCCCCTGTATATATTTTAAACTCCAATATCTGCTTAACCAAGAGAGAGAAAAAAACTACATTTAAAGCACATACCTAAACATAATAATTTTAATGACTAATTGATAATGATTTCTACTTGCCATGATGAGAGTAGTAGTATTTTACTAGATATTTTGTACTGTAGTTACGCTGAACAAAAATATGGCTCAATATTACTACCATAATTTATTTTGAGGAATTTTTCAAAATGTAGGCCTGCTAATGATACTAATATTTGTATGAACACATATTGTTAAAAACAGAATATTAAAGTAGCTTCAAAGTTGGTTTTTGGCATTACTGTGGTAATTATTGTGACTAATATGGCAGCTAGTATAATAATGTACCATAGTATAATTCATAGCACAACAGTACCATAATACAACTTCTATAAATGCATTTAGAGCATTTATGCTTATAACAATAACAATAAAACAATAATATTTTTTAGAGAAAAGAGAAGATTAACATTTTACCCCAAACACCTGAATTGGTCTCCTAATTCATATTATTTTCATTAAAATATATAAAAGAACAAACTGATCACACCACATTTTTACTACATTGTATATTATTAAAACCTTGACAAATATAGTGGCATTAAGATTTAAATTTGTAAGTTCAAAAAAAGGTGATTTTACCACACCGCCTTTTGAAAACCCTGGATGAAAACCCCGTTTTGTCAGTTTTCAGACAATTGTAATGTATTAATGAAAAAAACATAAATATAATAGTCACTTCCATATTTATTTGCAGAGAAAAAAGGAAAAAATAAATATTATTTTGTATTGAAATTAATCAAAAGAATTATTTATTTATTTATGTTGAGCACTGTATGTACAATACCTGACAAAAGTCTTGTCGTTGATTCAAGTTTTAGGAACAGCAAATAATAACGTGAATTCTAGTTGATCATTTGGTATCAGAAGTGGCTTATATGAAAGGAGAAGATCTCTAGATTATGCTTATTTTACCTAAATAAAATATAATCATGCCTTGATTTTTAATTATTTCTTTAGGACAGTAAGGACTGAATTTGCTTAGACAAAAGTCTTGTCACTTAACAGAAATAATGTCCAGTATAGAATATAAAGTCATGGTGCAGTGAAAAAATAATTAATATTGTGTTTGACTCCCATGAGCTTGGAGGACTGCATCCATACATCTCTGCAATGACTCAAATCACTTATTAATATAATAAGACTTATAATAAAGTCATCTGGAATGTAAAGAAAGCGTTCTTGCAGGACTCCCAGAGTTCATCAAGATTCTTTGGATTCATCTTCAATGCCTCCTCCTTCATCTTACCCCAGACATGCTCAATAATGTTTATGCCTGGTGACTGGGCTGGCCAATCCTGGAGCACCTTGACTTTCTTTGCTTTCAGGAACTTTGATGTGGAGGCTAAAGTATGAGAAGGAGCGCTATCCTGCTGAAGAATTTGCCCTCTCCTGTGGTTTGTAATGTAATGGGCAGCACAAATGTCTTGATACCTAAGGCTGTTGATGCTGCCATCCACTCTGCAGATCTCTCGCATGCCCCCATTCTGAATGTAACCCCAAACCATGACTTTTCCTTCACCAAACTTGACTGATTTCTGTAAGAATCTTGGGTCCATGCGGGTTCCAGTAGGTCTTCTGCAGTATTTGTAATGATTGGGATGCAGTTCAACAGATGATTCATCGGAAAAATCGACCTTCTGCCACTTTTCCAAATGATCAACTAGAAGTCAAGTTTTTATTTGTTGCTCTTACAACTGGAATCAAAGACAAGACTTTTGTCAGGTAGTGTATATATAGTGCTCAGCATATATGAGTACACCCCATTTTGAAAATAAATATTTATATCCATTTCTCAGTAAATATAGGTAATCTAGTTTGGTGGATTTTGAAAAAAGAAACTGATTTATTAAACAAATATATTAAATAAAATATATATAATATTAGAATTCATTCATTTTCTTTTTGGCTTAGTCCTTTGATTATTTAGGGGATGCCACTGCGGAATGAACCACCAACTTATCCAGCATATGTTTTACGTAGCGGGTCCCTTCCAGCCACAACCCAACACTGGGAAACACCCATACACTCTTGCATTCAAACACATACACTAAAGACAATTTAGCTTAATCAATTTACCCATAGCGCATGTCTTTGGATTGTGGGAGAAACCGGAGCACCCGGAGGAAACCCAGCATATGTATTACGCAGAGGATGCCCTTCCAGCTGCAACCCATCATGGGAAACATCCATACACACTCATTCACACACATACACTACGGACAATTTAGCTTACCGAATTTACCTATACCTTATGTCCTTGGACTTGTGGGGAAAACCGGAGCACCCGGAGAAAACCCACACCAACACGGGGAGAACATGCAAACTCCATAAAGAAACGTCAACTGATCTAGCCAAGGCTCGAATCAGCAACTTTTTTTGCTGTGAGGTGATCTAGAAACCCACTGCGCCACTGTGACGCCCATAATGGAATTATTAAAATTATTTTTTAGTCGTCGAAAATCTTTAGAAATAGAAACATAATACATTTAAATTCTTGTGAAATATTGGGGAAAAAATACTACAAAATTAAAAAAAAAAAAAATTATACATTTTTTTGTTTCTCTTTAAATTTTTTTATTTCAAGAGTTCACACTTAGCTGATGATTGGTAATAAAGCGTCTTTGGCATGCTGTCCCGGAAGAGAGCCCTGAGCTCAGAATATCCTTGAGCCCCGGGCTTCCTCCCGTTTGTAGGGCGACAGGAGAGTCTGAGCTCAGGTGGTCTCGAGAACTCCCCTGCTGTGAACTACTGTATATATCTGGCTAAGAGTTGCCTTAGGATGCTATTTTGGTTAGTCAATTTTTCTATGATGCCTGTCTTTGAACGGTGGGAGGAAACCGGAGAACCCGGGGAAAACCTACACAAACACGGGGAGAACATGCAAACACCGCACAGAAACGCCAACCGGCCCGGAGAGAACAGACCAGCGGCGTTCTTGCTGTGAGGCAACAGTGCTACCCACTGGCAACCGTGCCACCCTATCGGAGAAGGGGAAGAGTAGGGGTGGATTCTTCGAACAAAGATGACTGGAGCAAAGCGCTCTGGTAATTTATAGTGTGTTCGTGTTCATCTGATTGGCGCAATATGCGGAGTTAAGTGATACCAGCTGTGTTCAATCATAAGCACGTGATCCTCTCGAAATTAGTTTGTAAACAAACCACACTTAATATTTTTCCCTAACGGCGTCACCGTGGCGCAGAGTAGCACGATCACCTCACAGCAAGAAGGTCGCTGGTTCGAGCCTCGGCTGGGTCAGTTGGCATTTCTGTGTGGAGTTTGCATGTTCTCTCGGTGTTGGCGTGGGTTTCCTCCCGGTGCTCCGGTTTCCCCCACAAGCCCAAGGATATATGCTATAGGTAAATTGGGTAGGCTAAATTGTCCATAGTGTATGTATGTAAATGAGTGTGTATAGATGTTTCCCCGTCATGGGTTGCAAATGGAAGAGCATCCCCTGCGTAAAACATAAGCTGGATAAGTTGGCGGTTCATTCAGCTGTGGCGACCCCAGATTAATAAAGGGACTAAGCCAAAAAGAAAATGAATGAATGAGTTTTTCCCTAACATATAAATTTGGGTGTAATCATTTTTGTTAGATAAACTCTAGATTTGGCTTCAGTAGTGACTAATGTAATGTATAAGCACAAATATTGTATGGAAAATATTGATCTAAACGAGAAAATTGTGAGTCGAGCACTATATATATATTTATTTATTTTTTGTGGAAGTGTACTATTCAGAGATCTGTCCTCTACTCCAGGATGCTTGAGCCAGGTTTGTTTGCGAGCTCATTGATCAGACCTTTGGATCCTGAGTTTCATCATACCCCGAGTTCACTCAAGCTCCACACACACAGACGCCCCTGAAAATGTGACAGGACACAGATCCACTCCAGAAACCAAAACCACGCCACTGATTCACCAATAAACCGCGTGAATAAGTAAACTAATAAACACTTGCCTGTATCCTCGTGTCCACATGATTCCCAGCTAACTTTGCGTCCTCCTCCCGGCCTGTGGGAAGGGGAGGTGGATGAGGACGCGGGATTAACGTCACATGGTTCTCTCTGGCAGACAGACACATGACCCGCTCCACAGGAGGGGATAAAACCCACTTGAAAGACCGCGGCACAGAGACTAGGGAGAGGAGGAGGAGGAAAAAAGAAAAAGAGAAGGAGCAAACGTCCGGTTTTCTCAGACGCTGAGGAATGCCGTCGACCCGCTTTCTCCAAGGCAGAAATGCAGCAGACTGGATCCCCCGCGAGACTCTCTCCTCATTTCTTCTGTTTCTCCCTCCTGCGAGTTACCTGTGGTTTTGGGCACCATGTTGTCAGAGCTTCCTGTTTTTCAATGAGTGAGATTCTCCACATCCCACCTAACAGATACTGTTTCAAAGGCCAGAAACAACTCGCAGACTGTTAATAGTCTTCTCACTGCTCTCGGTTTCACCTGCAGTTTGTTTATTTAGACATTTGAACAAGCTACGTTATTTAAACACAACCCGTCCCGTGCCAGTTGTGTTAGTTATGGACGAAATTAAAATCCAGGTGTGGTGCTGTCCTTAAATAATAATAAGGGTAATAATAATAATGTTTTATCCTGTGTTAATGACAACTGCATAGCCTACATTTTGGCTCATGATAAATATCATTAATCCATCCCAATTTCCTTAAACTCTTTCTTTACACCATTTTGTGAACAAACCAGCATTTAAAGTGTTAGAACTTTGAAAATTAATGAAAATTCGGTAATTATGAACTGATGCTGAAGTTATATATTAATATATAATATTAATATTTGATGACAGTTTTTGGACATGTTTGTCCATCACTGTATGTCCCAGAGTGGCTTTTTACATAAAAATATGAATCTCTGAAAATGAACGGTGGTGTTTGTCATTGACACATCCAAAACTGCAATTAACAAGGAAAAACTATTCAGGTTAGCATGTAGAATTTTCATAAAAAATAAACAAACAATCAAACACCTGTGACATTTTGTAAACAAACCAGAATTTAAAGGGTTAAGATTCTGAAAATGAAAGTTGTAATGTTTGGTAATTATGATTAGAACTGATGCTGGTGAATAAATAAAAATTATGCCAGTTAAAGTTAATATGACATTTTTATGATGTTTTCAGATATTTTAGTCTGCTTTTCAGCAGATACATTTTTTGAAATCAGAATTTATGTTTATGAGGTAATATGTACACAGATAACCTCGATAAGATAAGCTTTCAGTTCCAAAAGCCAAGGTAAATTTCAGGACATGCAACTTGCCATTATGCTCTGAACATAACCTGCTTTGTGGAGTTAGTTGATATGTGTGTTATACGTGCAACATTTCTTATTATATGTTCTCAATATATTTGATAAATTCTCAATAATATGATATTATATATTGCATAATACATAATATTGTTAAATATAATGTTATTTTAAACAATATGATAATAATATTTGTTTACTGTTATTTATTTAGTTTATTTTTTTAACATTTTTGGCGTAATACACTTTCTATTAAGTGCAATATACACTCACCAGCCACTTTATTAAGTACACCTGTCCAACTGCTCGTTAATGCAAATTTCTAATCAGCCAATCACATGGCAGCAACTCAATGCATTTAGGCATGTAGACATGGTCAAGACGATCTGCTGCAGTTCAAACTGAGCATCAGAATGGGGAAGAAAGGTAATTTAAGTGACTTTGAATGTGGCATGGTTGTTGGTGCCAGACGGGCTGGTCTGAGTATTTCAGAAACTGCTGATCTACTGGGATTTTCATGCACAACCATCTCTAGCGTTTACAGAGAATGGTCCGAAAAAGAGAAAATATCCAGTGAGCGGCATTTCTGTGGGCCCAAATGCCTTTTTGATGTCAGAGCAGAAGGGCCAGACTGGTTCGAGCTGGTAGAAAGGCAACTCAAATAACCACTTGCTACAACCTAGGTATGAGAAGAGCATCTCTGAACGCACAACACATCCAACCTTGAGGTGGATGGGCTACAGCAGCAGAAGACCACACCGGATGCCACTCCTGTCAGCTAAGAACAGGAAACTGAGGCTACAATTCGCACAGGCTCACCAAAATTGGACAATAGAAGATTGGAAAAATGTTACCTGGTCTGACGAGTCTCGATTTCTGTTGCGACATGAGTATTGTTGCTGACCATGTCCATCCCTTTATGACCACAGTGTACCCATCCTCTGATGGCTACTTCCAGCAGGATAACGCGCCATGTTAAAGTGCAAATCATCTCAGACTGGTTTCTTGAACATGACAATAAGTTCACTGTACTCAAATGGCCTCCACAATCATCAGAGCTCAATCCAATAGAGCACCTTTGGGATGTGGTGGAACGGGAGATTCGCATCATGGATGTGCAGCCGACAAATCTGCAGCAACTGCGTGATGCCATTGTCAATATTGACCAAAATCTCTGAGGACTATTTCCCGTAAGATTAGGGAAGGATTAAGGCAGATCTGAAGGCAAAAGGGACCAACCCAGTATTAGTAAGGTATACCTAATAAAGTGGCCAGTGAGTGTACGTTCTCTTGATAGATAGATAGATAGATAGATAGATAGATAGATAGATAGATAGATAGATAGATAGATAGATAGATAGATAGATAGATAGACAGATGTGTGTGTGCGTAAAGATTTAAGATAGAGATAAAGTAGCTAATGTGTAACTAGTACCAATAGGGGGTGATAAGCACCAAAGAATGTAATAATTACACGAAGAAGAAAGAAGTGGTGTGATTTTTGACACACCATGCTGCTTTTTGACCATTTCCATGGTGACTCGTGATTCTACTGATAATGTCTTTTGTATTCAGGGTTAACATACTCTGAGTTGACTGAACTTACTCCCAAGAGTGGCTTTGGAAATGTCAGGGTTATTTTTGATTAAGTGCTAATCAACCCAGAGTTGAGGATTAATGTGAAGATTGGTTAAACTTGCTTTATGGAATACACCACTGGATCTTACTATCTTAAGTCTCACTGTATGCCATCCTTACTAATGATACCTGTAAAGGGCAGAAGGTTCCTTCATTTTTTATGTGCCCAGTACATGTGATGTAAATTTCATTTTAAAAACAATATATAGCAACAGGGGAAAAAAAAGAAATGAAAAATATTTTAATTTTTATATTATAATATTACTAAAATGACAGAAAAAAAAATTATTTGGTGTTGGTGAAAATCATGGTTATTCCACAAAATATTGTTTTGTTATTGTTTAAAGTATTCTGTATCAAAATCTTATAAATTAAATTAAATTTGTGTCATCCTGTATGAAGATAAACATCTAATAACGTGATTTTTTTGTGACCTTAAAGTTCACTTGAACCAGAAGTTGCTAAGAAATACTTTAGTTTACTTCCGATTAAATTGAATATTGAGTAGGGGGCGGGGCTTTCTATTTGCTCATCATTCTCTCATAGCAAACTAATGGTAAGAGGGGCGTGGTTAAGATTATTCTGGCTGAAGTCATCAAACTAACATCAGAGCTGCCACTCTAAAAGTGGAAACAAACGGTCAGACTTTGATTAAAGATTACCAAAACAAACTGTAAGTAAAGCATGTCTCATACATTTGCTTTATTTGTTTTTGTACGACTAAGTTTGTGGTTAAGGTGTCGACACTGTCTGAAAGAATAGGTTGGTTCAAACTACTTAAGACTGTGAAAACAATAGCAACCACATTAAATAAAAAAATACCCACAACTCTTGTAAATATGGACAAACACATTTATGCTGCTCATAACTTTTGGAGAGAAAAAACATGCAGACACTGGTCTAGGGTGACTCTTTAGTGCGCTTATCGTTGCTGATATACCAGAAAATGGTACAATTCCTTGGTTTATTATTATTAATAATTTGAATAGATATTTTATTAGTTCACTTAAATGCTAAATAGACCTGGAAATATTCAAGCACTGCTCATTTAAATTTGCATTTCTATTTTATTGAATTTTATACTATTTTATTGAACATTTTTCTTATTTTAAAGTAGACAAAAGATTAAACAACTAGGATAACTAAAGTGTGATTTACCATTTATCATAAAATAAAATGGGTTAAATTGTGAAGTAAGATTTTGGCTGCTCATCTCAGCCCTACAATAAGCTTAAAGTGAAACGAATGTGATTTTTTTTCTTTCAATAGTAGAGTTCAATAATAACCATTTTATTTGGATTTATCATTTGGGCTAACAAAGTCTGTGTGATATCAAAATGTAGAGTGCTTATTTTACCAACTCATATTGTTATTCTTAAGGTGAATAATATGTGCAAAATACTCTACTGAAGAAAAAAAGATTTGTTTTGGTAATCTTTAATCAAACTCTGACCGTTTGCATTGACGTCAACCTGATGGCTTCCATAGCAATATTCTTAGCCACGCCCCACTTATCATTAGTTTATAAGGACAAATTAAGCAAAAGAAAGCCCCTCCTCCCCCTACTTAACATTTCGTTTCAGTTGAATGTACATCAGCATGTCAAAATAAAAGTCTGGTTCATGCAGTCTTCAACAATATTTCAAATATCTATATCAGGGGTCACCAATCTCGTTCCTGGAGGTCTGGTGCCCTGCAGGGTTTAGCTCCAACTTGCCTCAACACACCTGCCAGGATGTTTCAAGTATACCTAGTAAAGCCGCAGTCACTCTAGAGTTTGAGCTTGCGAAATTCTGTCGCACGGCGCTGCGAAAAGGGGCGGGATTAAACAAGATGATTAGACATTAAAAAAAGCGAGCGATTGCTCCATTTTTTAAATTTCTGTTCAGAGAGGTCATATTTTGATCCTGGATTGGTCTCACGCAGTCAAGTGATGCGATTTCGCAAGTCAGAGTTCACCAAGTTTGAACTTTGCACCGCAGCAACCTGCGAAATCTGACGCAATGACCCTGCGTTTCCGGTCTGACGCATTCGTGTGCGTATGAATGGAAGTCTATGGAGGGAAAAGTCCAGTGTGACCGCGGCTTAAGACCTTGATTAGCTTGTTCAGGTGTGTTTGATTAGGGTTGGAGCTAAAATCTGCAGGACACCGGACCTCCAGGAACAAGTTTGGTGATCCCTGATCTATATCATAGGCCAAGATTTTCCCACCATATATCTATGGCATTAGCATTCATTCATTTTATAATAAAACCCAGAAGAAAAACATGCTAGTCAATAAAGATGTTTTAGAGATTATTTAAATATAAATACGTAAAAAATAAAGAAATATAAGTCACAGGCCATCTATTATTGCAATATTACTTTTCTGCTGTTTTAGGTTTGTATTGTGGTATTTATTTACTTACGATTTAGCATCAAGATTGTAATATTTTAACCAATTATAATATTAAAGTAATAATTTTGATTATAAATTAATTAAATAAATACAGTGGCACAGTGCCTCAGTGGTTAGCACGATCGCCTCACAGCAAGAAGGTCGCTGGTTTGAGTCCCAGCTGGGTCAGTTGGCATTTCTGTGTGGAGTTTGCATGTTCTCCACATGTTGGCGTGGGTTTCCTCCGGTGTCCCCCACAGTCCAAAAACATGCGATATAGGTGAATTGAATAAACTAAATTGACCATAGTGTCTGAGTGTGTGTGTGTAAATGTAAAAGTGTATGGGTGTTTCCCAGTACTGGGTTTGGGCTGGAATGCCATCTGCTGCGTAAAACATATTCTGGAATAGTTGGTTCATTCCACTGTGGCGACCCCTGATATATAAGGGACTAAACCGAAGGAAAATGAATGAATGAATGATATATAAAATAAATACATGTCTGAAAGTTCCATTAGTTTAGTGCCTATACAAACATCACTAACACTACTAGAACAAGATTTAGCATTTTAATAATTTGCTTTAATATTTAATAATTTGCAAACTTTATGTGGAAGTTGCTGCAAAAAACAACACACAAGCACATTCGTCAAATAACCATCTATGAGGTTTTTTTTTAATCCTAGCCTTTTGTTCAATACAATATTTAAACTAATTTGTACTGTTGAAGTCAGAATTATTAGCCCCCTGAATTATTAGCCCCCTTGTTTATTTTTCCCCCAATTTCTGTTTAATGGAGAGCAGATTTTTTTCAACACATTTCTAAACATAATAGTTTTAATAACTCATTTCTAATAACTGATTTATTTTATCTTTGTCATGATGACAGTAAATAATATTTTACTAGATATTTTTCAAGATACTTTATACAGCTTAAAGTGACATTTAAAGGATTAACTAGGTTAATTAGGTTAACTAGGCAGGCTAGGGCAATTAGGCAAGTTATTGTACACTGTAAAAAATGGCTGTGATTTCAAAGGTAAAAACCTGTAAAAATGCTACATTAAAAATCTGTTACCTGGTTAACAGTATGTTTCCTTAATATATACGGCGAATAACCATAAATTGACTTTCCCAGAATTCCCTGCATGGCACATCACTTTTTATGCTTTTTGTTGACATTACTATGGATCTTTTTAGTTGTTTCCCCATCAGTAATGTGCATTAGAGATTTATGTTACATCTAATGTTGATAAACAATGTTTATTTCATGACTTTAATTTTATGCGTGTTACCATACTGGTGATTAGTAGCTGTGTGAATGACACTGAACACCTTCTATACACTGATATACTTTTCTTTTTGCGGGAAAGTTGTTAGTGATGAGCATTGGTTCATTATGTATGAACTTTCTCATCACCACCTGCATATGTCTGTGTTAACCTGTCTATATGTGTAACAAAAGATGTGTAGATGTTGCTAATCCATATACAAACATATTACCTCTATAAATTAAAAATATACGGTAGTTTACTGTAAAAATGAGAAATCACTTTTACGGTTTGTACCGTACTTTTAACGGTTAAATACTGGCAACCACAGCTGCCGTTTTTTTTTATTGTAAATTTTACGGATTTATTTTTTTACAGTGTATAACGATGGTTTGTTCTGTAGACTATCGAAAACATATATAGCTTAAAGGGGCTAATAATTTTGACCTTAAAATTATTTTTAAAAAATTAAAAACTGCTTTTATTCTAGCCAAAATAAAACAAATAAGACTTTCTCCAGAAGAAATAATATCATCAGACATACTGTGAAAATTTCCTTCAGACATGCTGTGAAAATCATTTGGGAAATAAGAAAAAATAAACAAAAAAAAATTAAAAGGGGGGTTAATAATTCTGACTTCAACTGTACTTCTTTTAGATATATTTATTATACAAAAGAATTACCTTCGCACACCTATAGGCAATCATTAGGTGTGAAAGACCTTCGTACAATGGCCCAGAGAGCTCAAACCATAGTAAATATCTATATTAATTGAGCAATTCGACAGATTATATATATATATATATATAGCCTTTATAATCTGTCGAATTGCTCAATTAACGTTAAATAAATGTTATTTTTTATTAAATGTTATATGTTATTTTAGAACTTTAAACAAACTGGTTCATCACTTTTTAAAGTCACCTGACATTTCTGTTCGCTATTTGCTTCGCATTTCTGTATTTGTTGTAGAATATGCGTGTGGTTACATTTTCAAACAGATTAAGATGTTTCTTAGTCTTGTTCAATTTGCATGTGTTTTCTTAACTTGAGCGCATTTGAGCCACCATACAAACGACCATAAATATATATAAAAAATGTAATAAAATCACAATAATAACTAATAAAGTTACACACTATTAGTATAAAATTAGTGCAAAAAAGTACAAAAAAATATATTGAACGTTATACTACATGTTCCAAATACTGCTTTTTTTGTAATGTTAAGGCCTGATCTCATAAGGAAACGTAACTATTTTACATTTTGTCAGTTTAGTGGCTAATTTGTATGAGTTCATTCGTAGGAAAATGTACATTTTAAAAAGAAGGCGTGGCCCCAAACCCCGCCCCTAAACCCAACCGTCATTAGGGAATAAGCAAATCATACTAAATTGTACGAATCCTCAAAATCATATGTTATTACTTACTGGAGCAATTTTACAAATATTTCAAACTGGAGAAAAGTTTGGCTTTTGCCACGCAAATACCTTATTGTGAACAAAGTCAGAGAAGTGTCCTTTAAATTAATTCAC
Source organism: Danio kyathit (assembly GCA_903798195.1). Taxonomy (NCBI): domain Eukaryota; kingdom Metazoa; phylum Chordata; class Actinopteri; order Cypriniformes; family Danionidae; genus Danio; species Danio kyathit. The sequence goes on along the minus strand of LR812532.1, from coordinate 10,931,401 downwards.
AGATTCTACCCAGTGAGCAGCTATTTAAAAAGATTTAAATCGGATATTAACACAATGTGCGCTTTCTGTAATTTACAAAGTGAAACAACTGTACATTTTATTTTGGTACTGCTCCTACACAAAAATATTTTGGGGTAAGTTTTGTAAATTTGTGATTGAGTTTATTTATTTCAATTTTTCTTTGTATTGGGAAAATGTGTTATTTGGTCTTATTGATACAGACATTAATACTGAGAAAGATTTCTACTTTATAAATCTTTTACTTTTACTTGCTAAATATCACATCCATAAATGCAAATTCTCCAATAATAAACCGCTATTTAAGGTATTCATAAAAGAATTAAAACAATATTTTGAAACACTTTCCGGCTCAGGAAACACTAAGGCTAGGAAAACATTATCTTGTCATGCCCTATTTAAAATTCCCCTGTAACATCAGTACTTCATTTTGAATTATTTACTCTTGATATTGTATTTTTACTTTAAGCTTTACTTTAAATGTATTTCTTGTTTAACTTGTATTTTTTTCTTTACTGTTTTATCCCCCTGGCATCCTCTATGTTTCTCCTATAATTAATAATGTTTTATTATGCTGTAATAATTTACTGTTCAATAAAAAAAAATTCAAAAAAATTGTACGAATGTCATTATGATTTACATTTTGATTGTAAAGTTGTCCATAGATCACTAAAGAGCATCCAAAATAGATCAGGATGTCCAACATAAAAAAATAACTCAAAATCATGCATAAACACAATTTATAGTCCTTTTAAAACCTCACACACAGGATCGACGTTTAACAATCCCTTCAAAATAAAACCAAGCGCTGCGCTGATGCAGCGTCTCCATCTGGTGTGCGTGAGCAGAACTGCAGCAGCAGGATCTATAATTTCCTGTGCTCTATGCTGCAGAACAGGAAGTAAAGCACATTCTCTCCCACATCCTGTTTCAAAGCTCTGCCAGAGATAAACCGACTGAAAACACAAACCTGCCAAAACCACGCATTTCACATCATGTTTATTCGAAATTCAAGAGCATTGGACAGCAAAATACACATGGCTTCCTCACTGCACGTCAGGACAAAAATAAACAAATAGTTCTCCCCCAAAATTAATTCTGTCATCATTTACTGACCCTCGAGCAGTCACAATAGACGACATATAAAAATACTAGTCACCATTTTACAAATAAATGCTTTTGCTATAGAGTTTTTGCCTTGTTTCTAGTCCAAAAATATAGAAATTTCTGAAATCAACAAGCATTTTCTAGACAAATAAAAATATATAGATTTGCTTTGAGAAATAATAGGTCAAAATAAAGTACGTTCTTCCTTAAAACAATCAAAATAAAGTCTTGGTTCCATTTTGAGTTATGTTTATTTTACGTATAACCCATAGCAATAGGGCAGTGTTCCTCAACCACGTTCCCGGAGGACCCACAAAATTTTCATACAGTTAATTAATATATTATGATTTACATTTTGATTGTAAAGTTGTCCTTACACTCTCAGAAATAAAGGTACACGAGCTGTCACTGAGGTGGTACCTTTTCAAAAGGTACACATTTGTACCTAAAGGGTCCATATTAGCACCTATAAAAATTAAGAGGAACATTTTTGTACTTTTTAGGTACTAATATGTACCCTTGAGGTATTAATATGGACCTTTTAGGTACAAATTTGTACCTTTTGAAAAGGTACCACCCCAGTGACAGCTCACGTACCTTTATTTCTGAGAGTGTAGGTCACTAAAGAGCATCCAAAATAGATCAGGATGTCCAACATAAAAAAAATAACTCAAAATCATACATAAACACAATTTATAGTCCTTTTAAAACCTCACACACAGGATCGATGCTTTACAATCCCTTCAAAATAAAACCCAGACCACCAGCTCTGCACATTTTCCATGTCTCCTTAACCAAACACGCCTGATTCAGATCATCAGCTCATTAGCAGAGACTGAGACCTGTAATGGGTGTGACAGACAAAGGAGACTTCCAAAACATGCAGTGCTGGTGGTCCTCCAGGAACGTGGTTGAGAAACACTGCAATAGGGTATACGTAAAATCAACATAACTCAAAATGGAACCAAGACTTTATTTTGATTGTTTTAGGCAAGAATGTACGGGAGATCATTTATCTGGTTTGAAGAAAAAACCCTTTTAATTTTGACTTATTATTTTTATACAATATATTGTACAAATGCTTCTTAATTTAAGAATTTTAAGATATTTGAAGTGAAACCAACACAAAAACTGCTTTTTTTTTTTTTTAAGTGAATAGCTACCAGATTCCAGCATTCTTCAAAACATCTTCTTTTGTGTTCAACAGAAAAACTTAAATGTTTCAGTATAAATGATAACAGAATGTGAATTTTTGGGTGAACTATCCCTTTAAATGCTGTTTAAATAGTACCTGGTTTAGATTTACACCTATACAGAAACACAAATCATACATTTTCACCTCATAACCACTAAAATGTTCATTGTGCGTATTAGCTCACATTCACCAGTGCTGTAGTGCGGAGTTATTTTAGACTACATTTAAAGCACATTTAAACAAATATGGGTTGTTTTGGAGGCTGAGAGGAAGAGCGAGTGTAAAAACCACACCACGTTTACAGTATGTTTCCTGATGCATGTCTGCAGCGCTACAGGAAGTCCTCGGCGCGAATTACCATCGACAATTACAGTCCCTGTGATATGAAACCATCACCTCCAGCGGTTTGAAAACACTGACGTCAAAACTCACTCAATGTTTAGGAAGTTTTCTTCTTAATAATCAGCGGTCCGACGTTATCTCCGGTTTCCTCGTTGTGTTTGGCGTGTGCGCCGTCACAGTAGGGAAACTGTCAAGGGAACAAACAAATACATACAAATCACAAACACACTCGATGGTCTGTCAGATGCTATGATGATGTAGGCTATATTGCTGCTGCATGTGGTTTTGATGTTACATTAAGCTTGCATTAGTATGAAGTTTTTCAAGATGCAGTGGTGCTTTTGTTTCAAACCAGTTTGAGTTTCTTTTTATCTGTTGAACAGAAAGGGAGATATACGGAAGAATGTTGAAGAACAAAATGGCTAGGGAAATCCATAGTATTGCTGCTGTTGTTCCTAGGCCTACTATGGGTGGCTGTTTTCTTCAGAAATCATCTTTGTGTTCAACAGAAGAAAGAAATTCAGAAAAGTTTAGAACACAGGCCTGTAGCCAGGGGAGGTTCAGGGGGTTCGAAAGACAAGGTCCAGAATTTGCCCCACACTCTCTGAAAAAAAAGTACACGGTGATACATAGGGCTGGGCGATATGGCAAAAAAAAAAATCTCGATTTTTTCATGAAGTTTGACCGATTCACGATTTCGATTTTTTATTTATTTTTTTATTATTTTAACTACCTCACCAGCTTACCTTGTTCATTTAAATTTAAATAAATGCTGAAACTAGTTTTTTTCATGCTCACTTGTAAAAGAAAAGCAATAGTGTGACTAAACGCGGTTATGGCACTCTCTCATATAGGGATGCTAAACATAGCTACAATAGAAGTCACAGCACCCGTATTTATGTAGAGGTCATATGTTGTGCAGCTTTGAGCAAATTTTATTTGGAGAGAAAATGATCAAAATGTAACGTGAAGATTGAAAAGGATTGGAGGGGAAATAAATATTCAAATCTCTGTACATAACAGAAAAATAAACAATGATAATGCAACAATAGTTTATCTGTATTAGTGGCATGGCAGAAATATATATTTAGACAGGCCTTGTCAAAGTGAGTGGGCACTTTCACTAATAAAAAATATAGCACTTAAATTATTTCATAACAATCAATAAAATAACAGCGGTTTTATATCAAAAAATGGTAATGATATAAAATATACTACATTTTGATGGTAAAATATAACCATTTAAACGATTTTGTATTTAAATATTAAATAACGAATGCATCAAGTTAAATATAAAAAAACGAATGAAGCAACACACAGCATATCAGGATATAAAGGACTATATTTAGCAGAATGCTGCTCTTTTTATCTTTGTAATTTTATAGTTTTAATTTTGTTATTTTAATTATTTTTTGTCTTCATAAATAACTAACGAGCTATAGACAAATATCTGCTTGACGTTTTAGAAAATATTTGTGCGTAGCTACACCACCCAGTATATATTAAAGATTACCGTGAAAAAAAAAACCCCACAGAAACCTGTTACATATCTATATACATTTAAAGGTCTATCTTATATTTAACTGAATCGTATAATGGCCTATAGCTGAAATGTTGGAAATTGCTTTATTTTTATAAAACATTTGTCGATACGTATTGATATTTTTTGGAGTAAAAACTGCCGACATTTAAGAATCCATATTTATTTTATTCATTCATTCATTTTACTTGTTTATTGGTACATATATGGGTTATGATTTAATTCATAAAGTACCTTGACAGCTACTGTGCCACTCCGTAATTCAAGCAAAAGTCCAAATTAAAGAAAGATTTGACTTTCTGCGGTGACCGACATTTACAACACGCCGTAACCGTCCTTCAGGTGGTGCGCGGTTCCCCGTCTCGCAGCTCGCGCGGGAGACACAGACGGCTGCGGGACGCGAACAACAGCACGACGCGCATGGAAACATTCGCGAAGCTGGCTGGCTAACTGCGGGGCTGTTGTTGCTCTAGCGGGAAAATGTCCCGGTGTTCCCAATGGCCGGTCCGCCCTGGCGCGCTTCCACTACCAGCTGTGGCAGCACATCAACAGAGCCGCGACGTCAACACACAGAATCAGCACAATTTAGCACGGTTTGGCACGATAGTGGAAAAGCAGCTTTAATATTTTTATTAAAAAACCGCGATTCCTCGATTTTGTAAAAAATAAAATAGTCTTAAAACGTAAATTCGAATTAATCGAAAAAACCGCCCAGCCCTAGTGATACATATAATGTTCCTTAAGGAACAGTTTTGTACCTTTGTAAAAGTTGTACCTTATATGGTACAGAAAAGACCTCTTATGATACTGTTCTGTACATTTTATGGTACAATTGAAAAGAGTAACATAAGTGTTGGTCAACTCCTTCTTTATTACAATATCTATGAAAATAAATATGACTGGAAAGGCAAAGTGATTATGAATAATTTCCATATTAAAACATGAATCATCATTTAAAAGCATATGCTTAAAGAAACTGATAAACATTCATTATCAAGATCTATAAAACAAAACAACTGCTAAAACAAAACTATGGGTATTGTAAACTAAAGATTGAAGGCATTTTAATAAACATTTTCTGATAAATACAGTTTCATTATTGATATCCGCACCTTTAGGCATTTGATTTCCACTACGCACGTGAGCTGGCAAAAGTCCTGCATATGCAAAGTGTTCATGCAGACATTTTAGTATTGTAAAGCTAATCCAACATTGTGCATATCTCCAATACTTTTGCATAATTCTATTTCTATTTTAAAATTAAGTCAATTAAATGAACTTTTAGATGATTAAAAAGGTATTGTGTGAAAATTGGAGGAAAAAATGTTTTATATTGTACATGGGAGAATGTATTTCTGTAACATTTCTGTGAAGTGCTGTGAAATGTTTAGCAAAAAATAGATATTTGATTGATGTTAAAGCATTTTCTTTACTGTACTCCATATTTCTTTACTGTAAATGGAAAAGGTGAATTTACACAAAGAAACATTATTTTTAAAAAACATTGTTTAAAAATGTATTTGATGTTTTATATTTACTGAAAATAAATTGACGCATTTTGGATAAAGCAAAATGCCTTTAAATAGTTCTTGAAGGAACACATTTGACACTGTTAAGATACAAAGTGTCTTGTCACTGTAGTGGTACCTTCATGGATCAGATATGTACCTCTGATGAAGGTACAATATTGTATCTGCAGGTTTTAAAAACCAAAGGTACATTTTGGTTTCCCATGGTACAAATCATGTCCTTAAAGGTACAAACTGCAATGATACAACTTTGTTCCTTTGTCTTAAAGTACAATTCTGTTCCATAAAAAGGTACTGCCCCAGTGACGAGGGTTTGTACCTTCTTTGGTACAACATTGTACCATTTTTTTCTGAGAGTGCCTACACGTGCTTAATTTTCCTATTTTTACTGGTATGCCATTATAACTTATATCTAATAAAAAATATCTATGAAAAATACCTATGAAAATAACCCATAGAAGAGGGCTTTAAGACCAAGCGTTATCATGTGTTGGCTGTTGCTTCTGTGCAGCTTCCCTTTCTGAGGTGCTAAATTCGGCGTCCCAAATATTGACTGAAGAAAGTTGAATGTGCTGACCAGTTTGTTATTTGCCTAATAAATGACAATAGGCTAGTTTTTACTTCATAACTTTACCAGACTGCTATTTTTTTCCTAAAATGCTTAAAATGTCACTAAAATGCAGTAATTAAATTGAAAATAAGGAGAATAACAGCAAAAATGTCCTTTATGAGAAAAAGAACCACCCCTATTACCAGGCTGGCTATGGGCCTGGTACATCTTGAGTGTGAGGAAATGGTGAAGACATTTTCATTTTTGAGTGAACTGTCCATTTAAAGGTGCTGTATGTAAGTTTTCGACTCTTCTAAAGCATAAAAATACCATAATAGTTTAGCCAATTATATTTTAGCACCCTGGGTTGCCTTGTTGAAAACCACATAATTCATGCATTCAGTCAGGAAGGCTCTCAAAACATGTGTCCGTGACCAAAATGCGACCTCCAGTGGACAGTAGCAGACTCCGAAATGAAAAGCAGATTCAGAGTTCCACATCAAGTGGTTATTAATTAGCAAATATATATAAATATTGCACATGTAAACATTAGGTGAGCAGGTCACATTGCAACCCTGTGTCATAACAACACACTACGTGAGGAGATTTGCAGTGATAAGTAATTTGGTTGTTTGCACCAGACGAAACACGACAGAAATGTAAATACAGCCATTCAGAAGCACAGAATAGTGAACTCACTGCACTCTGACGAAATGGTAAGGTTCATAATCTAATTAATACATATTAAACCTCTTTAACATTATTAAATGTACATGCTGAATCACTGATACGTGTTGGTTTGCACTGATTTACAGCTCTAAAACGATTTATTTTATTTTTAAGATCTGAGGTGAACTATCTGCTGCTGCTTTCAGTAGTATGGCAATAAATGTCATGTAAAATGGCATTCAAACTCACATTATTAGCAGTTAACACTGAATAAAGCACATAAGGTGTACCTGAGGTGATCATTGTCAGTTTTCTGTTGTTCAGCTGCAAGAAATAAGTCGCTTCTAAAATATAAATTTCAGGTGTTGATTAGGACATTTAATATGGTAAATATTCCTTCTATCGGGTGCCGTTGCTTTTATTTAGAACACGACTTAAATCAGCCTTTAGGCACAATCCTGTTGGTCCTCAATCTGGCAACCTGCGCTTGTGTGCGCTTTGATTCAGGAATGCAATACCTATTTTAACCACTGGGTGTCACACTTAAATACGGCACCTTTAAGTTTTGCTAAACGGAGCGATGCGCTTGTGATAGAGAAACATATGCGTCGTATGCTTTACATAATATTTTATACAGCAGGTTTTTTATGCTTTATTATGTCAGTGAATGAGATAACAGTATAGTACACTGAAAAACATGACTTTTTGGTATAGTAAAAGCGAATAAATTTATTGTCAATTTTTTTAATGTAATAATAAATGTCAAAGATAACTAGATTTTTAAGTAAAACATTTAATATTTACACATTTAACTGATGTAAGAAATGAAATGATGGAAAGAGTTAAATATTAATATTCATTTACATGTAATATTTAAATATTTTCCAACTGTTACAAACCTGCACGCAAACATTTTTTTGCTGCTTGTTCAAACTACTTACAGCACAAATCTTGAGGGTTTTTTGGGACAACTTAATTGTTTAATGTTCAATCCACTTAAATTTGTATAAACAATTATATTAACTTGAACAACATGAAGTGTGTAGAACCCAGCATTTTGTTTTACAGTGTAGTAATGTTAAGTAAATTTTAATAATGGGTATGTAGTAATGGATAGTTCCCAGAATGATTTGCATGGGATTGAATTAAGAGGATATTATTTTGAAAAATAAAAGCAATCTTAAATGTTTAAATTTAAGAGAAAGACTTGTTAGAGTTTATTCATCATTACTTTGAAGATTAGGAAGAGTTTTGAGTAAGTATTTTTAGTTTTGAGGTTACCACTCTGCAGAAGAGTAGCACTCATGCTTGGGGTCTTGGCATTTTTATTATCAGCTTTATTGTTTGACGCTTCACCCAGAGAGCTGTGATAACACTAAAAACGCTTACAGATCTCAGCACTAAAGTAAATTTGCTCTTGGGTTCAATTTGCTTCAAGTCAGTGGACATGTCATGCCTTAATTAAATTAGGTTATGCCAAGTGTAGTAATTTGTTACTAATAGGATTTACCTTATTTGATAAAAGCAATGTTCCTTCTGCTAAAAAAAAAAAAGAACTTGACTTTAATTGATTAATTTAAATTAATATAGACTCAGAATAAAATATAATTAATTAACTCCTCATTAATTTTAGGAGTGTTGGGTTAAACATCAAGTAAATTTTACATGATGAAGTTAATTGTACTTTTTATCAGATATGATTTTTTTTAGTGCAGACAAAAAAAATTAAGTTATAATGTTACTCAAAATGACGATTTAGTACATTTGAAGTCATTAAAAAAATAAACTTCTTTTAACTGTGATTCTGTAAAAAAACATGTCTGTCTTAAAAAAAAAAAATTCTTAAGGAAAAGCAACATTTCTCAGCTAATGCTGTTACACACTACATATTACTTGAGCATTACTGTAATATTAAAGTAATAGTTTACCCAAAAATGAAAATTTTGTCATCATTATCTCACCCTTCACTTGTTCCAAACCCTCTGTTAAACACAAAAGAAGATATTTTGAAGAAAGCTGGAAACGGGTAACTATTGACTTCCATAGTATTTTTTTCCCCTACAGGGCTCCTGTTTTAAGCCAAATATCCATTTCACTGACTAGAAAATTTAATTTCCATGACATCTAATGAACGTAAAAACAGTCAGCTGTTATGCTTATATATTAATAATATATTAAAATAATAAAAAAATAAAAGCATAATATTAAAACAGTTTTAGCTTAATTTTGCATTACTTTAATACCATGCGAACAACAATACATAATTTACCTCAGATTTTGGAAAAAAATCTTAAATACTTGTTTGTGTGGCAGTGAAGTTCTCAAAACTCTTTTTTGACATTTGAGTGAGATGCTAATGGTCTAATCCGATTCAATGACCTATGCTAAGCTAATCTGTTTAACTCTAGAGGAGCTGTAAAATGAGTTCCTTTAAAGGGGTAAAAAAAAAATCTGTCATCATTTAATCTGAAGTACTTGTTTGTGTAGCAGTGAAGTTCTTGAAACTCTTTTCTGAAATTTGGGCAAGATGCTAATGGTCTAGTCCAATTCAATGATCTATGCTAAGCTAAGCTGAGTTGTACTAAAATGAGTCTATTTCCAAAAAAGTGGAGTGTTCCTTTAAAGAGCTAAAAATCAAATCTGTTATCATTTAATCTTAAATACTTGTTTGTGTGGCAGTGAAGTTCTCCCTCTGCCATGTTCGATAGCTGAATAGTATTTTTACAAACACATATTAAGCTTTTCTGTCATCTACTTTTTCACACCCAGTTTTTCCAAGTAGTCATTTAGAAGACAAATCTCTTAAAATGTCTCTTAAAATCCTAACTTGTTTGTCTTAGTTATCAGGGTTCAATCAGTGACTGTAAGTAATAAATGTGAAAGTATTAAAATCGAGCTGAAAAATAGTCCAAACGTAACAAGAGTAGGTAAATGACCAAATTTCCATTTTTGGGTGAACTACCCCTTTAAAAGGTTACACTTGATTATTAGCAGATACCAAACCAACCAATTCAATTGCCATTTATTTTTCAATTATAATAAGCAGCACACAAAGACAAAACTGAAAGCAAAGCCAAATGTTTGTGTCGACAATGAACTATAATGAGCTGGGGACTCTGAATGCTTGCCTGAGGTAAACATTATGCTATTTGAGTTCAGTTTTTACAAGCTGTTTTATTGACATTTTTCTAAACACGGGTTGAGCGATTATGATAGAATACAGCCAGAAACTAAACATGTCAAATTAGGTTCTGAATGTGTAGTGGCTAAAAAAAATCAACAACAATGTGTTTGTTCAATACGCATGCATACCAAACATAAAAAAACCTGTCCTGCATTTAAAGGAAATTTTTGAGGTGAGTTTTACAACTCTTGTATCCATTTAGATGATTTTCAGATCTGGTGCAAACATTTTTAGCTTAGCTTAGCATAAATCTTTGAATCGGATTAGACCATTAGCATCTCAAATGAGTTTTGATTATTTTCATTATTTAATGGTTAGCTCTTTTGTAGTTACATCATGTACCAAGACAGACAGAAAATGAGAAGTTGCTGTTTCCAGAATGATTTCCTATATATTAGACATTTATTTCCTAAATATTTGGCATGTTTTCAAAGAAAATAGCACCTTTTTTTATTCCTAGTACATGATGTAACTACAGACAAGTCCAGCTTTAAATATTAAAGTTATCGAAACAGTTTTTCGGAAATTAATGACCTGTGCTAAACTGTTTACCTCTGGAGAAGTTGTAAAGTCAAGAAGGGATACAGCTGTAGATACTCACATCAATATAGTATGTGTGTGATGCTGTACAACCACAATTACATTTTTTACATTACTATAAGTATGGGTTTAGGGTAGGGTTAGATACTAATAAAATACAAGTAATTAGTAATTTAATAAATAATATGGATAATACTCTGTTTAATTACTGTTATTACATTACTGTGCGGGTCAGGGTAAGGGGAGATGTTAATAAAATACAATTAATGGGTAGTTTTATAAGTAATATAAATAATTGTTGTTAACTTCCAGCAGCTGCTGTTTCCCTTCTAGCAACAAACGGGTTGTAAAATGAGCCTGTTTCCAAAAAGATTGAGTGTTTCTTTAAAGAGGTAAAAATCTGTGATCATTTACTCACCCTTGCCTTGTTTCGAACCTTTATGCTTTTCTATCTTCTTTTAAACACACAAAAAAGATACCATTGATAACCATTGACTTCCATGGTAGTTGTTTTTCCTAATATGGAAGTCAGTGGTTACAGGTTTTCAGTTTTCCTCAAAAAAACCTCCTTTTGTATTCAATAGAAGACAGAAACTTAAAAAATATGGAACCACTTGAGATTTTCATTTTTGGGTGAACTACCCCGTTATGTATGAATACCAAATAAATATTGGCAAAGAAAATAGCCATTTTTTTATTTCTTTGCTCATAGTACATGATGTAACTACAGAAAAGTCAAGCTTTAAATAGGAAAATTATCTAAACTCTTTTTTTAAAAGTTTGAGTGAAATGCTACTGGTCTAATCTGATTCAATGACCTATGCTAAGCTAAGTTGTTTAACTCTAGCGCAGGGCTATTCAATTAGTTTGTCACGGGGGTCAGTTCATGAAAAGCATCCCAAACGAAGGGCCGGAGATATATGACTTGCAATATAAATGATGGCACAACTGCATATAAGAGCCAATATGTTGTATTTTTGCTCCTTTAGACACCCACGTTGTATTTGTCCACAACTTTAAATGTTAATATATTGTATTTTGAAACTATATAATATCACTGCATTGTACAATAAGTTTTTTTAACAAACATTCAAATGTTGTATTTCACAGCACAACAAAATCAGTGTATTGCTTAAGTAGGCTTCTTCTACATTCAGATACGTTCATATGTTCTGTTTTGAACTGCATAACAATTATGGATGCAACAATTATAGATTTTGGTTGTACGATTATATAGTGTGAAGAATAATCAGAGTTTCACAGTTATCATGTAATGTAAATTTAAGCTTTATATTAGCTAGATTTAGATCTGGACATCCCTAACTAATATTAAAAAACCTTTAAAAGGCATTTTCAGTAATAGTTTTTATGCTGAAGGTTTTTCTGTGCTTATAAGGCTACACAATTTAATTAGCTATGTGTGCGTTTATAGAGAGGAACGGGAGAAAATAATATAATAATAATTGTTATGAAGGTCGGCGCCAATATTTAAATTAACTGTTGTTATCATCTGCGTTCATACATACATAATCATTTTAATAATAGTTCGTCTAACATGTCTTTTGTTTACATTGCACTGAAAGCTAAGCACAACTCTCACTGCTACAGCATGAGATGTCTTCTACTGCATGCGCCCAGACAGCCGCGAGCGCGTTGCTCCGCTTGCGCCCGCATATTGGCATATATTCTTACGACATAACAAACTTGCGCGCGGGAAAGACGTGATATGGGAACGGGCCGCAGCTATAGGCCTAGTTATTACAGTGTGCGTGCGTATTAGCTTCGGTGGACAAGCTCGGAACTTTAAACTAGCGCACAGTTGGCAACTTGGCGTAACTTTGTTCAGCAGTTTCGTTTCGTGCGGCAGAACAGAAATGCAGAAATGCGGCTTAGAGAAGCCTTTATGATTAATTAACCATGACGAATTAAAGCGCAGTTAATAGTGAAATCGATTAATCGTTGCATCCCTAAAACAACGATATCAGTGCATTGTACAAAAGACCTTTTCTACAAACATATTTAAATGTATTCGGCTGCTCTCGCCACTGTCAGGTGACTCGCGCTCTGCGCAGCTCATGCTGTATTGAACAGACGCACTTCACTTCATAACTATAGCGGCCGTTTTTTGACTGAACTAAATTTATTCTTGATGTCTTGGTCACACTATTTGGAGGGCCAGAACAAATTGCCTCGGGGGCCGGGTTCGGCCCGCGGGCCGCCAATTGAATAGCCCTGCCCTAGCGGTTCTGTAAAATGAGCAAATTTTAAAAAAAAAATTGGAGTGTTCCTATAAAAGGGTAAAAATCTAATCTGTCATCATTTACTCGCCCTTCCCTTGTTCTGAACTTTTATGTGTTTCTATCTTCTTTTAAAAACACAATATTTATTTTTTTGAAGAAAGCTGGAAACCATTGACTTCCATAGTAGTTGTTTTTCCTAAACGTTTTCAGTTTTCCTCTAAAAAAAATCTTCTTTTGTGTTCAACAGAAGACAGAAACTCAAAAAAACATGGAACCACTTGATGGTGAGTAGATTTTCATTTTTGGGTAAACTATCTCTATATGTAAAAATACCCAATACATATTGGCTAAGAAAATAGCCATTGTTTTTTATTTTGTTGCTATTAGTACATGATGTAACTACAGAAAAGTCTTTAAATAGGAAAATTATCTAAAGTCTTTTTTTTTTTTGAGCAAGATGCTAATGGTCTAATTCGATTCAATGACCTATGCTAAGCTAAGTTGTTTAACTCTAGCAAAGCTGTAAAATGAGTGAATTTGCTAAAAAATTGGAGTGTTCCTAATAGAAAGGTAAAAATTGAATCCATCATCATTTACTCAGCCTGATCTCACAAGGAAACGCAAGTATTTTACGTTTTGTCAGTTTAGTAGCTATTTTGTACGAGTTGAGTTGTACAAAAATGTACGATTTTAAAAAGGAGGCGGGGCACCCAACCCCGCCCCCAAAACGTCATTGGGTGATGAGCAAATCATACTAAATTGTATGAATTAGATCGTACAAATTCATACGCATTAGGTACTAAATCAAAAAGTTACGAATTGCCATGAGATTGCGTTGCATTTACTCGCTCCTTCCCTTGTTTTGAACCGTTGTGTGTTTCTATCTTTTAAACACACAATAAAAACATTTTTTGAAGGAAGCTGGAAACCTGTAATCATTGACTTCCATAGTAGTTGTTTTTCCTATTATGGAAGTCAATGGTTACATTTTTTGAGCTTTCCTCTAAAACAAAAAAAAATCATCTTTTGTGTTCAATAGAAGACAGAAATTAAAAAAAAAAACATGGAACCACTTGATGGTGAGTAGATTTTCATTTTTGGGTAAACTACCCCTTTAAAGGTGCAGTATGTAAGTTTGATACCCAGTGGTTGAACTGGGTATTGCACTCCTAGATCAAAATAAACACACGCGTGGGATGCCAGAGATTGAGTACAGGAGCGAGTGATTTAAACCGTGTTCTAAATAAAATCAACGACACGCGATAGAAGGAATTATGTTCCATATTAAAAGGAGTTTTAGTTCTAACCAACACCTCGAATTGAGATATTAGAAACGGTTTCTATTTCTCACAGCTCAACATGTGAAACCTGACAGTGCACCTCAGGTAAGCCTCGTGTGTTTTATTCAGTGCTAAATGCTAACAATGTGAGTTTGAATGGATTCTAAACCTTACCGTTTCGTGAGTGAGTGCTTATTCTGTGCTTCTGAATGGCTGTATTTACATTTTTGTCGTGTTTCGTCTGGTGCAAAGAGTCAAACTGCTGTTTGCGTGTTGTTAGGACACGAGATTACAATGTAACCTGCTCACCTAATGTTTACGTTCGTAATATTTATATCATTTGCTAATTAATAACCTCATGTGGAACTGAATCTGTCTCATTTCGACGTCTGATACTGTCCATTTCGGTCACGGGCGCATGCTTTCAGAGCCTTTCTGAATGAATGAATGAAATACGCTGTTTTCCAACAAGGCAACCCGGAGTGCTGAAATATAATTGGGTAAACTGGCATTCTGCAGGTTAACTTTACCTAAACAAAGACAGCGTTCCGGCACGGAAAAACCATTTTCAAAGCAGAATATCTGACTTCAGCATTGTTTTTCAGGTAAACAAGTATGTTCACTTCGGATGTTTCTTAAATATCTGCAAACATATTATGGTATTTTTATGCTTCAGAAGAATCAAAAACTTACATACAGCACCTTTAAGTATGAATACTGAATACATCAAGTGTCGCTCTTTATCTCTATAATATATGATAAAACCTTTTAAAACACTGAAAAAATGATTCATTGGATTTACTAAATTAAGGTTAGAGTTTGCAAACAATTTATATGGTCTGAATTTAAACAAATTCAACTCAGTAATGTTCAACTTAATTTGTTTCTTTAAATTCAGCCCATATAAATTGTTTGCAACCACTTACCTTAAAAACTATTTAGTAAACCCAATGAATCTTTTTCTTCAGTGCAGATGATCTTCTGGCAGACCTGAGGGATTCATTCATTCAGACACAAATATACTGTAGACCACACTCACCTTCTTGGACCTCCAGCAGCGGCAGTAGACGGCCTTGCTCCCGATATCCTCCATGTCGAAGCTGTGCACCACTTTAGGACTGTCTTTGTTGATGGTCATGTTGACTCTGCTCTTGGGGCTGCTCTGTGAACTGAAGTAGCGCATCAGCATGTAGGTGCTCAGAGCTGCAGCCACTGCAACAGGAACGATGGTGGTCAGCTGATCTGCAAATGTACACACGAGGAGGCGCTGGGTTTTCAGAGGGCCCGGAGGACGCCCACACTCTATTCTACACAATCAGCCTCATCGTTACTATTAATATATGACATTTCCATTTAGGGCTGCATGATTCTGGCTAAAATGAGAATCACGATTTTTTTTTGCTTAAAATCAAGATCAGGATTTTCTCACGATTCTGTAGATGTAAAATAAAGGTTACTATTAGGGGTGTAACGGATCACTGTTGATCCGTGATCCGTACAGATCACAACTCACGGTTCGGAACGCACGTGACCCGCGGATTAATAATTTATTTTTAACTTGTCAGTTAATCCAAAATTTATAACATTGGAGAGAGATCGCCTCCCGCGTCACTCAAATCGCGTGCATGAAAGCATTTTGGCTGCCATGTAAGATATAATGATGACGAGAAAAGTTGTGGTGGGACCAAGCAGCAACCTCCCGCTCTCCCTCGGGAAGCCAATACGGAAGTAACTAAAACTGCAGTTCATCGACTCGCCTGGGGGGCTGGCTCCAGGAAGTCCAAGGGCTTTCTTTCTGCATTGGTAAATTGGCCATTTTTACAGCTGATAAAAACATGTTTACAGCCTGGTACAAACGATGGCTTTGGTGCATATAGCCATGATTACCCTTCATGACAACTCTGAGGGGGGTGAATTTTTTCATAACTCATCCGTTTTGTTTTTATTCGGTTATATTAAGTCTGCATAATTAAGGGCGTGGCCACTTGAGTGACAGCTAGCCCTCGCTGCTCGCTGTCTCGTCACCTCAGCTGATTCTGGCTAATTAGACACTTCTATACAGCTTAAAGTGACATTAAAGTGACATTTGAAGGCTTAACTAGGTTAATTAGGTTAACTAGGCAGGTTAGGGTAATTAGGCAAGTTATTGTATAATGATGGTTTGCTTTGTAGACTATCGAAAAAAAAAATAGCTTAAAGGGGCTAATAATTTTGACCTTAAAATGATTTTTAAAAAATGAAAACTGCTTTTATTCTAGCTGAAATAAAACAAATAAGACTTTCTGCAGAAGGAAAAATATTATCAGACATACTGTGAAAATTTCCTTGCTCTGTTAAACATCATTTGGGAAATATTTAAAAAAAGAAAAATAAATTCAAAGGGGGGCTAATAATTCTGACTTTAACTGTACATGGACATCAGTAATCAAATTTGCCTTAATCTGAATAAGACAATAATATGACTGAGGCATTTATGAACGATTTTGAGGCGATTATGAACTCAATTGGATTAATCAAAAAATGCTGTTTACAAATCAGACTCTAAATCTGAGTATTGTCTTAATCGGATTATTGGTGTCTGTGTAAACGTACTTATTGATATAAATGTATCAATAAAACAGGAGGTAACCAGGTTATTTATAGCCTGCTATTTATTATTGGTACACAACATTTATGAAAAATACAGAAATAAGTGCATGCCTTTCATTGAAATAAAGCATGTAAAACCTGAAATATACATTTGATAAATTGATATAGTCATTCTTTAGACACACAGCCTGTTTTATAGAAGTTAATATAGAACATCCATTATGAACGACCAACTTTTTAGGATTGAAAAAAGTGTCGCAAAAAGGAATTACATATGTCCTGTAATTACTATATATTTTTTAAAAATGTATACATTTAAAATTTACATTTCTTATTGCAATCGCCATTTCAAGGAGTTAAGTGAAAAGGTTATTTAAAAATTTATTTGTAACATTAAAATAAGGCTGCAACATAAAATGTGAAAACAAAAAAAATCTTTTAATAAAAAGCATTTATCTGTTAGGAGTCCTTTAAATTTTGTGCAATTGCAACACTTTTGTCTCTCAATTACACATGGACTTCAATTTAATTCATATCTAAGTGCTTTGGTCCCCCTGACCTGGACAACGATGTGAAAAATATCCTTAAAAAACGACTTATGAACACATTTGTGATTTATTGTGATTATTTTTCAAAGTCTCCAGGTTTCAAATAAGCATAACTTTATGTAGCTTAATGCAATATTTTGTAATAAATGAATTACGAATATAAATACTAATTTAAATCTCACTGACACCAGATTGTTATAAATCAACAGTTATACTACAATTGACCCTTCGCTAAGCCACACCCAAAAACCACCACGCACCAATCTCGGCTTAGCAACCGTAGCTACGCGCAGGGGCTCTGTCAAGCTTTCGAGCGAGGGAAACAAGCCAAAGCGTTGTGCATATGGATTGTGCAAATCTGACACCCGGTATCCTAAAAGTTTGGACATGGTGGTGGAATTATTTCCCTTTTCAAAACCTAAAACCCAAGGGGAGAAATGCCAGCGTGGATCAAGCTCTGTGAGGGACGCTAAAGGAACGATTTAGGAGAGTTAAGTTGGTTTTGTTTTGATATTCGTGACACTGGCAATTCAGTGATAGACGGCAACACCTCCTACTTTACCCTAAAACGATCTAAACTGTGTTTCCTACAAAAATACAAAGCAGGTTATGTTTCCCAGCTGTCTTTTTCTTGTTTTCGCTCGATATTATGAGCACTGCTCCGTTTAGGCCTTCGCCCTAGTAGTCATACTAATAGCGGTCATATTTCCATCTGTTTCAAGCTACGAATATTTGAAATTACAACAGAACAAAACAGAGATGTGATCAAAAACTGAGCACTTGCGATCAATATACTTTAACGTTACCCGCAGCTGTTTTTCAGTAATTTATAAAGAGCACACAAACATACTGACAGTTATAGGTAACGTTAACTTACTGTACATTGTTATGGGGCAATGATGCTAATATTTGGTACAAATCCATCAAGTTCCCCTTTCTGGCCTTTTCTTTCTATGAATTAATTATGTAGAAGCACTTTTTCATGCGTGTTTCATCATGGGTTAGTAACGCTATATTCCATTGCACAACAATTAATCTATCAGGCTTTCTGGCTAAAATAGAGAAATCACGGTTTAATCTATTATTATTGGATTGTTTTTAAATGTCACCTCTCCTGCTGTGCATGAGCTAAGCTGTTGAATGGT
Organism: Danio kyathit; assembly: GCA_903798195.1. Taxonomy (NCBI): domain Eukaryota; kingdom Metazoa; phylum Chordata; class Actinopteri; order Cypriniformes; family Danionidae; genus Danio; species Danio kyathit. Next base: position 10,912,925 of record LR812532.1, on the reverse strand, counting down.
CAGCGTATGAGGCGGCTAGGCTAACCTAGCTTCAATTTTGACTATTATTTTGTAATCGGTTGCATTTTATGTCGTGAATATACCCCTGTAACGCATAATGCAGTCCTTTTTTGTCTGGCTTTCTCGGATATCTCACCTGTTCGCCAAAAATGACTAATTACAGGGAGTGCAGAATTATTAGGCAAATGAGTATTTTGACCACATCATCCTCTTTATGCATGTTGTCTTACTCCAAGCTGTATAGGCTGGAAAGCCTACTACCAATTAAGCATATTAGGTGATGTGCATCTCTGTAATGAGAAGGGGTGTGGTCTAATGACATCAACACCCTATATCAGGTGTGCATAATTATTAGGCAACTTCCTTTCCTTTGGCAAAATGGGTCAAAAGAAGGACTTGACAGGCTCCGAAAATCAAAAATAGTGAGATATCTTGCAGAGGGATGCAGCACTCTTAAAATTGCCAAGCTTCTGAAGCGTGATCATCGAGCAATCAAGCGTTTCATTCAAAATAGTCAACAGGGTCGCAAGAAGCGTGTGGAAAAAACAAGGCCCAAAATAAACTGAGAACTGAACCATGAACTGAGAAAAGTCAAGCGTGCAGCTGCCAAGATGCCACTTGCCACCAGTTTTGCCATATTTCAGAGCTGCAACATCACTGGAGTGCCCAAAAGCACAAGGTGTGCAATACTCAGAGACATGGCCAAGGTAAGAAAGGCTGAAAAACGACAACCACTGAACAAGACACACAAGCTGAAACGTCAAGACTGGGCCAAGAAATATCTCAAGACTGATTTTTTATGGTTAAGGTTTTATGGACTGATGAAATGAGAGTGAGTCTTGATGGGCCCGTGGCTGGATCGGTAAAGGGCAGAGAGCTCCAGTCCGACTCAGACGCCAGCAAGGTGGAGGTGGAGTACTGGTTTGGGCTGGTATCATCAAAGATGAGCTTGTTACTTGCTGTAGTTGCTGCTGCACGCAATGTTGATGGTGAACAGATCAAAACACTGAAAGAATCCATGGATGGCAGGCTTTTGAGTGTCCTTGCAAAGAAAGGTGGCTATATTGGTCACTGATTTGTTTTTGTTTTGTTTTTGAATGTCAGAAATGTATATTTGTGAATGTTGAGATGTTATATTGGTTTCACTGGTGAAAGTAAATAATTGAAATGGGTATATATTTGTTTTTTGTTAAGTTGCCTAATAATTATGCACAGTAATAGTCACCTGCACACACAGATATCCTCCTAAAATAGCTCAAACTAAAAACAAACTAAAAACTACTTCCAAAAATATTCAGCTTTGATATTAATGAGTTTTTTGGGTTCATTGAGAACATGGTTGTTGTTCAATAATAAAAGTATTCCTCAAAAATACAACTTGCCTAATAATTCTGCACTCCCTGTATATCACTGGGAATGTCTGACACCAGCGCATACACATTGTAATAGACGGGCCAGACACGAAAGCTTGACAGGCGTAGCAACAGTAACTAAGCAGGACGGGGCTTAGAAAAGGGTCAATTGCCCTTTAAAGCAAACAGCTTCAGAAAAATATATAAATATTTGATATGAATACACCAACAAGTTTTCACACAGGAATAAGGTTTTTAAGTAACAGGAATATTATATTTGCACCATACATGCAACTTCTATATACACAAAAAGCATTCTTTTGTGTTTAAGAGATGTCTAATATACATCTAAACAAAGTCTTAGAGTTATCAATTGAACAGGAATGAGAATGACTACACATGCGAAGTCTGTCTATTTGATGACTAGTCCACCTTTGGACTATTCTAAGACGTCTATTAGATTTTCACTGACAGCTCAAATGTAGCCTTCTTTTAGCGAGGGCGTCTATGTTTAGACATCCATTAGACGTCTATTTAGCACAAACTTACTTGGTGGGAAACGTTTACTGTGTGTCTTTATGTGTCTGATGGTCCTAAGTGTTTTAAAATGAAACTTAAGCACTAGAATATAGTCGGGAGGACATAATAAATCGACACTGAAGCACTGTAGCCTGGTCAGGTGAGAAGGATTCGCTCCTTGGGGTGATTTCCGCGAATCGGTTCTTCCGAGCGACTTCTTTTCAATGAATTGTCATCATCACGTGAATACTTAAACCTCGACATGATATTGCATAACCATGTTAGAGCTGTAAACATATTTTTAATGTACATTTTATTTGTGAGCGTTATCAAATTGCACAGATTCGACTAAAATGATTGGACTCAAAAGAATCATATTGTTCATGTTTCCCAAGATATGAAAACAACTTAAAAGCTCGTGATTTGTGCATAATAACCGCTGCAAAGTAGGTTGTCACCAATAACGCAGTTTTAGCCTGCTTAAACACTTACCACAGCACTTACACTTAAGGAAAAATTATAATTCATGTAATATTAGTCAACCATTGTACCACACACATGCAAACCTATGACCTATAAACGCGTCCATGCAATAAACGCCATACTCACATGAACTGTGTGCATGTGAGAATGCTAATTTAACTATCTAAAATCATTTGAAATAACTTAAAATGAACACAACATTAGGATACACACAATATGCCGACAAATTCACTGTTGAGTTTTTTTTTTTTTACAGCAAAGGCATTCGACCACGGTTGCAATAGGCTTTATGTTATAAATGAAAACATCGTCCTTACCTTTAGATACTTTGAAACCCGGTATTAATCCCGGTTTATTCAGAGCCGAAAGCCCTGGAATTTGAAATGTCATGACGGGTATTGTTGTTTGGACTTCAAGTTTAAGGGCACTACGAGGTCTGAAAGACGCTGAACCCAAATGAGTCGCCGTCACTGCGGAACACTGCGTGATTGCGTCACTGAGTATCTGTCCAATCGTCGGAGAGCGTAAAAGCACAGTTCAGATTACTGTAAACATGGGGCCCAAATCCTCTTTAACGTTACACTAGCAGTTTGCTAATTAGGGCTTTTGTTATACACGAACTAGTTATTGAAATATTTCGTAATATATAAACAGGGTTTCGACAGACTTCATCAAGTCAAATTTAAGACTTCTTAAGACCATTATGAATGAAATTTCCGACTTGTACTAGGCTAAACACTGAGGATTTTCGAATGGACCAGTTAAAACATTAAACATTAAAAACAAATGTATTGTAAGGAAGATAATTAAACCATGTTAGAAATATAAAGACTTGGTAAATAGAGTTAATAAATACGATTTAATAAATAAAACTTTTGTTAAAACTTACTGAGATGGAATGATAGTGATTGGATGGGTGTTGGCCCGATTTGGTAGCTTAACATGGACATAGGAAAGTGAAGACCTGTTTAAAATTATTTAAGACGCACAATACAAATTTTCAGTGAACTTGAGGCTTTTATTTGAGACTTAAGACTGTGGATACCCTGATAAAGTCAATTAAATGGAAAAAAAAAAAACTTTACAGAATTGTCACTAATCAGACTGAAAATATTTCAATTCAAATAAACCTCGATGTCATACTACTGAAACTAAAGAAACCAGTAAATAATAAAAACATGTATTCTGTATTGGCCCATTTCACAGTTGTTAATGAACTCTTCATTAGTTATTGAAATATTTAAACAGGGTTTCATCAAATCAAATTTAAGACTTTAAGACCATTATGAATGAAATTTCTGACTTGCACAAGGCTAAACGCTAAGGATTTTCAAATGGCCCAGTTAAATGCAGGAAAGATAAGAATAAATAGGAGCTATTAAATATAAATTTTGTTAAAAATTACTGAAATGGAATGATAGTGATTGGATGGGTGTTGGCCCAATTGGGTAGCTTTACATGGACACAAGAAAGTTAAAACCCGTTTGAAATTATTTAAGATCTAGAAGGCAACATTTCAGAAGTCTTTTTTAAGGCCTGAAATTTTGATTTTGAAATATTAGACATTAAGACTCCACAGATACCCTGATAAATCAATTAAACGAAAAAACCTTAACAGAAGCGTCACTTTAATTAGACTGCATTCAAATAAACCTTGATGTCGTACTACTGAAACATAAGAAACCAGTAAATAATAAAAACACATATTCTGTATTGGCCCATTTAACAGCTGTTAAACTCTGCCCACCCACTGCTTGAATAAAATCATTTTATAGTAGCCATTATTTCCAAATGAGCCTTCTAAATAATTATAAATAGCTTGTTTACTTTAATTTTTATTTCTTTTTTGCAGAACTGCACATTTCACCAAATAAACAACTTAAAACAATTTTGTCCTTTACACCCAAAAAAAGCTGAGCTCATATAACAAACTAAAAAACAAGTTCTGCTTTTAAAAGAATTCCTCCACTTCTGCTATGGTACAATAATTGTGACAGAGGTCATGTAGCACTTATTAATCAATCAGTACACATTTAACATTTGCTTTGTGTTAAAGAACCACATATTGTAAAGCAGATGTTCTCAGAACAAGAACTTGAGGATTTATACCCCTTCAGGAGGACAAGTGTTTAAAACGAGACCTGTACCACCTGTTAAACACACACAAAAAAAAAAAACATGCAGACGAAATGTTTCAGACTTTAGTAATCATTTTATTACACAGTTTTAATCAACACACAAAGCTCAACGAGCCTGTCAGGAAATTAAATATACAGAAGTTTGTCTGTGAGGAGTTTGTGTCCTCTCACCCAGGAACCCAATCGAGTCTGGCTGAACCATGTTAGCATCTAATTCAACAAGAGCAGGGAAAAAAAAAAGAAACAAAAATGCAACCTAAGTGTTACAAGTGTGGGTTGGGGGGAGAAAAAAAATAATAAAGAAAACAAAAACAATAAGACAAATGCGATAGAGACTGGTTTAAATAACTGGTCCAAAACCCTCCATAATGTTGAATGCTCGTGAAGTTGGTCAAGGCTAAAGGAAAGGGGTTGAGACAGTCTTTGCTGCAGCAAATGGAAACAAAATATATATATTTAATAGTTTTCAAGTCCATTAGAATACTCCGGAGGAGAGGACAGAAGTCCATTTTCCTTTAACTGCTATGATTTTAAAAGAATTCCTTATAGATTTTATACAATAAGATAGCCAGCATACCCCTTCCTTCTCTGCAACAAAGAAATAAAGCAAAAAAAAATCATAAATTCCTGATCCAAAATGTACTGTTGGAAGCCCAGGAAGTGAAAAAAAAAAAAAAAAAAAACATCCCTCGATGTCCAGACTATCACAAACTGCAGGGAGAAAACAAATGATAACAATAAAGCCCTCCCTTCCCAGTTCTTAAAAACAACAAGGAATGCTTTCAGAGCCATAAACACTTTCTACAGCATAATTGATACGGACTGATCCTAAGCAGCGGGTGCGTCGCCCTAGCAACGGAGAAGGGAAAGCAGGAGCTGTGGAGTGGAGGTCTGAATTTGGGAAAGAAAAGGGCCTACGGTTGTAGTTCGAGTATGTACACCATGGCTGCCAGAGGGCTAAGAGTTGGGGGAGGTGCTCTGGTGAGGGGAGGCGTGGCTTAAAGAAAGCACTCCAATGGAAACCAACAAGATCTGTTTTTTTTTTTTCATAAGCTTTTTCGTTTTTATCTTTTGAACGTTCAAAATCTCCCCTAACCTTACGATGGAGAGGTGTAATTTTCTCACATCATGATTTTTATCTCCAAAACTACATTGCATACTTTTGTGTCCATTCCCGAGCTATTCTGTTGTACCTGTGAAGAAAGAGAGAGAAAATTACATTTATTAAAATGAAATGCAGAAGCTTTTTGCAGAAGCCGGTTTACAAGAGCAGCTGACCATGTTCTCCTTTAACATTAGTGCCAGGATTACAATTATTGTCAATAGAATATCAAAAAAAAACTGATTGTGATTAGAAGTGAACTTAATTTTTTGGTGTCATATACAGTTCCTAACAAGTGCCACTTTAAGATTACTTTGATACTAGTATCAAAATAGTTTAATATTGCAAATGCACCATTGTTATGGTGAAAAAGCTCTTCTCAAATACTTCAATACTCAAATACTTCAATATAGCGATGCATCGACATGCAAATTCTGGGCTGAATCCAAAAATGATTTATCTTATTGAGTAAAGTTGTAAAACGTTTAAAGAATTAACATTTGAAGTTTAAATTATTAATATTTTTTTTAAAAAGGCAAACATTTTACCAGCGTTGCCATGACAACACAGTAGCGATATTGCAAGCAGCATGAACAGGTATACTACATAGAAATGTCCTGTTAACATTTTATTTGAGTAGGCTCTACTTTTAAAGTGAGCATGCATGGCTCATGAATACGGTTACATGAGTGACAGAGATGTGTGGAATGTTGAGCAAACTTCAACTCTGACTGCGACGCTCAAACAAGATAGATGACGATGCTTTCTGCAGCTCTAATGCTTTGGTCGCCCCTGCAACTTACAACCACTGAACAGCCCTAGCCCCTGAAATGAATGGCTTTCCTAGCGCAGTGCTTTCCACATCCAGGATGAAAGCCACTTCACATTATACAGTAACTAAAGAAGCTGGAAAGAAATCGGCATGCTGAACACTGCTGCCTTTTCCAGCTCATATTTTTCTTTTCTCTCACAAAATGCCATTTTCAGCGGCCAAAATTTCGATGCATCCCTACTTTAATCTTACCCACAATTGAGAACATTAAGGCATGTTTAACTATAATAAAACAGTAAACTGACAACAATGTTTAATACTGAATTTATAATGACGTTTAAATTTCACCGCAATACAAATTTACCTATAAATACTAGAAAACTAGTAAAGTGTTCTGCTGAGCCAGTAATTGACAAGTCATTATAAAGGAACTCTTCAGTTTTCCCTTGAGTCTTCATAATGTCCTGCCTCAGCCAGCTTTTTCCACCCACATTCGCAACAGTAGTTTAGAGTTAACAAATCTAATTGGAGTCTGCTGGCATTTAATTCCTATTTCTCTTGAATTTGATAACCAAAATCTCTGGGTGAAATTATATGCATCATGGTCAGATAAAAACAAACAGTAGTTGCTCTTTTAGCATTTTGTTGTCTCTTCCTGTTGCTGTGCTTTGTAGTTAACTAAAGTAAATTATTAAAACAGAACTTCATAATATCAGAGTATAAACATGACATCCCCAGTGAAGGAGGTGATGCATCAAAACACGAAACTATAATGCAGCAACTAATGCAAATGACTGCATGACAGCACCTATAGGGAAGAGCATAAGGGCAAGTGCACACTGCACAGGACGACACTCACTTTTCCCTGTCAGTCTTGTAAATGCGGGCGATCTCAGGTACTAAGGGGTCGTCCGGATTGGGGTCACACAGCAGGGAGCAGATGGACAGGAGAACTGCAGAGTAAGAGGAAAAACATTAGCGCAAGGAAACTTTAATAGAGCTGTGTCCTTGTTTAAACAGCGGGCATCTAATAGCAGGACACTCATTCCTTATGGAATATATTTTAAGCATAAAATTGTTACAAGATGCTCAAATGTACATTCATGAAAATTTTAGATATACCAATATAAATTGTGAATACTGTTGCAAAGGTACTAAGAATAAATGTGAGAAATGGGTTCGGAAAATAATTCTAGCATTCATTTCATTGGTTAGTATAATACAATGCCGTAAGTGTCAGAAAAATTATTAAGCTGAAATACCGTAAGAGACCTTTTAATTTCTACAAAATAGTTGGCCGAGCAATACAGTGTTCCTTAAACAACTTAACCCAGCACAATGCAAAGTACTTAAGAGATACTGTATTCTGAAAGAGCATAGCAGTGAATCTTCGTTTGATGTGTGATTTTGACTTGTAAATGGTGCAGTTAAAGTTTAAACTAGAAAAACAGAAGGTGTGTCCCAAATCGCTTAGCTATGCACTATTCTGTAAATTGTAATTCTGTACTGTAAAACTCTTAAAACAAAAGATGAAACATTAAATATCCAGATCTAGTAGTTTACCCCAATTCAATAAAACAAGTGTGTAATGTTAAACACTTTGCTTTGGGGAGAAGCTATTGGGCACTAAAGTGGGATTACTAGATTTATTTTGGATTGTGCAATGATTACACCACTTGTACTCATGACAGGTACTATTTGATAGCTTGGTAATTTATATGACTAGATTGGCTTTGTCTGACAACCAGTAAGTGTAATTTGCCAATGACTGGAAAATGGTTTGAAATTCTGATTAATAATAAGCAGCATAAGAAAAAGAAGAATAAAAGTTAAGATTTGGGACAAATTAAATTTAGGAGAACTAAATTTAGGAGAACTCATACAATACATGTTTCATTGTACAAATACATTACCTCACAAAAGTCTAGTCGCCCATGCAAGTTTTAGAAAACAAATAATAACTTGACTTCTAGTTGATCATTTGGTATCAAAAGTGGCTTATATGAAAGACCAAGGCCTCTAGATTACACTTATTTTAACAAAACAAAAAATGATCATACCTTGATTTTTTATTATTTAATTAGGACAGTTAGGACTGACTTTGCTTAGACAAAAGTCTTGTCACGTAACAGAAATAACGTACAATACAGAATATAAAGTCATGGTGTAGTGGAAGAAATAACAATATGGTGTATGACCCCCATGAGCTTGGAGGACTGCATCTACATCTCTGCAATGACTCAAAAAACATTAATAAAGTCATCTGGAATAGCAAAGAAAGCATTCTTGCAGGACTCCCAGAGTTCAAGATTCTTTGGATTCATCTTCAATGCCTCCTCCATCTTACCCCAGACATGCTCAATGTTCATGTCTGGTGACTTGCTGGCCAATCCTGGAGCACCTTGACCTTCTATGCTTTCAGGAACTTTGATGTGGAGCTGAAGTATGAGAAAGAGCACTATCATGCTGAAGAATTTGCCCTCTCCTTGCACGCCGCCAATACAGTATGTTACCCCAAACCATGATTTTTCCTTTATCAAATTTGACTGATTTCTGTGAGAATCTTGAGTCCATGCAGGTTTTAATAGGTATTCTGCAGTATTTTTGATGATTGGGATGCAGTTCAACGGATGAAAAAAAAAAAAAAAAAAAAAAAATCAACCTTCTGCCACTTTTTCAAATAATCAACTAGAAGTCAAGTTATTATTTGTTGCTCTTACAACTGAGATTGACGACAAGACTTTTGAAGGATAATTTGAAGTGGATAAGTGGATAATTTGAAACTACTCCTTTGCAGAAATTTAAATACCAATAATGGGGTCAATAATAAAACAGCAGCTGCTTGCAACTCTTAATCCAATTTTTACTGCAATAGGAACTTTAAATTACAATTTTATTGAATATGCATTAAAAAAAAACTTTGAAATTATCTAATTTTTATACAGCGTACTGAATTGTTTAGAGCAGCTCTCACCTAACATTGAGGTTGTGTATGAACTCTTCAGAACACAATAATGAAACAATTTAACAAAAGCTTAAGAAAAATCCATACAGACTTCACCATGTGAACATACATATTGAGGCCAAGCAGCAAATATTCAGAGTTAACTGGTTTCATTCAATAGCTGAAACCTAGTGTTGTTGTACCTTTGGAGATGGTGAGTGCCGGTGACCACTGTGACCTCAGAATATCCAAACAGATGCTGCCATTGCTGTTGATATTTGGATGATAGATTCTTGTGGTAAATGCAACCTGAGGAATAAGGAAGATTAAAAAATTAATACAAAAATAAAGACACAACCTCCTAAAGTGAAACAGATAAATGACTGCCAACTCTAAAACAACTACTGAAAGACAAACGCACAAGCTTCCACCAGATACATTCTTCAAATTCACAAACAAGATTATCTGCATTCTGCAACTGCGGACGATACGCCGTCATGATAAGCTAAATTATTTGAATATATGGTGGGAGGAAAAAACATTTCCTTGTGTCATGACAAAGAAAGTGGAGGTCAGTAAAATGAGAGGATTGACAGTGACAAATAATTAAGCAGCACCTGAGAATTACTAAAAACACCTGAGAAGCTGTGCCAGAGTCAAACGGGTGCGGACGCTACTGACCTTTGGCGGTTTGAAGGGGTAATCTGTGGGAAAGTGTATGGTCAAGAAGAACACTCCACCCTGGTAAGGACTGTCGTTCTGTAGAGTAAACATTGGAAATTAGCATTATTAAAGAAAAGGTCAAGATAAAAAAAAAATGGTAATACTTGCTTGAAATAGTGAAATTCAATAAATAAATACTTACTGGTCCCATTATTGTGGCCTGCCAGTGAAACACTGCAACAAGACAAAAAAAAAAAAAAAGTGTCAGGAAAGCCTTCTCATGTGTCTATGAGGTACAATACTCATTCTCAAGCTCAGAATGAGCCTTGCCGGAATTATGAGCCCACTGATGAATACAGTATAAAATATGATGAAGCAATTTTGGGTACGTTGGAATTTGGGAATGTTGTCATATGTTTGTCAAGTCTCTGAGGCATTGAGTAGGTCAGATGGTTGGATGATTCACGGTTAATAAAGTGGCGACTCTTTTGAGGAACGTTATTTGTCGGTTCAAACTATCTGTCGTCTTGTGGTTGAGGTAAACATTAAATATTGATGAGAGCCTTCCATCAATCACAGTGCACATATAAAACACGATCACACCAAAATTAATAATAATAATAAAAAAAATTATCCTGACAAAAGGTTCAAGCCACACTGGCACTCAGTTCTTATAAATGCAAAATACAAAGCCATCAATTCTAATAATATTAACGTCACCTGATAACAGAGACCAAGGATCAGAACAGGTGATTCCCCAGATGTCAACATGATTGACATGTTTAGAGCTTTCTAGATCTAGGTTACTTGTTTAGTGGGGCTGATGAATGCACAGTTACATTCATTTGCTGATAAAATAAGAAAGAACATAATACTCAATTCTTTGATTGAACAGACAAGAGCAAGACATCACTAGAAACAGTAGTGCCTGTATGTGTAGTCTCAATATCAAAATATTGTGAATGTCAAATAAAAAAATAAAGTGCATGCTTTTTGCTCACCTCGTTTAAAGGTATAGTATACCCAAAAATGAAAATGGGGAAAAAATAAAATAAATAAATCAAATTACCCAAGTGTTTTCAAACCTTTATGGAGTTTCTTTCTTCTGTTAAACACAAAATATGTTGAAGAAAGCTAAAAACCTGCAATCATCGACTTCGTATGTAGGAAAAACAAATACTATGAAAGTCAATGGTTACAGGTTTCCAGATTTCTTCAAAATATTTTTTTTGTTCAGCAAGAAAAAGTCAAACTAGTTTGAAAAGGGTAAAGGGTGAGTAAGTGATGACAGAATTTTCCATTTTTGCTGAACTAACACTTTAAATTCTTTCTTAAATTAATTTTAATGAGAAGCATTGAAATGGATTGTGTTTTCCCAAATCTCTCAAGTTCAACTGAACCAAACTTATTTTTTATTGACTAGTTTAATTAACTTTTACTATATCTTTTAAAACACAATACATAAGTGATGATCTTCCTCGTTTCCCAGAAAAAGTAAAAAAAAAAATAAAAAAATAAAATAAAAAAAAAGTAATAACATTTTTATTATTTATTAGAACGTAATTATTACATTAAAATTATAATTTTAAAGATTATATAAAAATTATTTTAGAACAAACTCAATAAAAAAAATTATAATAAAAAAGGCTTTATATCTGGCTTCATATCTTCATTTTTCATCTTGCATAAGATATACAGTAGTCAACATATGAGGTGGATTTTGTTAAATAGTTTTAGGACAACTTTGAAGAAAGGTTTTGATCCACTTCACATGTTGACTACTGTATTTTGATTCAAGGTTTTTGTGCCAGAAAACTAGGCAGAATTTGTCCATATAACTACGAACTTAAGGATTTTAACACAAAATACATTACTAAGAATGTAAAATAAGGTACTTGCATCTAATTAATTTGTATCTCTCCTTCATACTATAATACATGCACTTTTAAAACATTTACTATACTGAAGAAAATAAAAAGAAAATCAAGTTAAACACTATTTAGAACGAAAATATTACACCTATTTTGGATTAAAATGTATTTAACTTGTAAATTGTTGCCTCTAGATGACAGGTTGTTGATTAAATAAATTTAAAAAAAAAAACCTGAAAAAGAGGGGTAACGACATTACAGCAAAAGTGAGTTGGTTCTGTTTAACATCTTTTTGTCCAAGATCAAAAATACAGATTAAAATTAAAATATTGTTTGACTTGATCAGAGGTACAATAACCAATGATTATCCTTACATAAAAGAGAGGAAAATGAATGCCTGTAAATTAAACTAAGAAAAAAAAAAAAGCAATCAAATACTTTGTTGGGAAAAGTGAGGTACTTACTGTCATCCCCTACCGGGCCCGCTGAACACTGAGCAGGTGGGTCACGGCCCAAATCATGCAGCTCCTAAAACACACCAGAAATCATTCAGGTTAAAATCATTCACCCATCATGCTTTGGACAGGGTTTCTGCAGGTTTCACCAAGTTAAATTTAAGACTTTAAGACCATTATGAATTAAATTTTAGACTCATAAAGGGTTAAAGGCTAAGGAATTTTTTAATTGGCCCAAATATAAAAAGACTTTTTGCACTATCAAAAAAAAAATATTATAATTTAATACATCTAATAATACAATTATTTAATAATAATAAAAAAATTATATTTTAGATACTTCTTAGCAAAATATTTTAAATATTGTGTAAATACAAGCAAGCTCTACTTGTATCCATACACTTTTTTTCCAACATAAACTTTCTTTAAAATAAATAAAAAAAATGAACAGCTTTAAAAGTTTTAAAAACTAAAATAAACTACATGTATGCACAAGTCTGTCCATGGACCACTTTTAAACAAATGTTATTGTAAGGAAAATAATTAAACTATTATGATAAAGTTAAAAACTACCTTTTTAAAAATAAAGTTTCATTAGGATGGATTGTTGGTGATGGGTTTTGTAGCAATACATGAACAAAATTAAGACCTGTTAAAAAAGTATTTAAGACATACAAGACAATATTTCAGTGAATTTTAGACTTTTTAAGGTCTAGATTTTAGATTTTGATATTTAAGACATTTAAAGATCATGCAGAAACCGTTTGGAGAAGCAGCAGGTAAAGCTCTGCATTACCTGTCTGAAGCCCTTCCTGAAACACCTGCAGTGCTCGCTGAAACTGACACCGAAACCTAACACTTCAAATATCTGTGCATTTCATAAAAATGACTAAATAAACCGCCAGTAAACATAACTGAAGAGAGAGAATAAACAGGGACTCGATATCAGATCAGACACACGACAGCCTGTGTAATGAAGTTATTGCTGCTGTAATGACATGAGATGTGACCACAGCTTATGTAACTCATTTTTTTCCCGATCTAGTCAGTTCTACTAAAATCAGACAGAATTAAGGTCTTTAAATAGTCAAAATAAAAGAAGATAATGGTCTGAAATGAGAACGATTTAAGCCACGTTCATTACGCCAATTTGCTTGCGCCACGAGCTAACCTTAAGACATAAATAAATACGTGTTGAACTTGAACACTGAACAGACTGGCTCAAAAATATAAATATTTGGATGCTGATAAATTAAAACGTACACAAGGTTAAACATACTGAGAAAATGACTTAAACGTTTAACGTTATATGTGACGGCAAACCGATGGGCCAGATGCCTCTCCCGAATCGCTTAGCTAGTTAAACTAACTAGCACGATGTAATGAAATGTAACATAATACTACCTTGGCGTAGAAATAGTAAAAACACACACATTTGTTGATGAAATAAGGGATATAAATAATTTTTGGTAAAGATTTTCAAATGGGCCTTTAGCATTGGTGGCTACGAGCGGTTAGCATGCTAACACGTTACCATGAACCTACATTAATCCTCAAGCGAGCCATATCAAACCGACTTCCATTTCAAAAGACTATTTATGTCAGTTTACGATATAAAAAGAGAAGTGAAACGCTAAAGTGAACACCGAGAAAACATTTTACACCAGTCGCAGGCAGTTCGACGAAGAGTCTCTAGCTAACATGCTAATCGTTAGCCCGGGCCGAACCGTCGAACCGGGGTGCTTTACAACACTTGTCATCCCACCAGCGGCACACTTAACACCTATACCTTATCAATAACACCCACTACTTCGAATTTCCGGTAAAATCGAAAAAGGATTATGCGTTTTCAATGCGGAATAAGGCAATGGCGCCCGTGACTTCCTTCTCTTACCTTGTGGATTCTTTTCAGAGCCATTGTTGTGCTGTTACTGCTGTCAAAAACACACAAAACGCGCCCTGTACTCGATTAAAACGGCGTTTCTTCAATTCCGACGCTTCCAACCCCTCGTGTGTCGTAATAAAGGACGCCTTGGGGTGACAATTCAATCGGTGTTCTGTGTGTGACGGAGCCGGTTGGTGTAATTTGAAGGCGAAACTGAAAGGTGGTGCTGGTAGCGGTTCGGTCCTTCCTCCTGCAGCAGCGGCGGCAGCGAGCAGCTAACCGCATCACGCACACTGCGCTGCTCTAATCAGATCCTTCCGCCAATGGACGCAGTCGCCGGGGACGGATCGCGCGCCTACGCCAGTTGCCAGATAGTGCTGTTGTGAATCACGAAACTGATGCAATAGCGGTGCCAAAATGGCGGATCGCGCTGAATGACTTTAACGTTTATTGAGCCCAAATGAAACCCTGTGGTTGAACGCTTCCATTTCGAGCCGATGTGCAATCTGGATGATAAACTCAGAAATATGATAGAAATAGCTAGAAGAGACATACGCTCATTTATTGTTAGTGGTGTTCAGTCGACTTGTGTTTACAATTATACGTGGAGAACAGTTTATATGCAATTTCCACCAAAATCGCAAACACATAAATACCCTCCGTCAGAGGAAGTTTCACCAGTGCGGAGGGATATTTAACAAATTCATGTTTTATCGCGGCAAAACACGAGATTATCGCCCATAGATTGGTGGATGCAGTATGTGAGAAACAAAGCTCCCCTGTAAGTTATATTTAAATATTTTAAAATATTTAAATGAGCACCTTCACGTTAATCTGTGTTGTTGTATAATGCATGAGCTTTATAGCTCTTAAATTTTCTTAATTGAGTATGTACATGATCATAATACAGGTACCTCATTCTCATTTTTTTATAATTTGTTAATATTTTTTACGTGTTCAAAATGTTTACATGAGAACATTACAGTTACTTGGCTAGTTACTTTTATTTACAGGTCAATAAAATGCGTTTCCAGATCTTAAATATATTAAAAACAATATACATTTTATGGTGGCGCAGTGGGTAGCATGATCGCCTCACAGCAAGAACGTCACTGGTTTGAGCCTCGTCTGGGTCAGTTGGCAATTCTGTGTGGAGTTTGCATGTTCTCCCCATGTTCACGTGGGTTTCCTCAGGGTGCTCTGGTTTGCCCCACAAGTCCAAAGACAAGTCCGTGAATTGGGTAAGCTAAATTGTCCGTAGTAAATGAGTGTGTATGGATGTTTCCCAGTGATGGGTTGCAGCTGGAAGGGCATCCGCTGTGTAAAACATATGCTGGATAAGTTGGCAGTTCATTCTGACCCCAGAATAATAAGAGAACTAAGCCGAAAAAAAAATGAGTGTATGTATGAATAAGTATAGTTTCTAATTACTATTGGTTATGTTAAGAGAAAGTAATGTAATGAAATTGTAATGAGCAGGGAATTTAGTTGATTTTTTTGTAGGTTGTAATATGTAGGCTATATATTTTCTAAAACCTTGAATATGTATTCTGATGGGGTCAGGGGCGTAGCAAACATTTTAAAAGTGGGGGGGTCAGCTGTATGAGATCCAATAGGTTACGTTCATATAATTATTAATTACCTGTTTCTAAATGGTCTGTCTCTAAAAGTAAGGGGGACGTACACAGACTTTTAATTTCAGCCAGACAGCCTCATCGCTTCTGGTGAACCATCTTTCCATTATAAAATCACCAAGTTTAAGGTCTTATTTCTTTAAAAATCAGTGATCTTCAATGCCTGATAGATATACACTATATAAAGTTGGTCTCAGACCGGACAAGAAGCAATGCATTAAATTCCCTTCCATGTCGGGCCATGTCTTTAAAATATGAGTTTATTTTACCTCAGTATTTTCAATGGAGTTCTGCGTTCGCCTGCTGATCCTGACGGCGCTAGCGTTTACATGGTCTTTCATCTCATTTTACGCTTGAACAACTAAATGAATGCTTAAGTCTATTTAACTGAATGTATTGTAATTACATTACAACATCCATGCTGTAAAAGGAACCTTATAAATATTGAAAA
Source organism: Danio kyathit (assembly GCA_903798195.1). Taxonomy (NCBI): domain Eukaryota; kingdom Metazoa; phylum Chordata; class Actinopteri; order Cypriniformes; family Danionidae; genus Danio; species Danio kyathit. The sequence goes on along the minus strand of LR812532.1, from coordinate 10,896,656 downwards.
TAGTCACATTACGCTTTCACAGGAAGTTTATCATTGGCTGGAAAACACTAGCTGCATAGAGCCCATTGAGCTTAATCTGATGTGTTCTCATTTTTATTCTATTGTCTTACCTGCCTTTGTTCTCATTTCTAATATTTGATTGTCCAAACAATTAAAAGCCAACATTTTTAGGTGCTTTTGTCTGATCCTCACATAATCCTGATTACACAAATCCAAAAAGATCAAACTATCGGCCTATATTCCTAAAATACCATAGTGATATCTTTATCCTGCAGTACAGGTTAAAGCCCTCTGTACCCCATTCAAACAATCACATTCATTGAAGAAAAAAAGAATATTGTAGTAAAAATAATTTACATATATTGATATAACAGCAAAATAGTGAAAAATGCAGTGCAACATTGAAATAAAATTACAAAACGACCAGGCATTTATTTAAAAGTGTACTATGGCAATTCTGTGGTAAACTGATGGTATCACATAGTTATAATTTTATACATACAGATTGATATTGAATGTCTATCATAAATTATTCAAAAGAATAACATTGTATTACTGTGATACATGTCAATAAGCCCAAAATATTAGCATGATGCAATGTCCCAAAGCAACCGTGCCAGGAAACCATGCATTGTTAAAGAAACAATATTCCATACCTGCACAACCCTTTTTAATGCTTAAAAGAACATACAAAATAACAAGTAACAATATAAAGAGAAATTTTAATATAATTCCAAAAAGTCAGATAGCAGCAAGAGAAAAAAAGAAAATATAATATAATATAATCAAATTAATTAATTAATTAATACAAACTACAAAAACAAATGGTTACTCTTCAAAAAAAAAAAAACATTAAAATTATTACAGTTTAAGAGCTTTTTATGATTTACAGTGATTTGAAGACCATTAAACCTTTTTTGAAAAACGACGTTTGTACAACCTTTTTGATAGATAGATAGATAGATAGATGGATGGATGGATGGATGGATGGATGGATGGATGGATGGATGGATGGATGGATGGATGGATGGATGGATGGATGGATGGATGGATGGATGGATGGATGGATGGATGGATGGATAGATAGATAGATAGATAGATAGATAGATAGATAGATAGATAGATAAATAGATAGTTACAGTTTTTCTCAGTCGCTCAGTTCATTGTTTATGAACAAGATAGTCAAATGGCTTTGTCATGTTTTCATTATGATGGTTTACTCTGTGGATGTTTTCCAATGCAAAAAGTCAGATTTTGGTGACACTTCCTGAAAATGCTCAAGACAGCACTATATACTATTAGCACAGCCATTTGAAAACTACAGTAAAGTTAGACATCACTGCATTTAGTGAGGTATCTGAGTACAAGACACTGAATGTGTATGTTTCACATGTTTACTGCATTTGCTCTTTGCAATTCTAATTTATTTACAGCATTGTGCAAAAGAATAAACACAGCCTTATTTACAACAAACATAAACTTCCTTTGGGTAGAGCTGTGCACAACTGTATACAATACTGCAGTACATATTGGAACTGAACCTACAACATACACAGGTCTGTAAATCATTCATCAAATTGTTCAATTTAGAAGACATTTTCAGGAATAAAAATATTTAATTTTTTTATAAAATTTGCTTGACAGATTTGGACAGCTAGTTCAACATGTTTGTATGTAATGACTCAAGTAATGAAATGAGGACTATTAGTTTTATATGGAATGACTATTCAGCATTCACAAGTTTAGTTCATTTTGACTGACATGACATAAGCAAATGATAATGTTATAAAACAGCAGAGTGTTGTATGAAAGCAACTGATGCACGTCCAAAAGCATTTGCAATTTGTTGGAAGGAATGAGAAACTGCTACTATGATGTGCACAAATGACTAATTGTTTTGAGAAATGCATTAACTGTTATGCAAATGTAAATAGTGTTGTGAGAAATGCACCAAAGCCACCGAGAAAAATTAATAACCTTCGACACAGCAAGATAAATGAATGGATGGATGGATGGATGGATAGATTTATGGATGGATGGATGCATAGATGGGTGGGTGCATAGATGGATGGATGGATAGATAACAACCCTGTTGATGGATGGATGGATGGATGGATGTCAAAATACCAAAAAAAAAAATGCATTCAAAATCGGCTGTTCTTGCAACATTAGAAATATATATATATATATATATGTGTGTGTGTGTGTGTGTGTGTGTATTATATGTATATTTTATAATATGTATAAAACATATATATATATACAATGTTTAAAAATATACGTATTAATAATATAAGATTTACTTTCTACACAACAAAGAATTAAAAAGCCTGACGTCAATAAAGCAGCAACAAGGCCTGTGCGCTCTCTCCCACTCTCGTGCGCGCGCTCATCTCGTGCGCATGCAGGGAAACCCCGAATCAGCCTCCGCGTGATGGCGGTATGAGGCAGTCCCTGCGAGCGAGAGCGTGGGAGTTCCTGTCTTCGCCATGTCGGGGTGGTGCTGCAACGCGCTGAGGATACCCTGAACCGACCGAGCAGAAGTCTCCCAGCCCCCCTCCTACTGCTCCATCCATCCATCCATCCATCCATCCATCTATCTGTCTACCCATCCGCCCCCACACGGCACCAGAGTCCAGAATCTCTCCAGCATTACCGTTCGCCTGGATCGACTGCGACACATCTTCTTTCTCCCTGACCGGCGGTGGACGGAGGAGAGACGCACCAAGTGATGCGGCTTCTGCAGCCCGCGCATCCCGCAGCACCGAAGACCGCACGCTCACCCGTCAGGAGTAAGCGCACTTTCCCCGTGATCTGCAACAGCCCATGAGAATGTCCAGCGCAGACATCATGGGTTTAAACCCTACCGACCGCGTAATCAAATGTAAGTGCATTGTGTTGTGTTCGCTTTTAATCACACTTAGCACATTTAAGCATGAAGCGTAATACGCGATTGTGCATGACTGCCGATGATTTAGATGATGATGATGCGCTTTGGAAGATCTTTTTATTGAAGTTTTTTTTGGGGGGGACAGCGTAATACGTCATGCATGGATGATTGATCAGTGATCAAAGGATGCCTCACATGGTGTGTTTGCATCCAAAAAAAAAAAAAAAGCATTTCCCATATGAGATTGGCAACCCATTAAGACTCTATATGCTCAGTGATGCTGATGCAGTCGAGGTATGGCAAGCCATTTGAACATTTAAGCCCGAAAAACGTACACCTGTTTATATATTTAAGCGATTTATGTGTCTTGATTATTCACTAATGCTTATTTCAGTATATAGACTTGGGTTTAATAAATTAGTTTAAAACTCAAAAACAAAGAATTTTTTAACATACTGTATGCATAAAAGGTATAGAAACAAATCTGTGGCAGAAATGGCTTGCAAATTTCATAATATCAAACAAACCGTTTGAATTAGGTGAGAAATTTACATTTTAAAAGTGTACTTTAAAAAAGTATGAATCAATAATCTTTGTTTTGTTCACAATTTTTTTTATAGATACACATAATTATTCATTTCTACAGGCTACAGCTTAGTTATGGCTGTTCTGCCTGTTCAAAATTCATTGTAAAGACACAATGGCTGCGTCGGACATCTGGAAAATTCTTTGCGTTTGATGTAGGAAGGCATCAAGCCATGTCTTCTGAGAGACCTTTATCTGATTGATTTTTGAAGGCAGCATAGATGTATCCTTCACTGCCTTTGATATTCCATAATTCTGTCCGTCCCATTTCTGACAGTTGAGGTACAAAATAAAGCCGGCGTCTGGAGGCTCCGCTTGGGTGTCATTTTGTGTGTTTTTGACCAGCCTTTTCCATTTCTGATGTTATTTCTAGTGAGAAGTTAATAGTGCAGTAGGTGATTGTCTTCAGAAACATTTTTGTTGTTGTGCTGGTCGAAAGTCTCTTCACATTTCAATAGTAATGATAAAGTAAATGATCTAAATGTGTTTAAATGTATTTTTATATTCTGGGTAAGACAGAAGACTAAAAAATATTAATCCAATTAAAAATTGTCAGGCTGATAATCATAATTTTGATAAGTAGTCCAAACTGTCTATCAACAAATGTAGATTTGTACAACAGCGCACCTTTGTTCGTGCAGGTCCGCCATTTTTGCGCGTTCCTGCACACCACTGGACACAAGTGACAGCAGTAAAAACAAATGCTCAATCAAAATGTTTAAAACGCTGAATCAATATTGGAGTTACTTTTGCACGCTGGAGGAAGCATGGCACCTAAGAGCATAGAATCACTAAGAGGCAACACTCTGTTGCTATTTGGGAAACAGCCACTAGATGCCGCAAGTGTCACGCGGCGACCATTTTGGAATAAAAATTCCAGTAGAACAGCACGGATAACTAACATTAGACTAATATTGAGTTAAATAATAGTTAAAATATTGAATATATTCATACACCCCCACTGAAAAGCAAAATTTTAAACAATATTACAATGAAAAGAAAAACAATTTTCAAAATGTTGACAAGACTAAGTTTAAAATTTAACTTATGACATGAAAAAAGTTAAGTAACGTTAACAAAATAAGTAGTAGAGTAGAATTAGTAAAGTTAACAAAATAACTTAAATTACCATTTTTTTTAGTTTTACTTAAATTAGGGTGATGCAAAAATGAGTATACCCACATCAAAAACTACTTTATCCAGTTTGTATTGTTTTTAATGACAGCACCAAGACTCCATTCTTCAAAAATGACTCCTCTTTTAGAGTTTCTCAGAGATGCTCGACTTAATGTCTCTTCAGAATCTCCCATATGTGTTCAATTGGATTCAGATCAGGAGACAAATTTAAAATAATATAATATATTAACAAAGATGTGTGTATGTATTAACATAGAACTATTAAAAGTGCAGATGATCACCAGTCTTGTGATAGTATGGGGAGAGCGAGGCACAAAGTAACACCTTTTGGTTTTGGTCAAATAATGAACAAAGTAATGGGGTTAGACAAACCATATTTTTTTACAAACAACACACAAGCATCTCCTTCAAATGAGCACTGGAATTACGATCGCCGGACCTATGGTTTCTGTGAAGTATTGCCAAAAGTGCCAAGAGTAAAATGTTACTTTTTACCCCACCTGCGGGGCAAGTTGTAACAGACAGAGGGTTAGTTGTAACACATGCTTATAAAGGCAGATTCACACAATTAATTTAAATTCAGTTTACTTTAAATAGCAGCTATATTTCCTCAGTAATCGGCTCATTTCTTTTTTATTCTACATAGCACAGTATGTTTATTTATTTATTTTTGTTTATTGGATAAACACATTTGAATTTATTTGCATTATTATCCATTTATTCATTATTATTCAATGTATTTATTTGCATTATTAGCAATAAAAAAAAAATTTCTATAAAAAAAATATTTTCTATTAAAAAACATTTTTATTTAAAAAGTTCTCAACATTACACTTAAAATTCAAACTAATATTTTGTTAGTTTAGTTGGTGTTCAACAGTGTCTGGCTTAATTGTAACACCCTGTTACAACTAGCCCCGCTGTGTCATGTTTTACTCAAAACTGGCTAGCAGTCACTGTGTGTTTTATACATCTTTCAAAATGGTTTCATCTTTTAGCCTAGAAGACGGTGATCACGACAATATAAGGCTTTACATTCATACTTTCTCTGATTTTTTCAAAATAAAAAAATATCGACTATAATAAAAAATAGTTTTATGCTGCAAAAATGGTTTCTCCTGTGTTTACATCCAAATTTCGCCGAAAATGTTCAATAATTGGCAGGAAGACGTCTGGCGACACTGTGGTGAAAACCTCGGAAGCATGCCATGCTTAACCCTGAGCAAATACCTTAAAACTCTGTGTTACATTTAACCCCGCGTTACTTTGTTCCCCGCGCTCCCCTAAGTGTTGTATTGTCGTCTTTCAGGATGTATATCACCTTTAATGCACTTTTTAAATAAATAAATACAAAACAAAGCAGCTGTTTGTTGTTTTATGAATGGGTTTAATGCACAAAAGTGTTGTTCAGCCACTGAAGCGATAGCTTGATGTGACTATTTTCAGTATCATAAGGAACCTTTTACAGCATCGATAATGTAGATTTTTATTTAGTTTAACAACAAAACATCAGTAAATAGCGCTATTCTGCCTAGCCTGTTTTACTGAGGTGAAGTTGGTTTTATATTCACATTGTTTCATTATTAAACAATGATAACCTGTGACGCGCTCTCTATATTGTTTACCATGCTACTCTGAATATACGGTCTGAAATAGCATGTAAGTATGGCTTATTAATTAATTAATGTAATTCCTGCACGCCGCCGGCCAACCACTTAGCATACAGTAGTCGCTTTAGGACAAAGCGCATGAGAGAGTGAGACCAGCGATCCTTGCATGCGTGAAATATTGCACATTATGACAAGTTCTGCTTGCTACACAACTAAAAACGTGCAGGATATAATACAGTTTTTTGTTCAGAATTGTAGTGGTATAAAGTACTATAAAGTTTTCTAACTGCCGAATAACATGATCTAGTGGGTCTCTGTCAGCTTTAACGTGCGCGTATCAGGATATCAGGAGGCGTGACTTTGGATGGCAGGGGAGGGATTGCATTTGAAAGATATTATGCTAACCGGTTAGCATTTAGGCAGATCGCCTACTTCACCTTTAATATTTTAGTAATAGCAAAACTAATTTATACCTGCTATGATTGTACATTTTGCCTGTCCCTATATACAGTTGAAGTCAGAATTATTAGCCCTCCTTCGAATTTTTTTTCTTTTTAAAATATTTGCCAAATGATGTTTAACAGAGCAAGGAAATTTTTTACAGTATGTCTGATAATATTTTTTCTTCTGGAGAAAGTCTTATTTGTTTTATTTTGGCTAAAATAAAAGCAGTTTTTAATTTTTTAAAAGCCATTTTTGGGTCAAAATTATTAGCCCATTTAAGTTATATTTTTTCGATAGTCTACAAAACAAACCATCATTATACAATAACTTGCCTAATTACTCTAACCTGCCTAGTTAACCTAATTAATCTAGTTAAGAGTTTAAATGTCACTTTAAGCTGTATAGAAGTGTCTTGAAAAATATCTAGTAAAATATTATTTACTGTCATCATGGCAAAGATAAAATAAATCAGTTATCAGATATTAGTTATTAAAATTATTATGTTTAGAAATGTGTTGAAAAAATCTTCTCTCCGTTAAAGAGAAATTAGGGGAAAAAATAAACAGGGTGGGCTAACAAATCTGACTTCAACCGTAGAGTTAAAATATAAGTGTAAGTATATTTCTGCCACATCAGAGTTGTATTAAAGGGTTAGTTTATCCCAAAATGAAAATATATTCACTATTTAGTCACCCTCAAGTGGTTTCAAACCTTTATTCTGTTGAACACTAAAGAAAATAGTTTAAAAAAGCTGAAAATCTGTAACCATTGACTTCCATAGTAGAAAAAACTAATACTGAAATCAGTGGTTACAGGTTTCCAACTGTCTTTAAAATATCTTATTTTGTGTTCAACAGATGAAAGAACACCAAATAGGTGTTGAACAAGTAAAGGGTGAGTAAATGATGACAGGATTTTCATTTTTGGTAAACTATGCCTTCACGTGCAGGTCAGACTACACTTTGAGCATGAAAAATTATCATGTGATAGTGGTAATGGGATGTCACACTCTGTACAATTCAACATAAATAGGTTCTTAATGTAAAAAAAAAAAAAAAAAAAAAATATATATATATATATATATATATATATATATATACAGTTAAAGTTAAAGACGTTTTTTATTTTTTAAATATTTCCCAAATTATGTTGAACAGCGCAAAGAAATTTTCACAGTATGTCTAATAATATTTTTTCTTCTGGAGAAAGTCTTATTTGTTTTATTTTGGCTAGGTTAAAAGCAGTTTTTAATTTTTTAAAAAACATTTTAGGGACAAAATTATTAGCCCCTTTAAGCTATTTTTGTTTTCGATATTCTACAGAACAAACCATCGTTATACAATAACTTACCTAATTACCCTAACCTGCCTAGTTAACCTAATTAGCATAGTTAAGCCTTTAAATGTCACTTTAAGCTGTATAGAAGTGTCTTGAAAGATATCTAGTTAAATATTATGTACTGTCATCATGGCAAAGATAAAATAAATCAGTTATTAGAGATGAGTTATTAAAACTGTTATGTTTGAACATGTGTTAAAAAAATCTTCTCTCCGTTAAACAGAAATTGGGGATAAAAAAAAAAAACAGGGGTACTAATAATTCAGGGGGGTTAATAATTATATGTATATTCTCAGCCTGTTCCACTTCATTGCATCATGGCAATTCTACAGATTTAAAGCTGCATAATTTTAATTAATCATAGAGGTCAGACTAATATGTTTTAATATTCTTTGGGTCACACACGTTCATGTGTTCACAGAGTTCGCCGATTTGATTGACCTTAAGAAAGCAGCAAAATGCAGAATGTGCTTGTGTTTGTACTCTCCTGTTTACGCATGCATATAAATGGCAGTCAATAGAACACAAAGTAAATTCTAGAAATGAAGATTCCTTTAAGGAATAAATCATCCATAAACTTACATTTACTCACGCTCAAGTGGTTCTAAACCTTTATAAATTTCTTATTCCCCTAAAAACAATAGAAGATATTTTGAAGAAAGCTGAAAATCTGTAACCATTGACCTACATGGTAGGAAAAACAAATAATATGCAAGTCAATGGTTACCAGCTTTCTTCAAAATCCATCTTTGCAGTGCAAATAGGGCATAATAAATTCAGTAAAGCGATATAGATTCCCTTTATTGGATTAAGTAGTAGTGTGTTAATTAGATTTATGATTATACAAATTCTAGTTCTTTTAAAGAATGAACATGACTGCGGCTTGCCACATGTATAGAGCGCATCGACGGCTGCGCGCGCCTGCTGGCGGATGGATGAACTGTTATACAGTGCCAGGTTACCCGAGAGAGAGAGATAGAGGGGGAGGAGAGCAAGAGAGATTAACATCTCGATCCAATGAAATATTTTTGTCAGTTTGAGGATGACAGCGAAAGGACGACTAAAAGGTAGCGTGGCTTTTGCTTTGCATTCCTGCATTATTTCATGCATCTTTTACTCCAATGTCAGTGCGCGCGCGCTCCTCTTCGGGTAGCTACAAGCGCTCGGGATAACGAGATGATCTCGTGAGTTACCGTATCGATTATGCGTGTAATGATGTGAAATAGGCAATGCCTCGAGACCTTGCACGAATGCACTCTTGTCATGCGGGGTGGGAGAAAATGCGCGGAGATGCTCGCAATGTCAGCTCGCGCGCTGACATGGGCATCCTTGCATAGATGGCCTATGTGGGTATTTTAGTGTTTCATTCCGAAACAGTTTATCGATTCGTTGGCACAGCGTCACACACTGTAAACAAGGCTGCACACAGAGGATGCGCGCCGCATCTAGCGCCTGCAGAAATCCCAGTGGCATTACAGCTAAACATTATTGCAGAAAAACAAGTTGCATTGCAGTACTATACATTTCATGTGATGATGATGATGATGATGATGATGCATGAATACGTTAGTTGCCTTTGCAAAGCCATCGTAACGATGCATGCATCAACTATACGCGCAATTTTTATATTACCAATATTGCACGCATCAAAAATAAGCCATATAGTGAGGATGTGGGCAACACTGGATGCTGGGAAATGTGTATGTGTAGTGTGGGCGGTTAGTGGAGAGAGGGTTAATTAGACCTCGGTGGTGATGGCTGTGCATACTGAAAAGCTCCCCAAAAGCATCTGTTCCCTCTGTGTATGTGATCAACACTGGAATTTGTTTGGATTATGGAAGACAATAAGAGCGGACAGGGGAGGCATGTTTTGAACCATCATAATGTGTAGAGTGAGTGTGGTTTGGGCGGAGAGAGAGAAAGAGAGAGAGATGTGGTGTGTACTGTAAAGGGCTATTCCTCAACCCTGGAGTGTGGCCGCCTGTAATTATTTAGCAACATATGCCATTCTGCATTAAATAATCATAGTGTGGCATATGTGCCGCATTTATGTAATATTAACCGTTAGGTATCTCGGGCAATAAGCTTTGGGGAAGGTCTCTGTGTGTGTGTGTGTGAGTGTGTCCAGATATAGCTGGTGTATGGAGGAAAGCAAAGCAGCCGGTGTGAAGGTGAGAATTAGGGGGACGCAGCGGAGGTGAGAAACAGCTTGATTGTTCAGGAAAACCTAAGGAAAAAAGTATAATGGCGCATCCGTGGTACACTTTCAGGTGGTAGAATGAGTGATACTACACTGATATGAATACGCCAATGTAGGTCAATGGTTATCATGGAAGTGTTTCTCAACCGCGTTCCCGAGGGACCACCAGCTCTGCACATTTTCCATGTCTCCTTAACCAAACACACCTGATTCAGATCATCAGCTATCATTAGATAGGGACTGAAAGAGCTGTAATGGGTGTGACAGACAAAGGAGACATACAAAATATGCAGTGCTGGTGGTCCTCCAGGAACGTGGTTGAGAAACACAGCTCTGTGTGATACTATTGTCTGAAATGATTGGATGGCACCAATCTTGAGGTTTATTGAGTACCATTTAGATGGTACAAAAAGAATATAATGGCATTACTGTGGTGTATAGATATACTCTGCTCTGTTGCAGTTCCAAAAGAATGGTTCATTGATAACCATTATCATTGAACTTGATTTTAAAAAGCATGATAAAATCATAGTATGGCAGTGTGCCATTAAATATTTGTACATTTTTAAAGGTAAAAGTGCACAACAAATTAAGTCTCCCAAAATAATTGATGCTGCTGAGTCACCAACAATACGAGTTTCACTTCCACATCTGATCTGTGTAGATCCTTAACACGTTTGCATAATGCCAGCCTGTGGCCACAGAATTAATCTTCAATGTCAACACTGAATAACAAGTCATTGAAATGCTAATTTAAATGGTTTAATTCTCTAAATTTACCACAGAGAAACTTCCTGCCTGGGTCAAACTTGCAATGAAGGTTTGAATCGATCAATGGAGGTTTGGGTCTGACTTGACCTCGAAATAATATGGTAAAATCTGCCCTGGCTGTGTTTTCTTGGACATATTTTGTTGCAGTCAAAATCATACATTTATTGGGTTGAATCTTGCATACACACTTTCTGGCCACTTTATTAGGTACACCTGTCTAGCTGCTCGTTAACGCAAATTTCTAATCAGCCAATCGCATGGCAGCAACTCAATGCATTTAGGCGTGCAGACATGGTCAAGACGATCTGCTGCAGTTCAAACTGAGCATCAGAATGGGGAAGAAAGGTGATTTAAGTGACTTCGAACGTGGCATGGTTGTTGGTGCTAACGGCTGGTCTGAGTATTTCAGAAACTACTGATCTACTGGGATTTTCACGCACAACCATCTCTAGGTTTTACAGAGAGAGATCCGAAAAAGAGAAATTATCTAGTGAGCGGGAGTTCTGTGGGCGCAAATGCCTTGTTGATGTCAGAGGAGAATGATCAGATTGGTTCGAGCTTATAGAAAGGCAACAGTAACTCAAATAACCATTCGTTACAACTGAGATATGCAGAAGAGCATCTTTGAACGCACGTCCAACTTTGAGGAGGATGGGCTACAGCAGCAGAAGACCACACCGGGTGCCACTCCTGTCAGCTAAAAACATGAAGCTGAGGCTACAAGTCGTACAGCCTCACCAAAATTGGACAATAGAAGATTTGAAAAATGTTGCCTAGTCTGATAAGTCTCGATTTCTGCTGCGACATTCAGATGGTAAGGGTCAGAATTTGGCATCAAATGCATGCATCCATCCTGCCTTGTATCAACGCTTCAGGCTGGTGGTGGTGTAATGTGTAGGGGGAATTTTCTTGGCACACTTTGGGCCCATTAGTACCAATTGAGCATCATGTCAACACCACAGCCTACCTGAGTATTGTTGCTGACCATGTCCATCCCTTTATGAACACAGTGTACCCATCTTCTGATGGCTACTTCCAGCAGGATAACGCACCATGTTATAAAGCACAAATCATCTCAGACTGGTTTCTTGAACATGACAATGAGTTCACTGTACTCTAATGGCCTCCACAGTCACCAGTTCTCAATCCAATAGAGCACCTTTGGGATGTGATGGAACGGGAGATTCGCATCATGGATGTGCAGCCGACAAATCTGTAGCAACTGCGTGATGCTATCATGTCAATATGGACCAAAATCTCTGAGGAATATTTCCAGTACCTTGTTGAATCTATGCCACGAAGGATCAAGGCAGTTCTGAAGGCAAAATGGGGTCCAACCCGGTACTAGTAAGGTGCACTTAATAAAGTGGCCGGTGAATGTATGTGTTACAAGCTTTACATCTGATTGGATCTTTTGACTTGCACACTGCATGAACAAAGAGTTTTCCACTGTTTCGACATACAATTTAGTAACTGTTTTTATTTATTTTTTTTTCATTTAAAGAGCTAATTAGGAGACGATGAGCATGGTGAAGCTTTTTGCCACACATTTTCCACTTCCCAGGGCAAAAACAAGGCATATGGGGGGATGTGGAAGTTTATTTCATAAAACTCGACACTTCATTCTACGTTCTATCTCATATGTAATTATGGCCTTTCTACATCACTGCCCATGTGCTTTTCAATACAGTTTCTGTTCTCAGTTGGATCAATTGGTGTTTACATGTACTCACAATTGGATTAGAAAAGGTCTACACCATACTTTCTAATACAATGGATCAAGATCAATCAGATCAGTAAAGGTGTTTATGATTATTGACATATTATTTGGTTGCTTATAGCCATCTCCGCTGTACAGTTGCTCAAAAGATTCAGATGTGGAATTCAGATATGGAAATAAGAGTGTTGTTTTTCGATGTGTAGACCAATCACAACAAAATTAGCCATCTGGTCAAACAGAAAAGAGTATGCTTATCATACCTGCCAACATTTGTCCCTGAAAATCTGTGAGACCGGGGGGGTGAGGTGTCTGAATAACACTGTTGAGAATCGGGTACTGTGTACTGTGGTGTTAGTAACTGTACTATGAATTGTGTTTCGGGCGGCTGCTGCGATCGGATCCTATACCAATGTTGGCGACCCTGGGGGTTCACAGACCGTAATTCTGGGAGTTTTCCAGGACAAATAACAAAAAGGGAGGGTGGTGGGAGATGGGTCTAAAATACGGGCGACTCCCGGGAAAAACGGGAGTGTTGGCAGGTATGATGCTTATGGAAAAGGGTTTAGAAAGACTGATTCTTCAAACAAATTGTTTGAGACTCTCATTTTTGAGATGAGATTTAAGGGATAGTTCACACAAAAATGAAAATTACCTCATTGTTTATTCTCCCTCATGTTGTTTTTAAATGTTTATAAGTTTCTTTCTTCTGTTGAACACCAAAGATAATATTTTGAAGAATGCTTGTTGCTGGCACCCATTGATTTCTATTGTAGGAAAAAAAATTACTATTGAAGTCAACGGGTCAAACTCAAATAGTTGTTGAACAAGTGAAGGGTGAGTAAATGATATTTGGTCATTTGGCTTAACCGATGCTCATAGGAATCCAATAGCAATATCATGGCAATAAAATAAACAAGTGTCATATTGACAAAACCACAAGCTTTTATGCAAATTTTTCCAGGGATTAAAAAAGAGGAAAAGTGGTGCATGGCTGATACGCTTGCGACAATCATAAAGTAAGCAAGTCGATTGCTTGAGATAAATTTGCTCATTTCCACAAGTTATTATGTGCTGCATTCTCCACAAGACAGAATGCGTCTCGCTGCCATCTGTCTCCTCAAGGAATGAAGTAATGCGGCAATAATGACTAGATTATTCTAATTGCATCATAGTGTATTTTTTATGATTGTACTAATAGGTGTTCTTGGCCCCTAGGAATGGAGCAGTTTTAAAACATGAATATATTATTTGTGCGCAGTCATAAACACTCACAGTTAAAGGGATAGTTCATGGAAAAAGAAAAACTGATTAGATATTTAATTTTACTCACACTGTTAGAAATGTTATTGTATTTTTGCTGTAACTTACTGGCAGCAATTTACCACAACTGCCCCTTTACAGTAACTTACCTGTAAATGTGTTTTACAGTAGCAGGGCCCTACCGCAGGTTCATTTTACAGTAAAATAGCCTTACCGCAACTTATTTTTATGATAAAATTCTCTTTACCACGTATTAATTTTACACTTGACAATTTTTACAATATTTATACTAAAATTTATTTACATTTTACACTAGAACTGCAAAACCTTTATTTTTAGTATTAACTATTGAATTTAATACATGTCAAACAAGTGGCGACATTATGTTAAACAGTATTTTTATTATTCATTGTTATTATATCCATTTTAAATCATTTACATTTTTGTCTGCAACTACAGTAGCAGTACTTGATTACTTTGATTACAGTAGAATACCGCAAATTCCTAACATGCATTAAGTTACTTTAATGGTGCGTTTATGCGAGACATGTGTTGTGCGAACAAATCGTGCTATTCCCGCGTAAATAGACGCATGAACATTTTGAGTTTACTCGCAGTGTTGGGCAGTAGCGTCGCCATAAGTAGTGAGGCTACTAGCTTAACTACATTTCTAAGTATTGTGGCGGTAGCGTCGCTACTTTATAGATCAAATCGCTTTTCAGTAGCGAAGCTATTTTTTTAGTCAAGTAGCGCAGTAGCGTCCACACAAGCTACATTTACTGATCACGGATCAATAAGTGACGGCACCGACATTCACGGAGCTGTGAGGCTGATGTCTAGCCAATGAACGTAAATCCATATGATGACGAGAATGACGATTTCTTCTTTCTGTTTTATGGTGGTCGACAACAAACTTTTTGGTGCGTTACTGCCACCTCTCGCTCTGGTCCGTGATGTCACCAACCAATTAGGCTAACACGAGAAATTTGCTTGCTGAAAAGATGACTGAGGGAGAGGGGTTTATATATATATATATATAAACAGTATATATATATATGTATAAAATGTTTACTGTCCCTGCTGAAAAATCCAGTTTAAACCAGCCTAAGATGGTTGGCTGGTTTTAGCTGGTCGACCAGCCTGGTTTTAGAGGGGTTTTGGCCATTTCCAGGCTGGTTTCCAGCCATTTCCAGCCTGGTCTTAGCTGGTCAGGCTGGAAAATGACCAGCTTAAACCAACTAAAACCAGCTTGACCAGCCTGGTTTAAGCTGGACATAGCAGGTTTTGGCTGGTCAAGCTGGTTTTAGCTGGTCAACTCCCAGCCTGACCAGCTAAGACCAGGCTGGAAATGGCTGGAAACCAGCCTGGAAATGGCCAAAACCCCTCTAAAACCAGGCTGGTTGACCAGCTAAAACCAGCCAACCAGCTTAGGCTGGTTTAAGCTGGATTTTTCAGCAGGGGTAGTAAAGGCTAAAGTATACTACGGTAATTACTATTAGTTCATGATAGTTACTAATGATACTACATTATGTAGAGTAATTCATTAATGAAAAGGTTTAAATATACAATACAATATAATGCTCATTCCTAAATATTTCCCTTTACTATAAATTACTGTAGTTTTTAAATGTGCAACACCTGGTTATTGGATTTTTTTTTAGTTTTTGCTGTTATACTGTAATTTGTTCATGTTTAGTACAGCATATTATTTGCAGTAAATAATTGAACTGAACAGTTTAGCCTCATATGTTTCATTGACAGTTTTATTGATCACTAAGTTATGATTGACTTGTATTTAAGTTGCTTCGATTTAAAAATAAAAATAGCAAAAATAGCTTAGATGTAGCTAAGCTACTTTTGCCAAGTAGCTTTTAGCTTAGCTTGCTCCATTTCTCAGAGCTTTTACTGTAAAGCTATATTTTAAGTAGAGTAGCTAATAGCTTAGCTCACTACATTTTTCATGTAGCTTGCCCAACACTGTTTACTCGATTCATTCGCAAGTCAAATTCGCTTCATTTGCGCTTCAAATTCACTTCACAATAGATGCAGATTCGCGTCATCGGCAGGGCATCTACCCGGTGACTATAGCTTCGTTGCTAAATGGCTAACATGGATTTTATTGAGAGAGTAGCTGTGCCTTATGTGCTTTAGGAAGGCTGGAAAGCATCGTATATTTGTTCAAAAGTCCACTAGCTCTTTTCAGAGGTGGACCCAGCTCTGTGAGTTCATTACTCCTCCAGAAACTGTACCTGGATGATCGAAGCTTTTAGCAGTGCTGCAGACTGAGCTGAGCCCAGTTTGATGAGCTGTTGTCCGGTGTCAGCAGCAGGATTTCCCCCTCGGGACACTAACAACAGGCACTACGACATAATCACTCCCCTACAAGAGCAAGCTCCTGATTGGTTAATGCAGTGTGAATGTACGCTGAAGTTCATATTTTCCAACTCAAGGGATTCACACGTTAAGTGCGTCAAACTTGAAAAATGCTCAATTAACGGCGCGTCATTCTTGCCGCCTCATTTGTGCAAAGAGTGCCACAAGACTATTCGCGTCTTTGCATTGACTTAACATGTAATTACTTGCGCTTGATGCTTCATCCGCATCTGCTGTGAATGCAGCGTTAAAGTTTTAAAATTACCCATAATGCAATGCATATTACAGTAGTGATCTGTAAAGAAGTAAAAAACTGTAAAATTGCCACTAAGTCTAACAGTGCACCTACGCTAACAGTTCCAAACCTGTTGACCACTAGAGAAGATATTTTGAAGAAAGCTAAAATCCTGTAATCATCGACTGAAAAGCAAATGCTATGAAAGTCAATGGTTACTGCTTTCCAGCGTTCTTCAAAACATCTTCCTTTGTGTACAGCTGAAGAAACAGGTTTGGAAATAATGAAGAAGGAGTAAGCGATGACAGAATTTTCATTTTTGGCTGAACTACCCCTTTAATGCATTATCAAAACTACTCGAGAGATTGACGGTTTCTCCGCATGGTGTGTCTGTGTTAATTCATGCATGCCTCCTGCTGAGCGCAGACACACAACATGAACGGGATGTTAAAGCCCGACACAGAGCCTAAGAGAGAGTGTTGACATGAGCCTGGCGATAAATGGAACGAGAGCAGGTGAAAGAAAAGAGAGGGGGAATGTGTGAAAAGTGTAAAGGATGAGAAGTGGGAGAGATGGGGAATTAGGCACTTGACAGCAGATAGATAGATGGATGGATGGATGGATGTGCTTGTGTCCCAGCAATCTCTTTCTCTCAGGTTGTGGCCAGAATGAAATTCTAGAGTACTGCATATTGCGCAGTGTATATTGTATACTGACAACTATTGATTATGTAATGTATAATGTAATACTTTGAGAAAGCTATCCATTAGCATTCCCATTTATTTCAATTCAGTCGGTAGTGGATTTTGATTAGCCAATCAGATGATCCGTAAAAACCATGTGATCATGCTATTGAATGACTGTCAGTGGAGAAATATGTTTTTTGTTGGTGCATGGTAGCATTAAAGTCTCTTTAACATAAAGATACACACATCCAGCGCCAAACCACTACACTGTAAAAAACGCAGATTGCCACACAATTAATTCATGTTGCCCTAACACAAATCGATTAAGTTAAAGCAACAACTTTAAGTCGATGTAACATAAAACTATGAAGTTGTTCCAAACAAATCTGAAGAATTTTGTTGTGTCAGCTCATTTTAAATAAACCAACTGTGTTGTCACTTCGTGTCGGCCATGTCTGGACCAAAAAGCTGCACATGAACACACCAAACGGACTGCAGCCGACTGCAATGTGAATGCGCATTCTGATGCTGTGTGAAAGGATCTTTCCGCACCAATGGGTGGCAGTAATCTTTTTAATTCATTCAATAATTTTCCTTTGGCTTAGTCCCAAATTGTCAGGGGTCACCACAGTGGAATAAACTGCCAACTATTCTGGCATATCTTTTACGCAGTGAATGCTCTTACAGCCGCAACCCAGTACTGGAAAACACCGATACACACCCGTATTCATACACTACGGCCAATTTTGTTTACCCAATTCTCTTATACCGCATGTCTTTAAACTGTGAGAGAAACTGGAGCACCTGGAGGAAACCCACGCGAACACGGGGAGAACATTCAAACTCCACACAGAAATACCAGCTGGTCTAGCAGGGACTCGAACTAGCGACCTTCGTGCTGTTAAGGCTGATACTTCTGCGTCAAGCGCACGCGTATGCTACGGCGCAGCCTACGCGTGGACGCATAGCCTTCGCCGTGGCCATCGGCGACGCTGATGCGCACCTCTCAAAAAATTTAACTACATGTCGTAACGACGCGTAGCACAAGTTCTGTAATTAGTCGGCTTGGTAGCGCTGACGAGTGTGGGCGGAGGTGAGAGCCGCAAGCCTGATGGAGTGAGTGTTTACAAGTGTGAAGTCCCGTGAAGGAGCTCCAGATGGAGACTGTTGTTTTGTTTTTACCTTATGATTTAATTTGTTGCCAGTCCGCCGATTCCAGCCTCAAAATGAGCGAGTTTGAGCCACTTGTACATTAAGGTAGCGTTTAGAAAAAAACAAAACACCAGTAAAGAAACTCGACACAGGGGAACATAAACACCTACTGCCAGCTAGCGTTTCTGAAGTGTTAATGCAGAGCAACAGAAACAGCGCAGAAGTATAAATGCAAGGCTAGGCGCATTGCATGCGTGGTGGGTCACGCCAATCACTTCATGCAGAAGTATACTGTAAACCAGGCTTTAAGGGACAGTGCTAACCACTCAGCCATTTTTTTTATTCCAAAAAGAAAAATCAAAACTTGCGGTGTACACATAAAAGCTGTAAACAAAGCAGGGTTTAGTATCATTATTACAGTAATTGTCACTCACCACGGAGGAATTTGTTCATGCAACTGTGTCTGATTATCTAATTATCCATATTGTTTACAAATCTCTGAGAATTGAGCAAAATTATTGCCAGCTTCTGTGTGTTTCCTCATGACTTTAATTGCTTACCTGGTTGCATCAATTCAGTTTTTGATCTTGTGCTCTGATTTGTTGATGAACAGCCAATCAGAGCACTCTCACTCTGAGTTTATAACAACTGAACTGATGTGTGAAACAGACCAAACCAACTAGCCTGACCGACACTAACCGACGGCCTGAATGTGGCTTGGTGTGTCCCATCCTTATGCTGCGTTCACACCAGACAGTGATGCAGCATCAAGCGCGAGTGATTTACATGTTAAGTCAATGCAAAGATGTAAATAGACATCCTGCGTCGTGATTTGAGCAAATGAAGTGGCGCGAGTTGAGTCATTTTGCGCGTTTGATTTGCTTAACGCGCATATCTTGCGAATCGCGCGAGTAGGAAAATCTGAACTTTAGTGGACATTTGCGCCGCATTAATCAATCAGGAGCTTACTCTTGTAGGGAAGTGATTATGACATTGGTGTCCTGAGGGGAAATCCTCTTGCCGACACGGGACAACAGCTCATCAAACCGGGCTTGGCTCAGTCGGAAGCACCGCTGAAAGCTTCCATCATCCAGGTATAGGTTCTGGAGGAGTTGATGAACTGACAGAGCTGGGTGCACCTCTGAAAGGATCTAATAGACTCAGACATGGTGCCGAACGAATCTATGCTGTTTTTCAGCATTCCTAAAGCACAGCTACTCTCAATAAAATCCATGTTAGCTATTTAGCAACGAAGCTAGAGTCAGCTAGAGCCCATGACGCGAATCCGTGTCTATTGTAAAATGAATTTTATGCACGAATGAAGCGAATTTGACCCCCTCCACTTTTGCGCGGGACACCGGGGTTAGAGTTAGACACCTCTCCACCCTCGGGTAACATGCCGGATCCGTTACCTCAATCTGTTCTGGGACCTTGCAATTCACAAATTAAGCACTGGACAAAACCAACCATAAGGGTCGATTTTTGGAAAAGAGCAATGTATAGATATATAAATATTTGAAATCTATAATCTGAGGGTTAAAAAAAAAGTGAAGTGCCTAGCAATGCACATTACTAATCATTACTAAAATTTAAGTTTTGATATATTTAAAGTTGGAAATGTTTAAAATGAGGGCAACATGGTTTCCCCCACAGTCCAAAGACGTGGTATAGGTGAATTGAATAAACTAAATTGGCTGTAGTGTATGTGTGTGAATGAGTGTATATGAATGTTTCCCAACTAAGAAGGGCATCAGCTGTGTAAAACATATGCTGGATAAGTTGTCGGATCATTCCACTGTGGCGACCCCTGATG
The DNA here is from genome assembly GCA_903798195.1 of Danio kyathit. Classification (NCBI taxonomy): domain Eukaryota; kingdom Metazoa; phylum Chordata; class Actinopteri; order Cypriniformes; family Danionidae; genus Danio; species Danio kyathit. Next base: position 10,876,442 of record LR812532.1, on the reverse strand, counting down.
AATAAAGAGACTAAGCCGAAGGAAAATGAATGAATGTTTAAAATGCCTTCATGATAGTGATAATATACGTGATACTTAGTTAATATTGTAATGATTATTATCGACATAAAATAAGTATCGATAATTTTAAACCAATACAATGTATTTTTGGTTATTGCCAAAAACCTATGCAACAAACACATTTTGTGATCCACAGCCACCGTTTACAACACACAAAATGCAAACCAAACACAACCGTATACAGAAAACATTCCCAATTACTTCTCCGTCGTAATATTTCACATTTACACACTGAAGCTTAGACACTCAGGGCTGCGTGCTGGCAATTATGAAATTGAAATTGTTCATGTGCACTCATTTAGGAAAAAACAATCATTCTTGCATGACTTGAAGGCAGCATAATGCAGCGAGCGGCGTCCAGTTTCAGTTATTTTCCATTTTTAATCACGTTTTCTGTAAAGTCATCCTAACTCTTGGCAGTCTGTTCCAGCAGCGAGTCCAGAAAAAGATGTAAAACATTGCAGCTGATATTCCTCTGTTCTTTTTTCACACTGAAAATGGAAGGTCACGTTGGGCAAAGTGAATTGTGGGATATCGTGCTCGTTGTGCGTCGCATACTCTTGTATTCTAACTATACAAATTGGTTGTTGCATCTCAAACTATAAGGCTATATTGTTATGTGAAGTATGTATCCAATTCCCAAAGTAGCCAGTGTTCTGCTTTCATGCAAGTGAGAATGCTTTTATTCAGGACTAAAGTGCTGCCCATCTAACCAGATACTGAGCTAATCAACTTCATCGCCCACCTGAATGATGCAATAGAGAGAGAGAGAGAAAGATAGAGGGAGAAAGAGAGAGAGAGGCAATCTTGCATCAAATGCGGAGCTAGAGGACTGCAGGAAAATGATGAAAATGTTTCCTCCCACACAGATGCACAAACACACACAGACACACACATATGTTACGGGTCACCAGAGACGTTAACTTTAGCACGCACACACACACATAGTTATATACAGATGTGTGTAACACGCTTGACAACCTTTGCGTACCACAATCTGTGTTTCTCTTACACAAAAACAAATGCATGCTTTAGGGTTCAAAACCAAACGTGGTCATCTGTACCTCTGGCTAACATCTCTCTCACCCATTTAGTCTGTCATTCTTTGTTAGTTTTTATATATCATAACTTCATTTAAATGAACACTCCACTTTTTTATGGAAATAGGCTCGTTTTCTCCTAGCGCACTAAGGTGCAAGACGTGTTTGGTGCAATTTGTTGCTATTTCCAGACCAGCGCAACCCTTATTTTCACTTTTTGCGCTACGTTGTTTAAATAGCAAATCCAATTGCAGCACTTTGTGGACTCATGGGTGCTCTGGTCTATAAAGGAGGTATTTTAAGGCGCATTGTTGGCGCATTGCTATTTTGAGGAACTAAAGTCGACTGTGGCAACGACCAACTGAAAGCTGAAAGATGTTATTATTATTAGTAGTAGTATTTATTATATGCATATTTATTCATTTATTAATTTACTATTCAGTTTAGTCCCTTTATTAATCTGGGGTCGCCACAGCGGAATGAACCGCTCATACACTCATACACTACGGACAATTTAGCCTACCTAATTCACCTGTACCGCATGCCTTTGGACTGTGGGGGAAACCGGAGCACCGGGAGAAAACCCACGCGAACGCAGGGAGAACATGCAAACTCCACACAGAAACGGCAACTGACCCAGCCCAGACTCGAACCAGCGACCTTCTTGCTGCGACAGCACTACCTACTGCGCCACTGCGTCGCCCATGCATATTTATATTTGTTTTAATAAAAACTAGTTTAGATTTGCCCACCTGTCGGGTTTTGGAGACGTCTGCATCGCTATATGGTGCGTAAGAATAAGACGTGTTTGGATATAACTCAGTTTTTTGACCACAATTTGTTATTATTGTTTATTTATTTATTTGCTGGATATTAAAACTGAATTTATAAATAGTTTTGAAACAAATCTTTATGCTTAACAAACAAAATTAATTATGTAGGTTAATGGATGTCTTTAGTGGAGTGTGTACAACACCGTTTCCTTATCCACAAAAGTAAAGGAGTAAAGAAAGAGTAAAAGTAAAGTAAAGAGAAAGTAAAGAGGTCAAATGGAGGAGGCTCGTTCTTTATCCTCGTGCTGCAGATAGTCTGTTTAACTGTTTTCTTGCTAGTGAAGCATTCAGTTTTTCTACTTTCAAAGTCCGCCATGTAAATAGCAAATGTGCCATGGCGCGATGCAACTCACTTTTAAAGGGAATGGGTGATGAGACTCTGATTGGTTTAATGCATGTTATGCTCAAAACACACCCATAACTAGGCCCACACGGAATCTGCGCGCGCAGAATTCCGCAGATCTTCCACAGAATTCCGCAGATTTTAGCCCATCATTAATTCTGTTTATTTACTTGAGTAAATGTGTGTAAATCTGAATTTATTCAGTTTTTAAATGACACATATTTCACATATTAAGGTTTTAGTTATGAGACTCCCAAAATAATTCAGCAGAAATCCGCAGATTTTTACCAAAATTCTCCGCAGAAATTGCAAAAAACGTCCGCAGATTACTTCTGGCCCTGCCCATAACTCATTAATAGAATAAGCATAACCCTGTTAGACCATGCGCCAGGGCGCAGACTGTATATAATCTGTCCTTAAAATAGTATTTGGACATGCCCTTAATACTTTTACGTCATGCGCTTTAGACTTTGCGCCTAGGTCATTAAAATAGAGCTTTTAAACTGCTTTACTATTGTTTGAATCTATTCAGCCAATATTCGGTTCTGGCGGGAGCTAGCTTAGCTTAGCTTAGCATAGATTATTAAATCGGATTAGACTATTAACATCTCGCTCAAAAAGTGTTTAATAATTTTCCTATTTAAAGCTTGACTTTCTGTATTTACATTGTGTACTATGACTGACAGAAAATTAAAAGTCACTATTTTGTAGGTCGATATGGCTAGGAACTATACTTTCATTCCGGTGTAATAATCAAGGAACTTTGCTGGCTGATTTTAATATAAAAAACAAATGAGTAAACCCATTGCTTTTACAGTGATCAGTTGACTTTACTTAGAAACATGATTAAAACTAAAATATTAAATTAAAATGATTAAAAAATTGAACTATGTGCATTAATATAAAACGTAAGTCAACGTAACATGTCCAAGTTACTTTGTAAAGCTGTCAACTTGTTGCTTTTAAGGCAACACGTTACCTCATAACTTACCTAATAATTTTTACAGTGTTTTTACAGTGTTCTGGGGCTTTATGAGTAATGTAAATAAAACTGAAATCGTGTATTGGGGTTGTCAAAACATGTGCTGTGTGTTATAATTAGAATTAAGCGCTTATAAACTGTCGTTACCAAAACAGAAACTATAGAACTATACAGAAAATGTACTTGTGCATGGTTTATCACCACAATTCAAAGGCAAAAATTAAATAAATAAAAAAACTGCCATAAAATCATTTATATAAAACATTTAAATATGTTTTATATAAATAAATGTTTAATTTCAAAAAATTATTATGTTTTTATAATAATAATATAATTATAATTATATTTTTATTATACCCCCGAAAGTGCAGCCCTATCCTGTTATTCCGTCTCCTTTTGTGTTTGAAACACAAACCAAACATACAGGTTTGTCACAGCATGGTGGTGAAATAAATGACAGTAGTGACAGATTTATGATCACAGACTGTCCAGATGTTGGCAACAAAAGTGAAGCTTTAAGATGTGCTGTATTTTCCCATCAAAATAAAGGCTTTATAGCTTTTAATTTAACATTACAGTTGTACGATTACACTCAAAAAATGATTTTGCTGCTTGTTCAAACCACATATTTAAAATGAGTTGAAACAACACAATTATTAATTTTTTTTGGGGGGGGGACAACATAACTTTTTTATGTTCAATCAACTTAAATTTGTAAAAATTATTAAGTTAACTTAATCGATTTGTGTTGGGACAACATGAAGGAATTGTGTGGAACCCAGCACTTTTTACAGTGTATTATGTTACTTAAATTCCCATTCTTCACTGAAATATTATTATTATGGTGGCTTGAGAAAGTCAACATACTGTTATACTGCATAAACTTATTCTTCCGTCTTCTTCTTCTTCTTCTTCTTCTTCTCCTGAGACTATTTTCTATATTCATCTCCTCCTAGACTGTTCATACTACCACCACCAAACTAACACCAAACTTCCAAACTGCTCTGACTCGGGTTGCCATATCTTCTCCAACTGATCCGACTTTTTCCGAAAACTGACCCGGAAAATTCGGAAAAGTCCCATAGACTTAACATTGGACAAAAATTTGTGACCTCATTACTTTGTGCCAGACTGTCACACAGACCAAAGTCTCTTTAAGGCAAGTCATTTCACTTGGTGGCCATCTTTGAAACGCCTCTCAGGCAGTATGCCCAGGCATTCTGTTTGAATAGGGAAACATCAAATTCTCCAAAACTACTAGCCAAGCTTACAATTAAATTCCATATTGCGAATAACCAATAAAATTAAAGAACAACTGTCTCTTTAGTTTCATTTCTAAATGTTCGTATCACACAAAATCTGCAGAAACTCATGTCTGGTCCGAGCCCCTCCCCCAAAAAATTGTCATTATATAGCGATCGCTGATTGGCACCTGTACTAGAAGGCAGGCTTTATTCGCCATATAGCGATCGCTGATATGCTCTTGTACTAGTAAGCGGGGCTTCACTCGCCATATTGACAGTTACAGATTTCCCCATTCAAAAGTATACGAGTGACATGTCTTGTGTATTCTATAGGTTGCACCTGAAACCCCCTACTATTCAGTAGGTACTGCATTTGAATTTAAACGTACTACTCGGCCGTTGGAAAAGTACGTTCTATACAGTATGAATGTGAGCAGTATGAATGGAATTCGGACGTGCTACATCCGCCATTTTGTCATGGTCACGTGACCTACCTGCGTCAGTTGCGTCGCTTCACGTCCATTCATAAATTCTCTCGTGGGGCATCATGGGATAGCGCAGCGTCCATGGGATGCGCACTTCAGAATCTCGCCGGAAGTAGTAAGTCATCCGGATACTTCTTGCATACTGATTTTCGAATTCTAAGAATTCGGACATACTACTCGGCTCGCATACTGATTTAAGCATACTGTATAGTATGGAAGTATGCGGTTTCGGACGCAGCCATAGTCTTTGTACAGACTGAAGGTTGGGCTCCAATCTGCCAATCACTGATGACCTTTCAACTTACTAGCCACATCCTAGCAACTACTTACAGCACCTTAGCAACTGTGACTTCCATTATGAAAAACTGCCATTGACTTTACATACTATGACTTTACATACTACTGGACATACTATAAACATACCAATTCATACTAACAATATTCCATCCATGCTAAAACATACTAACAAACATACTAATAATACTAACAACATGATAATTCATACTATAAACATATCATAGATATATACATTAGATGTCGCCTACCCTGCAGTTGTCTATTAGAACGAATGCGTCAATAGAGCCGCCATTTTAGTACAGGGTAGCGCTCCTTTGAAATGAATGCGGGACCAAGGTGAAGTGGAGGACTGTGGCCATCCAAAGCCAGAGAAATACACATATACACATATATCTATGATCGGGAGTTTTCCCCAGTGGTCAGTATGCAAATATTTTTTTCAATTACGAAATACACAGCGCTAAAGTCCAGCATCTTCACATTGGCACACTGTTTTGACTAATGCGGTTGAATGACTTTTGTCCCAGGAGCACTGTACCAATGTGGCGGCGCTATTGACGCATGCTCAGGGTCCCTATGCGATATCTAGTGTATATATCTATTTTAACATACTAGCAAAATGCTAAATCATACTATAAACATACTAGCAACATGCGAATGTATACTATAAACATACTAGCAACATGCTAATTCATACTAAATTCATGCTAACAACATGCTAGTTTATTCTAGAAAAATACTAATTCATATTAGAACCATGCTAATAACATGCTAATTTATGCTAGAAACATGCTAGCAACATGCTAATTTATGCTAGAAACATGGTAATTTATGTTAGCAAATGCCTAATAACCACTCAGGACACCCTAGCAACTGCCTAGCAACACCTTAGTAACCACCTAGAACACCCTAGCAACGGCCTAGCAATGTCTTAGCAACCACCTAGAACACCCACAACTGCCTAGCAGCGCATTAGTAACCACTTAGAAAACCCTAGCAATGCCTTAGCAACTGCATAGCAACCGCCTAGCAACACCTTAGCAACCACTCAGAAGATCCTAGCAACCACCGAGCAACACCTTAGCAACCACCTAGGAACCACTCAGAACACCCTAGCAACCACCTAGCAACGACCCAGAACACCTTATAACCGCCTAGCAACACCTTAGAAACCACCTATCAACCAATCAGGACACCCTAGCAACCGCCTAGCAACGCCTTAGCAACCACCGAACAACCACTCAGAACACCTTAGCAACTGCCTAGCAACGCATTAAACAGTCAAAACACCCTAGCATTGCCCTAGCAACAACTCAAACACCCTACAAACACCTTAGCAACCACTGAAAACACCCTAGCAACCACCTAGCAAGAAACATGCCAATAAATACTAGAAACCTGCTAACCTATATCAGGGCTCAAAATTGCGACCTTTTGCGATCTCAAGCTATATTTGGGAGCATTTGTGCGAGTGCATAAAATTGATGTCGTGTGACCAGTTTCACAGCAAAATGTTCACCACATGCGCGGAATTAGGAGGCATTCACGCATTAAGCATCTTTGCAGCTAAAAACACCAAGCGCAGTGCTCAGGAACGGTTTAAAACAGTTGACATGTCAACTTGCTGCCGTAAACAAAGCCTGCAATGCTTGCCCCGCCTTCAAGCTCTTCTTATTTGGCCCACTGTGCTAGAACAGAACGCGAATGGATTGGTTAATATCAGCTGCCAATCACTCAGTTCAGATGACAGAGAGCTACAGTCGCGAAAATGTAAAGGTTATGACTTCCGTAGAAAACAACACTAACAGATTTAGGCCCAATCCCAATTCTATCCCTTAGCCTTTCCCCTTACCCCTATCCCTCGTTTTGCGTGTTCACGTCAAGGAGTAGGGGTGTCCCAATTCTCTTTAGCTTGAAGGCGTAGGGCTAAGGGGAAGGGGTGAATACCCCTTCGAACTGAGATTTTTCAGGACCACACTCAAAACCAAGGGGTAAGAAAATTTCCCAGAATACACCAGCTACAACGGCAGTATTGCTGAACCCGGAAGTAATGAGAGCCACAAATTAGTATTTTTTGTCATTACTACAAATTTTTACGACAAACAAACACGTTTTAATATATTCATAACCGCATGTTTTACCATCATGCTTTTAAAATAACGCAAAAAAAAACCCAGCTAAATTTCGCGATCTATAATCCATAATAATAACTCCTGTACAGCAGTCCCGCAACATTCTGACACTCGATGACACTGGAATACCCTGTCAGAAAAGTCTAGTGGCTGTGAATGAGCTTTTTACAGTGTCTGCTATAATGTTAGTGTTGTTTTCGTGTGTTTACATAGATGAATATGGCCACTGTGTAAATGCAGTATAGTTACGATCTTATTGCCACATTAGATCGTTATGATAACATAATATATGACTTCAGTGGAAGATAAACACCAAAAAATAACACAACTGCAATAACTACAGCAGTCGCCATCGTCTGATCTCATATGAAGCAAGAGATCGCGATGACATATGATGACATGTGCAGGTGTTGTAGTGCTGTCCCAATTCTTAGGGGTAAATTTTGAAGCCCTTCCCCTTAACCCTCGGTTGTAAGGGCCAAGAGGAAGGGGAAGGGGTCCAAAAATAGAATTGGGATTGGGCCTTAGTTTTAGAAACCACCTAAAGTTACAAATAATAGCACGTTTGATTAAAGATCATGTAATGAATGGCAAGAGTGGATAAAAGATTTCCAGTGGTTAAAGTCCGCTATGAAAATGACTAAAGCATTCACCATAAAGCCGGTGGGACGGAGTTTTCAGGTAACAGATCGAGACATTTTAAGCACAAGATGTTCTATTTAATCCTTCATTTAATCGTCACGATGCTGTCAGTCGTGCGACCATCGCTAAAGAGCATGCATTCACTGAGATGAAACTAATATTGCAGCTCATGAAAAGACTGTTACTGCTATTAAGATGACACATGCAAATAATAAGTTATATGTCAATAGCATCTGTGCAATATCAGACAGCACCCGTGACAACAGAACAGTTGTTATCGTTAACTCAGTTAAAGGTGCAGTATGTAAGTTTGACACCCAGTGGTTGAACTAGGTATTGCACTCCTGGATCATAATAAAAGTACGCTGGGATGCCAGATTGTGTACAGGAGCGAGTGATTTAAACTGTGTTCTAAATAAAAGCAACGACACGCGATAGAGGGAATATTTTCCATATAAAAAGGAGTTTTTGTCCTAACCAACACCTCGAATTGATATATTAGAAATGGCTTCTATTTCTCACAGCTGAACAACAGAAACCTATGACAGCTAGATCACCTCAGGTAAGCCTTGTGTGCTTTATTCTGTGCTAAATGCTAACAATGCGAGTTTGAATGCATTTTACATGGCATTTGTTGCCATATACTGAAAGCAGAAAGTTCACCTCAGATCTTGAAAATACAATAAACCGTCTGAAATTGAACTTTAGAACTAAACACATATGAGTGATTCAGCATCTACATTGATGTTAAAGTGGGTTAACATGTATTAAATAGATTCTAAACCTTACCGTTTCGTGAGCGAGTGCATATTCTGTGCTTCTGAAAGGCTGTATTTACATTTTTGTCGTGTTTCGTCTGGTGCAAACAGCCAAATAGCTGATCACTGCCTCTCTCGTCACAGCGTGTTGTTAGGACACGCGGTTACAATGTAACCTGCTCACCTAATGTTTACGTTCGTAATATTTATGTAATTTGCTAATTAATGACCTCATGTGGAACTGCATCTGTCTCCCATACTGTTCTTTTTGGTCACGGACGCATGCTTTCAGAGTCTTTCTGAATGAATGAATGAAATACGCTGTTTTCCAACAAGGCAACCCGGAGTGCTGAAATGTAATTGGCTAAACTGGCATTGTGCATATGAAATTTATCTAAACAAAGACAGCGTTCCGGCACGGAAAACCCATTTTCAAAGCAGAATATCTGACTTCAGCATTGTTTTTCAGATAAACATGTTCACTTGGGATGTTTCTTAAATATCTGCACACATATTATGGTATTTTTATGCTTTAGAAGAGTCAAAAACTTACATACAGCACCTTTAATCTCATTCAAGTCAAGCAGTGGGTGCAGGGCAGGTGAGCGCATGCAGATTTTTGTTTGTTAGTTTTGATTAGTGTTGATTCCAAATGTAATAAATTTGTTAATATAAAACATGTAGTCATAATTTTTGGTGGGTGTGACTAAATTTTGTCTGGTACGCCTACATTTTTGAAGTTAGGAGCACCGGTGCTACCAAGAAAAGAGGTTAATTTCAAGCCCTGTATATGTCGTTATCTACCCATGCCAGCTGCTTCAAACTTCTTAAAAACTACTTCAATTATTTAATTTTTAAAGCTACTTCAAACTTTCAGACGAGGCTTTCTCAAGACACCATAAAGTTCGAACTTTACTTTTCTAGTTTTATATTATTATTATTATTATTAATCATTCATTTTCTTTTCGGCTTAGTCTCTTTATTAATCCGGGGTCGCCACAGCGGAATGAACCGCCAACTTATCCAACACATGTTTTACGCAGCTGATGCCCTTCCAGCTGCAACCCATCTCTGGAAAACATCCATACACACTCATACATTACAGACAATTTAGCCTACCCAATTCACCTGTACCGCATGTCTTTGGACTATGGAGGAAACAGGAGCACCCGGAGGAAACCCACTCCAACACGGGAAGAACATACAAACTCCACACAGAAACACCAACTGACTCAGCTAAGGCTCGAACCAGTGACCTTCTTGCTGTGAGGCGACAGCACTACCTACTGCGCCACTGCGTTGCCATTATTATTATTATTATACATACATATTCCCAATACACATTTTGTGACTTTATATAAGTATGATTATATAATAACAACATAAACAGCAAGCCAAAAGATTTCTTAATTAGATACATCACCTATCCAATGACAATTTCATAAGATTGCAGTTCATTAAAAAAAAACTCAAAGCAGCATGAACATTTTTCAGAACGTCTCCTTACGTGTTTGCCAGACAAAAACATAATAACATTCAGGTTTGCCACCACATGCCAGTGAGCAAATAATGACAGCTTGTTCATTTTTTGGAGAGCTTGTTCCTTTACACTGACACTAGACCTGGATGACTTGGTAGGCTGGCAGGGAAATCGTAGGATATTCGAAATCATTAGTTCGTAACACAGGAAGTGGAGTGGGGTTAAAAATAACACGCCAAACACATACAGATAGATACCTGCCCACAAATCTGGTTCTAATACAGACTAAAGGTGAAGCTCCGAGGAAGAGCGAAAGAATGAGCGGGACTAAATTTAGCCTCTTTAACATAAATACTTTGGCTGTGAGTTTAGAGCGCAGAGGACACAGTGTATGGCGCAGAGCTGGGACCTAATGAGGCCAAGCGAAAGCAGGAACGCTTGTGTGATCCAGAAATCCAGTAGAACGGATCTCTCTACTATTTATCCCGCATTTGTTGCCGCCTGACTGGACGAGCTCAATCGCTGCTCGCTTCGGGTCTGTCAGTCAAAGCGGTTCTCTCCACTGATTGGTTCATTTGCCATCTCAAATTCCCACCTCCAGATTTTGTGCACATGCAGATGGCCCCTTCATGTGTGAAGCGTGCATTAATTGTGCAACATCAAACGGCGCTTGTGAAAATCTCTCCGCGTGATGCTGTGTTATACCTTCTCCCAATCTGGGTCAGGCGCTAATCAATGAGACTCTCTCCCTTCCTCACATCCATCCCTTCACTCAGCTTTCCCCATGTTCCCATTCCTTCAGTCTCTGCGGCTGATTCTGGGATTGTAGGAGGACGTGTTTTTGAAGCTCGCCTGTAGTAACAGCACAACGTTTCTGTCTGACACGCAGCAAAATGTGTCTTCAATCGGTTTTTTTTAGGTCCCAGAGGCTGCAACAGAGCCGTCCCATGGTTGTGTGATGTATTTGGGATTGTCAGCGGTTTAATTACAGGATGTTGCAGTTATCACACTGGAAGGGCTTCTGGAACGGCACTGTGGGTGTCTGATGGTCTTCTCCTGCTACAGTTGCATCTCGCAAGTTTGTTGTTTCGACACCACAAGTCTCTGCCCTACTTCCCCACCTCCGAAGCCAGTAGAGAGCTTGCCACCAATAATTTCTGCAGCAGCAGTGCTGTATTGTACAGTGAGTTCACTGCAAATCCAGTACGACCTCATTAGGATGTGGAAACTCTGCTTCTGCTGAAGTCACTGCGCCTGAATCACACCTAATGTACCTGTGAATTCAGGTTTGAAAGTTTCCTCATTGAGAATTCGTCATCATTTACTCACTCTCAAAGTCTGGAAAGAAACTTTTATTTCTTCTTTAAAAAGAGCTTATCATTGTTCATAGAAGAAAGTAATTTGTGTGGTCTATTATGGCATTGTTTTAATTTTTGGATGAACTGTCTATTTAGGTGGTCATTAAAGGGCACCTATTTTACCCTTTTTTTTTAAGATTTATTATTAATATTATGGTTCTTCTGAGTTCAAAACACAATTCAGATTTATTTATTATAATGTGTTAAAAAGTGTCATTTTGGGGGCCTGTACACAGGTTGTTAATTTAGGGGTGTGTTGCTTCACATGAAAATTAGTTTCGACTTCCCGCCCAACTTAACAAGGGGGAGGAGCCAAGAGCTCCCCCACTTTATGTATGGCAACAGACAGGTAGACAGAGAGAAGCAACATGAATGAGAGGACCAGCATTCAGCTGTACATGTACGACCCAGACACAGACCAAGCAGAGACTACTGTTGAGGAATCAATATTCCTAATGTGCCAGAATGTGTCAGAGTGGTAGTTACAAAATGTATAGTTTTACAGCACTTCCGTGAAGTTGGCACCCCATAAAAACAAATAAACCCCAAAACTATGCCATTCGTTTGTGCTACGTTTGTGCTGATTTGTGCCGCAAAAACGAACGTTTGTGCCGGTTTGGGGTCTGAGATATTAAGCATTATTTTTTTGACCATGTGACGTCACTTTCCACCCCATGTTGCTCAAATGACTTCAAATCAGCACAGGTCGTTTGTTGATCTGTTTTCCTCCTTTAGATATAAGCAAAATATTTCGGGAGCCGTGCCGTCACTCTCCACCCCATTTCCTCTAAATCGTGCCAAACTGGTGTCATTCGTTTGTGCTGGATTTGTGCTGGTTTGTGCCGTTAAAACAAACACTTTATCTATTTTCGTTGTTTAGATTTAATTAAAATATTTCGGGAGTCGTGACGTCACTCTCCACCTCAGGTTGTCTAAATCGCACAAAACTGGTGTCATTCGTTTGTGCTGGTTTGTGCCGTTAAAATAAACACTGTATCTATGTTTATTGTTTAGATATTGCCAAATCCAAACACTTCGGGAGCCGCGGCTTCACTTACCGCCCCATTATTTCCTCTAAATCGTGCCAAACTGGTGTCATTCGTTTGTGCTGGATTTCTGCTGGTTTGTGCCGTTAAAACAAACACTTTATCTATTTTCGTTGTTTAGATTGAATTAAAATATTTCGGGAGTCGTGACGTCACTTTCCATCCCAAGTTGTCTAAATCGCACAAAACTGGTGTCTTTCGTTTGTGCCGTTAAAATAAACAATGTATCCATGTTTATTGTTTAGATATTGCTTTATCAAAATATTTCGGGAGCCGTGACATCACTCTCCACCTCAGGTTGTCTAAATCACACAAAACTGGTGTCTTTCGTTTGTGCTGGTTTGTGCCGTTAAAATAAACAATGTATCTATGTTTATTGTTTAGATATTGCTTTATCAAAATATTTCGGGAGCCGTGACATCACTCTCCACTCCAGGTTGTCTAAATCGCACAAAACTGGTGTCATTCGTTTGTGCTGGATTTGTGCTGTTAAAATAAACACTGTATCTATATTTATTGTTTAGATATTGCCAAATCAAAACACTTTGGGAGCCACGACTTCACTTTCCGCCCCATTATTTCCTCTAAATCGCACAAAACAGGTGTCATATTCGTTTGTGCTGTTTAGATATAACAAAAATATTTGATTAGATCTGTGCTGGTTTGTGCAGTGGAAATGAATATAAGATATTTATATTCGAGCACGAATATGTTATTTTTGTTTGCTCAAAATTTTTACAGCCACTATGTAACGATGCATGTGTCATCCGTGTAGGGATGCAATGATTAACCGGTTTCATAATTTTTAACATCGCTTTAATTCGTCACGGTTAATTCATTGTAAAGGCTTCTCAACACCGTGTTTCTGCACGGAACAAAACTGCGGCAACTAAACAAAGTTATGTCAACTGTGTGCTAGTTGAAATTTCCGAGCTTGTACACCGAGACTAATAACTACGCACACTGGATTAACTTTGACTGAGGCTATAACTAAGACAAGTTCGTTATTTCCAATGGAGGGATGCGCACGCGAGGCAACGCGCTTACACTTTCCAGCCGCACCTAATTGAGATGACAGGGAGCTTCTGTGACCGCAGGAAATGCAAACGGCTGAAGTTTGAGGAAGAAGCAATGAAAAGTACACATGTTTGCAAACCCACCTAAAGTTACAAACAATGGCGCCGATGAGAGCGATCATGTGGTGAATGTTGATCCGCCAGCCGAGATCAATCGAGTGTTTTCGGAGAGAGTGCTGAAAGACTCGGTGGATCAGCTGTTTTTAATGACTCGAATGTCGATACGTTGCTTTCACTGCGTGTTCAGCGCAAATAGCCGCTAAATGTAAAATCTCTCATTTGCAGGAAGACGATGAAGGCTCTTGTGTTGAGCCCAATGAGCCTTACATCCAAAAATAGAGCAAGGGTGTTCTTTTGGTGGCATCGCTTTGACTCACACGCTGAAAATGGCGGACGTGAAACAACAAACTGAGGATATGGTAATGCGCGCCTGTCAATCAATATTGGTGGGCGGGGGGACCGCACTCCTACGTCAAGTTGCGGTTGGTCTCGAATTGGTCCACCGTTTTTATGTTGTTAAATTGAAAAAAAAAAAACACTGGGTGTGTTTACATCACCCCAATATGACGATCTAGACACTATACCTACACACATGTCTGTCCAACTGTAATGGTCAATATGGCGAATGAAGCCCTGATTTTATCATCCCTTTAATCATCAATTGCTATAGACTGACGTTTCTAAGGGGAATCAGAGGATTTAATGTTTCTCCATTCAGACAGAATGCCTGAGAGGCGTTTCAAAGATGGCCGCTGTGTGAAATGACTTGTCTTAAAGGGACTTTGGTGGCACTGAATATGCTGTTTTGAAAGACATCTGAAATAAAGTTATGTTTTTGCCAACAAAAGCTATGTTGTTGATACCAGGAAGTTACTAGATGTGGAAAAAGTGAAGCGCTACTTTCCAGATGCCCTTTATATATTATAGTCAATATATTTGAACATATATGCACGTATTTGTAATTCTAATGGTTGAAAATAGAATTTTTAAATATATGTTGCATTTATGTACATAAATTACATTTATTTGTTATATCTGTGAAATCATAACCTCCTTGTATGTCATATATATATGTGTGATTTGCAAATATTGCCATATACTGGATCAGGTTTCTGCTTTTGCTCACTGCAGTTCATGAGCTACAATTATAACTCAGTGTAGACAGAATTATTGATTATAATGCTTTGTTGGGTTTGTTGTATCACATCACTTGCTTTCAGTAAACCAGTGTTGTCACCTATTATATAAGCCTAAATGGCTTTGAAATGAAGAAGAGATTTTTATTTGCAAGTAAATAGGGTAACACTTTAGTTTAGGTCACAATTCATGGTATTAATAAACCATTATGAATTTATGAATTTATTTATTTAGCAGGGACCATGCACAAAAATTACATTAACCTCAAAGAGGAAAGATGCATTGCACCAGGTTGTAGCAAGATTGCTATTTTCTACCTGCAGTCTCTGGACAGGAAAAAATTAAAACAATAATATTCAATTAACTAAAAAGTCAGTTTAAAACTAACACTACTAGCTTAATAAACCACTAATTAGCTGTTTATTAATAGTTAGTAAGGTAGTAAGTTGGGTTTAGGGTTTGAGTAGAATTAGGTATGCAAAATAAGATCATACTTTATAAGTACTAACGGACAGTTAATATCTTAATAATAGGCAGGTAATAAGCCAATAGTCAATAGCATGAATTGTGACCTAAACTACAGTGTTACCGTAAATACACTAATGTTTAAAAACATATAGTTTTAACTATATGGGGGGGGGGGGGGGGGGGAGATCGCACTAAAGTGATTTGGAAGGGCACTTTATATCCTGAACTTAAAAGGGCATGTACACTGCACAGGTTGAGCCCTACGTGTGCACGTGCCTGCCAAAAATCATTAGAATATTAAGAAAAGATCATGAATATATGTAGCCTTATTTTTTGATTAGCAGTATGCATTACTAAGAACTTAATTTGGACAACTTTATCATAATTCAAATTAAATTAGTTGCATTTCAGAAGATCCAAATATTGTTCTATCCTAATAAACCATACATCAATAGACCCTTTTCACATTTCCGGGTTTCTCAGTGGCGCAAGACGTCATAGCTGGGTAAACTTAGAGCACAGTGAATGGGAGAGTACAACAAATATATATTTTTTACAGTACTATTTGCTGAAATAATAAAAAAAAACTCCATGATGGTTTTATCAAGTCTTTCAGAAAAAGGAAAAAAAATAGTGTGAAACTGTTAACTGCAGCCAGAGAGAGAATAATGTCAAATTTACTCTCAGCCCCAAAGACACTGCATTAGAAACACCTCGCATAAGCGGTAATTCGTTTTTAGTAATTTGACACAAAGATGATATAATACATGCATAAATTCATATCAATGTTCATACATTTTAAAAAAAATCTAAATAATAAGAACTTTTAAGGATTTAAGATAGAGGTGTGAACCTACACTGGTCATGGTTCGGTTCGGTTACCATTATCATGCCATCGATTCGGTTCAATTCGATATCTCGGTGCATCACGGTGCATTGACTATGCTTTCCATACACAGTTTTATATTTTCTTCACAGCACAAAAATTCTTGTATTAAATGTATAAATATATTTATATACTATTTGTAATACAATTTTGTCATTTAATACAAACAGTCAGATATATAAACTGTACCTTTAAAAAACATGAGCATTTATAGCAAATAAGGCTCTCTGAGCCTTGTCTTGGTCACGCGCTCAACAAAAAGGGCGATTGGCGCTGGTGCTCTTCACAGATGATAAACTGATAAACTGCAGCGGCGATCACAGCTGATCCATAATAGACGTAGTGGAGAAGACTCTACAGACACGCGCCCGTGTCTGTATCCAGAAGTATTGCTGTAACAGTCGAGAGGAGAAGAAAAGTCTCGCCCAGCAGGTCAAATGGGCCACAGTGAGAGAGAGAGAGAAATGGAGTTTACTTTCATTCTCTCAATCACAGTGAAATAGGGGCTTCTGCTGTAAGTGTCAGTGAAAGACTGTCCAGTAAACACACACGCAGTGAAATTGTGCAGAGTTTCTGCGTTTTTAAGTAGTTGGAGCGTTTTAAATACTCGCGCTCACCTCCCTCGCCATAGTAAGCTACAGCAACATGGCGCATATGAGATAAATGACGTCAGTACATAATAACCGGTTATGATTATTACTGAACCGATACAGAATTGTCCGCGTCTGCATCGCGGTGCACCAAAGAAACTATTAATTTCGACACCCCTAATTTAAGATTATGATGACAGTTAAACTTGTCATGTGAAAAGGGTCTATGCAAAGCTTATTTATTCAGTTTTCAGATAATATCTACATCTTAAGTTCAAAAGATTGACCATTATGACTTAATCTGAATTTTAAGAGTCATTACTTTTAACATTACATATATTCTAATAAGCTTATTTGCTGATTTATTTATTTATTACCTGAAAGTCAGTTTGGAAAAATAAATGTATTTAACCCTTATGTACTGTTTGGGATGTTTTCATCCACTCTGGGGTGATTTTGAGTCTTAATTTGGCCCTAACGTTCTCTCTGTTTTGGCTAGCAAAATGATTTTTGGTGGCATTTTGACACATATTTTGAGAAAATACTTTGATTTAAAAAAAAAACTCAACAATAAACTCTGGGCAAATTTACTGCCCTTTTGTTGTGTTCAGGATTAAAACATCCACTAAATTAAACTGCTGTGAAACTGCATCAGATTTTTTTAAAAATTATTATTTAGCATAAACCTGTTAATCAACATTATTCCTGATCAAAAACTACTAAATTGTTTAGAAAATTACAGGATTTTAACTCTTTAATTGTCGAATTCATAAATGATGTCACTGATGTGGTGAAACCCCCCCACAAAATGACGTATTTTCAAAATAAAAAGTAATTGTGAACTGGAATTTTTTAATCAAATTCTTGGACATGTGAAACAACATTACCTTTGATGCATTGTTTTTGATTGATTTTCATTTTTTTCTCCACAATTTACTGTCGGTTCTGTTTTTGCCCCATTGACGTCAATTATAACCACATTTTTTGATTACAAACCCATGACACCATATAATCATGCATTTTTTATTGTTGGTGGTATTTCCTATTGGGAAGAGGCAATATTTGTAATTGTTACTGTTGATCATCAGTTGGTATCATTAACCCTTTGATAGGCCTGTGCAAAAAAAAAAGAAAAAAGAGGTGGTCTCGTTACGCTTTCAAACGAACCCTGGAGCAGTTCGTTTGTAGTGAGAATATGATCCGAATTAAAACAGACCCAACCGCATAAAGTACTTTTGTCTAATCCAGCTACCGTAGGCCGATGCTCTGTGCATTATGAAATGTGGAGGAAAAATATTTATTGACAGCGCTTTAACAACAGAGAGAGAGAGTGGGAAAACATTACCTGATGGATTGTTGGTAAAAAATGTTTCCGGAAGATGACCATGTCGCAGTTTAGCAAAATTAATTCACGCCTCCTCCTCCTCCTACAACCTAAATAGTATACTATGAGCAAGGATACAATCAGCCAGCGCAGTTGTAGCTCCATAGTCAAAAGTGACAATTTATGTCTGCCGGTTTGTTTACTTGCGAGAGTTCCAGTGGCATTTTTCCACACGTGAATTCTGACCAATCGATAAGCAGTTTAGAAAATATGTTCAACAACATCTGACCAATGAGTGATGTGGATTTTGTCAGATGACTGCATTTTGGTTCTTTTCAACTGGTTCGGACCAAAGCAATCACTGTGGTGTGAAAAGGACCCAAAGATGGCAGAAAATGCTCCAATGTGTAATTTATTGCCCTTGGTCCGGACCAAATGAACCGTGAATGTAAAAGCAACCTTAGAGTGACCTTTGGCACTTACCTTGTTGTGTCTGAGAAAATCAAAATAAGCATCTCAGCTCTCAGAACTACATGGAGTAAACAAAAACAAAGACTGTGTATGTATGCACCATCAAATGTGGTTATAATGGAAGTCAATGGAGCAAAAACAGCCACCAACAGTAAATTAAAACATTTAAATCTAACAATGCATCAAAGCCAGTGTTGTTACGAATCGTTCACATCCAAGACTGCGATAAAAGTATTGAAAATACGTTATTTTGTGTGTGTTTTTAACCAAATCAGCGACATTTATGAATTTGGCAATTAACAAGTTAAAATCCTGTAATTTTCTAAGCAATTTAGTAGTTTTGATCAGGACTGAGGTTGATTGACAGATTTATGCAAAAAAATATACATTTATCTGATGCATTTTTACAGCAGTTTAATTCAGTGGATGTTTTAATCCAAACATAACAAAAGGCTAGTCAATTTAAACAGTGCACAAAGGTTAAGTAATACATTTAATTTAACTAATGCATTTATTGTGTTCTTGCTAAATAAAAGTGTTCATTTCTTAAAATAAACAAAGAAATGTTGAAGATCCCCAGTATAAACCAACTGTATTGAGCCTACTCAACATTGCTCATACTGTACTTCTATTGGCAGGCAGAATCATCAGCTTTAAAAAAGGTCTGAAATGGAGGATGACGTGGCTCCAGCAGAAAAGAGTTTGTAGCTTGCTGATTATAAGGGTGGAAGAAAAGGAAAAGACCTCTGCAGGAATAATAACACATGTAGAGATGTTAATCAGGGTCTCAGTCTCGGTTGGTTTTGGTTAGTCTCCCAGGTCTTTTCATCAAATTAGATGTTTTTTTCTTTTTCTTTTCCAAGTAGCACTTCATTTTACAGTTCTGTTCTGCATATACTGTACATAGCATGTACTTACTGTAGTAATCTTAAACCTAATCACCTTATATTATTCAGTACCATCCTCACTAAGTAAACTGTAAGTGCATGTACTGTAAATTAAAGGGCAACCATTTTTTAAACACAAAGGTTAGCTATTATTGCAACATAGATGTATATACATAGATGCCTCATTAGTGACTCTTTTCATGGACCACTAAACGTTAGCTCAACGTGTTGAGAGAACCTGAGAGCATTTTCAAGCATGGTTAAACACATACACGGATTTCTATATTTGTATTAGACATCTGTAGGGGATTTTACTATACTAGCGAAATACTAAATTTAAGGGATAGTTCACCCCAAAATGAAAACCTACTCCACTTGTTTTCTGTTGAACGTAAAAGGAGATACTTTGAAGAATGTAGGAAACTGGTTGCCATTATCAACTATTCATTCATTCATTCATTTTCTTTTCGCTTAGTCCCTTTATTAATCAGGGGTCGCCACAGTGGAATAAACCGCCAACTTATCCAGCAGCGGATGCCCTTCCAGCTGCAATCCATCACTGGGAAACATCCATAAACACTCATTCACACACATACACTACGGACAATTTAGCTTACCCAATTCACCTATACCACATGTCTTTGGACTTGTGGAGGAAACCGGAGCACCCGAAAGAAACCCACGACAACACGGGGAAAACATGCAAACTCCACACAGAAACGCCAACTGACCCAGCCGAGGCTCGAACCAGCGACCTTCTTGCTGTGAGGCGATCGTGCAGCTCATTAACAACTATATTAGAAAAAAAAGAAAATACTATGGACGTCAATTGCTGAAAGATTCTTCAACACATCTTCTTTTGTGTTCAATGTAATACAGCAACTCCAATAGGTTTGGAACAAGTGAAGAGTGAGTGAATAATAATTAAATTGTTTCTTTGGGTGAACTATTCCTTTAAGATGACCACATGGGAAAGCTAGATTTGCTGCCAGAAGTTGTGTTAGTAAGACCAGCAGGGGGTGCTCAACCTTTGGTCTGTGTGTGTCCTAACGCCCCAGTATATTGAAGGGGACTCTATACTGCTCAGTGAGCGATGTCTTTCGGTTAAGACGTTAAACCACTGTTCTGACTCTCTTTGGATGTTAGAAATCCTAGGATGTCCTTTGAAAAAGAGTAGGGCAGGAATCATCAACTGTATTTGTCAGAGGGCCAGAGTTTTACTAGACAGTCTCCTTGGGGGCCGAACCCCCAAGAAAAAATCAAATAAAAATCTCATTTTGGCTTAACATTGTTTAATGTTTATACTTTTTCAGTTTCATTACAAAACTGAAGGCATTTGATTCAGGCTCCCATCACCTATACCACAGTCAACCTCTAGGAGTGATAGAACTCAATTAGGCTAAGTCAACAAGGGAAATGTAACTTTAGCCATTGATTAAGCACTGTAAGTAGCCCGTTTCAGCATTGTGATTTGAATTCAAGCCCACTTAACGTTTCATTTGATGTGCGAACATTATTTGTGACCTGTTTTGTTCTGGTACCAGGTTATTTATTTACCATGCTATCTTAAGTTGTGCCAGATTGTTTTTCCTCCTTTTTTGTCCCGAGGCAGACATCCCAAGTCTCCCGGAAGTTCTGTGAGTCTCCCGCAAATGCATAGAGACTCCCGGATGCCCGCAAACGAATGATAATCTCCCGGAAATTGCGCGTCTTCCTCCCGCTCCTCAAATACTCCGCGCACCTCTCTCCACCGCATCCCTCCTTGCTCTTCATCACACACACGTCGCGCGCACTCCGCCTACACCCCACCCGGTCTTCACTTACGCTAAAACCTGTTTGAAACAATAAATGCTTAACGCCGCATGGTCTGTCTCTCATTTCAAAGTGTAGCCTTATAGTCATAAATGGAGGTTATTCTGACAAGAGACTCAGTTGTTGTTATTTTTAGTTGCTTTAATAGTGTGGACCACTATTTTCTTTTTGATCCTCACAATTTTGGAATCCAGTCGCGGGCCGGATTGAACGGCTCAGCGGGCCTCTGTGGTTACTGACTACGGTCAGGTGCAGAGAATAGAGTCAAACAGCCGTGTGTGTATAGACTATCCTGTCACAAGATGCATCAAAAAGTCCTACATGACAGTGATTGTTTGATTGCTGAGTTACATGTCTATACTGCACTTCAATATTCAACCATTTTCTTTTCGGCTTAGTTCCTTTATTAATCTGGGGTCACCACAGCGGAATGAACCACCAACTTATCCAGCATATGTTTTTTAAGCAGCGGATGCTCTTCTGGCTGCAACCCATCACTGGGAAAGACACATACACTCTCATTCACATACATGCACTACAGACAATTTAGCCTACCCAATTCACCTGTACCGCATGTCTTTGGACTTGTGGGGGAAACCGGAGAACCTGGAGGAAACCCACGCGGGTAGAACATGCAAACTCCACTCAGAAATGCCAACTGACCCAGCCGAGGCTCGAACCTGTGACCTTCTTGCTGTGAGGTGATAGCACTAACTACTGCACCACCGCGTCGCTCCTTGCACTTCAGTAATGCCACTAAAATCAGCATACTCCACATGTCTTAGTTCAATTTCTGTTTAGTTTGATTATGACTTTAGTCGAATTAAGGTTATCAAGAATTGCTGTTTACATGGTAGACTTAATTGGAGTGTTATCTTAATCATATTCAAATCACAGTATTGGTATCCATGTAAATGCACTCACTGTTAATCAAACTAAACTATTGCTTTCCAATTAAAGGGGCCCATGTTAACATAGGTATAGTTTGACCTAAAACAATGTCTACCTAATGTAACTGAGTTTGCTTTGAGTTGGAGCACTCCTGGTGTTTTCTCCTAGTGCGGAGGTGAAACCCTTCGCTAGTGTGCCAGTGCTTTCTCCAACACAGCAGGAGGCAAACCTTCGTAAGTGTCTTCCCATTTGTGGGGGTCAGGACAGGGCGAGGGCAGGAGTGAGCGGTCGGTAAGGAAAGAGTGAGAGAGAGAGAAAGAGCGAGAGAGGTTCTAGCACAGCTGTGACCTGAATGAGTCCCTCCCCTCGTACCTCTGGGGTCCGGGAACAAGCACGAGCCTGTCAGCGGCCTACTTTCCTAAAGTATGATTCTAGGCCATTATCTGTGTTACCACTGGTGGGGCTCCAGTGGGCTCAACAGATCCGCAGAACAATCCTCTTGATCGGCGGTGAACGCGTGAGGGAGGGAGGGACGGCCGCGTGTTTGTAAGTGTTACTCTGAGTGGAGCGTATTTTACAGGATGGCGTCAAGGTGAAGTCGGCTACTGGGAGCAGCAGGACAGAGATGGAGATGGTAAAAAATAACTGGGAGATTAAGAGAAAGAGATTGTAACTGCTGCACATTATGATTGGACTAAAGTTGATTTAAGTTTATTTTTGGTATGAATGGTTACATGAAGAAGCTTTAACAACGATGGAACCTTTCCATTGCAGAAAGGCCTCACATTCCTCTTTAGGACTCCATTTACACCTGGTGTGAAGACCAGTGTTTTCCAAAGCTGTTCCTGCAGGCATACCAACAGTACATATTTTGGATATCTCCCTTATCTGAACCATTCATTTCAGGTTTTTGAGTCACTTCTGGGTGGTGTTGTGACTGTCGCCTCACAGTAAGAAGGTCGCTGGTTCAAGCTCAGGCTGGGTCAGTAGGCATTTCTGTGTGGAGTTTGCATGTTCTCCCCGTGTTGGCGTGGGTTTCCGCCATGTGCTCCGGTTTTCCCCACAGTCCATAGACATGCGCTATAGGTGAATTGAATAACCTAAATTGACCATAGTGTATGTGTGTGAATGCAAAAGTGTATGGGTGTTTCCCAGTGCTGGGTTGTGGCTGGAAGGGCATCCGCTGCATAAAATATAAGCTGAATAAGTTGGCGGTTCTTTCTGCTGTAGCCCCTGATAAATAAAGGGACTAAGCTGAAAGAAAATGAATGAATGAATGAATGAATGAGTCTCTTCTGATGTTCAGATGAGTTGATTCAGCTGTGTTTGATTAGGGGGAGGTTACTGTTGGTGTGCCTTCAGGAACAGGGTTGGGAAACACTGATTTAGACAACACAGGAAATTGGAAATACGTGTTTCAGCCTACATGTTTGTGAAAACACAAACGTCAACATACGTTAAACTGCAAACGAATGAGGCAGTTTGAGGCCAACAACGTTTGTTCCTTTATACACTCATGATATTTACAAGGACATTTTATTGATGTATACATGGTTATTTTTGTGCAGTTCTTTGCACTACACCAAATAAATACCACAAAACAACTGAACTTCTTTATGATTTTTAATGAAACGCTTTTGCCTCACCTATTTGTCTCCATATGAACAATTTTTCTGGTGTGGTCAGTTTGCTCGGTAGCTCACCTTGTACAGCATTGTACTTGTACTTGTTAGTGCTCTGGTTCGATTCCTGTGAAGCACGGTTTCACAAAAGAGATAAAATCAACGTAAAATCAAGTTAAACTATGTAATGTAATGTGTGTATTTATATAGCGTATTTATCGTGTATGCTCATACACCCAAAGCGCTTCACAATCACAAGGGCGGTCTCTCCACACCACCACCAGTGTGTAGCATCCACTTGGATGATGCGAAGGCAGCCACAGGACAACGGCGCCAGTGCGCTCATCACACACCAGCTATAGGTGGAGTGAAGAGACAGTGATACAGCCAATTTGGTGGATAGGGATGATTGATAGGCCATGATGCTTAAGGGCCGGTGGAGAGAATTTGGCCAGGACACCGGAGTGTGGCTACAGTGCACTTTACTTCTACGTTTCCTTTTGAAAATACTAGGTTGGGTTTAGGGAAGGATTTAACTCAGTGGTTTGCTGATCTAGATCAATGGCTTCCAAAGTGGGCGTCACATGACAATGAGAAGGGTGGGATTTATAAAAATAAAAATAAACTATTACAATTAATAATCTTAATAATAGTTTTAAAACAATTAGGATTTCTATATTATATCCGCAAATCAATTTATGGCATGTTAAATTTTACGATGTTACGACCATGTTAAACTTTCCGACACCTTTTCAGCACACACATAAAATCTAAATAAATACAGGTCACGACTGAAAATTAAACCAAGAATGGACTTGCTGTGCTCCAAACATCGTGCCAACCCATCTCATTATGCAAGATTAATTAAATGAATAAAATACTATTAAAAAATATTGGTTGTTAGGGCCGTTCACACACAATACATTTTTAATCACCAATGCGCTACTTTTCTATTGTTTTTTAATGTAAACACATGCTGGACAGATGTGTTTGACCATTACACTCTCGTCTCGCTTTTTTTTTAAGCGATGCGTACGTGTTTTTTAGATGCTATGTCAAGTTCAACTTCAACTTTCACATGCAATACAGCTCATCATCATCAGGTCCAAAAGCAGTGGACCAATCAGAAGAGCTCGGAGGCGGGGCACCCATTGCAAGATTCTGTTCAGTAGAAAGTTGGCATGACAACGTTTTTACGTACCATTATATAATGGCAGAGGAGGGGCTCATTGTGGCTTTGTGCAGAATATTTTTATATTAAGTTATATGATATATATTCACATGCCTATCATAACATATTGCTTCCCTAATTCTAATGTGTCTGTTATTGATGTTATCACATTCATAATATCGCGAGTAACTGGCATTGTTATTTTGGGGATTGTGGACTGAAAAAGTTTTGGAAACCCTGGTCAGGGTGATCTGTCTGACAAGCCCCATCTTCGCATGGACATAAGGATGTGTATCTGAAACCAAAAAAAACACACCCAAAGTAATTTATTTCAGATTCACAAAAATGTAAACAGCGCCCTCTTGTGGATTTGTCGATTTTACATTTTGCAAAAATGTAAGCTGAGGCATGCATTTCCAAATGAGCCTGGGTTGTATTTAAACGTGTTTTCACTGACCCAGTCACAAGCGGATGCTGCTAAATTAAACTGGCTCTGAAATGTTTTGAGCTTGCCCTCTTTTGAACCTTTCCAGAGCTAGACACAAACACATTAGACTGGATAGCTTTCATAGTACAAATGCTCCTGCATGTGGTCGAATGCATTCAGACATTGACAAAAGCACACCTGCTCTCCACATGCTAAGTAAACATGTGTTTGTGGTGGCATGTGTCCATCACAGGTTCAATTCACTTAATTTTTGTTTGCATGCTTTGCTGGTTTGCTTTAGGAAATGTTGCCTGAAATATTCTTTGGAGAGCAAAAAATGGTTCTTCTATGACATCAGTGGCTTTTTATCACTGGTACTTTCCCCATCTCATCTCTTCTCTCTGTACAGATTATCGAAAGAAACGTTTGTGGAACATAATTTGATGACCTGTGGATTGATACTTTAGTTTCATTTCACTTTTACACTTGACTTGATTCTGTAAAGCAGTGGTCCTCAACCCCCAGTCCGTGGACCGGTATAGGTCTGTGAATCAGTTAGAGATATTAACGGTCCTATTTTGAAAAATGACCGTATTCTCTTGGTTGCATCTCGGCCACTTGAGCGCTAAAATGTAACCCACAAGCTAGCAAAATGAGTAAGAAACAGACATATTTGAAAAGTTTCTTTGCGAAGAGGAAAGGGCTTAGTGAAGGGCCCATGAACTACCAAGGAATGGATCAGCAACCCATTTGTCAACAGATCAGGTGAATCCAGCATGTGCAAGAAAATCAACTGCTGGAGAGCGGAAATGATGGTGGCCGTTCACATATGGGGCGCACGCATCTTTAAAATGCCGCGAGCACACCGTGAGTCACAGGAAGCCTGGTTTATACTCGACGCGTTCGCTAGTTGGCTTGAGTGCACGCGGCGAATGTGATGTAATCGCTGTGTTTGCGGAGGTTCGCTTTGGGTGCGCGCGAGATGATTTTTGGCTGGCGGAGTGCATGATTTTTTCTGAGACTCGAGCAAACAGTTCGCGTGGCGCCTCGTTTGATTTGAGTTGAATATGAAGAGATTTTATCTGAAACAGGTACGACTTTACAGACATCTTTATGATCCGTGATCATAGAGATAACCAGATAATCATTCTTGGCTAGAAATTGCAACAGCCATGGGAAAGGAAGAAAGTTTTTGTTAATAAGTTTGGAAAAACTTGAGGGATAAGTTTGTTAAAGGGCATGGTGAAAAATCTACTTTTTAAGTTGTTTGGACAGACATATGTGTTGTGTAGTGTATAGACCGTCATATTGTTGTGATATAAACACACCCAATGCTTTTTTTTTAATTTAACAACATAAAAACGGTAGACCAATTGGAGCGGTTTTGAGACCGACCGCAACTTGACGTAGGAGTGCGGTCCCCCCGCCCACCAATATTGATTGACAGGCGCGCATTACTATATGCTCAGTTTGTTGTTTCACGTCCACCATTTTCGGCCTGTGAGTCAAAGCGATGTCACCCTTGCTCTATTTTTAGATGTAAGGCTCATTGGCCTCAACACAAGATCAACATTCACCATTATCACATTATCGCTCTCCTCGGCGCCGGTGTTTGTAACTTTAGGTGGGTTTGCATACATGTATACTTTTCATTGCATATTCCTTAAACTTCAGCCGTTTGCATTTCCCGCAGTCACAGAAGCTCCCTGTCATCTTAACTAGGTGCAGCTGGAAAGTGCGAGCGCGTTGCCTCATGTGCGTGTCCCTCCATTGAAAATAACGAACTTGCCTTAAGCAGGTCGCACACCAGAAGCGCCGATCGGTAACGCGCAGTGCAGTGGCATGCCTTTCAGAATTCTAAACATAGGTTTCTATCAGGGTACACACAATGGCGGCGCAAGTCGGCGGCTGTCCACGGCGCCCAGCCACGACTCAGGACACTGTTCATATTTCTGCCACGCCACAGAGCGTTATCTGAATAGTTTTATTTTAAATATTATGCGAATGTGCGCATCTGGTGTGCGATACTTTCTGTGATACAACTGTCATGTGCGCGCCGTGTTGCGGCGCTGAGCGGTGCATACGGTGTGTGATGCCCTTCAGTCAAAGTTAATTCAGTGTGCTTGGTTATTAGTCTCAGTGTACAAGCTCGGAACTTTAAACTAGCACACAGTTGGCTGTAAAACTATACAAAGACACTGAAATGATTTTGTAGTCTCTGCTTGGTCTGTGTCCGAGTCGTACATGTACGGCTGATGCTGGTCCTCTCATTCTTGTTGCTTCTCTCTGTCTGCCTGTCTGTTGCCATACACAAAGCGTGGGAGCTCTTGGCTCCGCCCCCTTGTTAAGTTGGGCGGGAAGTTGAAACTAATTTTCATGTGAAGCAACACACCCCTAAAACAACGACCTGTGTACACACCCCCAAAATGGCACTTTTTAACACATTATAATAAATAAATCTGAATTGTGTTTTGAACTGAACCTAAACTGGCACTCTGAAGAACCATAATATTAATAATAAATCTTAAAAAAGGGGTAAAATAGGTGCCCTTTAAAGCCAAAAGAGGCCATGACAAAAGTGGAGACTCGGGTACACAATAACAGAAATATGTTTTTCCACCAGTCATAGGTTTTACACTAATGTATATATTACAATTTTGAATTTAAAACAATTTAATAGTTACAAAACTATATTTAAGGAACAAATTATTTCTTAGATAACTAAAAAGGAATATTTAAACCTATCGGTTTACAGTACTGATGCCCTGTTTGTTTAGGCTTTACTGGTGATAATGGTCAGGAATGTTGGACTATTATTGCCTTTTTTAGCATAAGAAGAGGACAGAAACTAACCAGACAGTAATGTGTGAATTGTGGAGTGGACAAAATAAAAAAAAAAACGTCTGTATTTTTTAGGAAGCGTGCTTTTTTTTTTGCTTTTCAATTCAATTCAATTCATCTTTATTTGGATAGCGCTTATACAATGTAGATTGTGTCAAAGCAGCTTCACATGGAAGATTATAGTGAATTGAAACAGAGTCAGTTCAGTTTTCAGAGATTAAGTTCAGTTCAGTTTAGCTCAGTTCAGTGTGGGTTAATAATCACTACTGAGAGTCCAAACACTGAATGGCAAATCCATCGATGCGCAGCTCTACAGATCCCGAACCATGCAAGCCAGTGGCGACAGCGGCGGGGAAAAAACTTCACCAATTGGCGAAAGCAAAGATTTTAAAAAACCTCGAGAGAAACCTGGCTCAGTTGGGCACGACCATTTCCCCTATGGCCCTTGTGCAGAGCTGCAGTCTAGGCGCAGGAAGCTGGACCTCAGCGAAGACTCGTCTGTCCTTGGAGCATCACAGGAGTCAGTCATGCTCTCACTCCATGAAGACCACCACAGCAGCTGCTCAGGATACGGCCTGGTCCAGAAAACCTTGGGATCATCTCGTCGCTGGTCTCGGATCACGTCAGTGGCACTGCACAGTCTGAGGGCCTCGGGATGAGTACCCCCAGGTGGAAATACAGAATAAGGAGAATAATTAGCGTAGCTGCTGTTCATAGTGTATATAAACGAGAACCAAAATCATGTGTGGGGCACATCATGCGTCATACTGCTATGTAATGCACTGAGTGTATGCTTTGCTAAAAAGATAGGTCTTTAATCTAGTTTTGAAGAGCGAGAGTGTGTCTGAGCCTCGGACATTATCAGGAAGGCTATTCCAGAGTTTAGGGGCCATAAATGAGAAGGCTCGACCTCCTTTACTCGACTTTGATATTCTAGGTACTACCAGAAGCCCTGAGTTTTGAGATCGTAAAGAGCGGGTTGGGTTGTAGCGAGACAGGAGGTTGGTTAGATAAACAGGAGCTAGATTATTTAAAGCTTTATAGGTAAGGAGTAATATTTTAAATTCAATACGAAACTTAACAGGCAGCCAGTGTAAGGAGGATAAAATTGGGGTGATATGATCATATTTTCTAGATCTGGTAAGAACTCTGGCAGCTGCATTTTGTACTAGCTGAAGTTTGTTAATAGAGGACGCTGGGCAACCAGCTAACAGAGCATTACAGTAGTCTAGCCTAAAAGTCATGAAAGCATGAACTAGCTTTTCTGCATCTGATATGGATAGCATACTGCACAATTTAGCAATATTTCTGAGATGAAAGAAAGCAGTTTTTGTGACATGAAATATATGATTTTTGAAAGTTAAATTGCTGTCTAATATGACACCCAGATCTTTTATAGTAGAGCTAACGCTAACTTTGTATCCCTCTAGTTGCAGGTCCAGTTGTGAGAACTGCTGTGTACAGGATTTAGGCCCAATAAGTAATAATTCTGTTTTGTCTGAGTTTAAGAGAAGAAAATTTTTGGTCATCCAGTCTTTGACATCTTTGATACACTCGGTTAGCTTAGACAGTTCAGACATCTCATCAGGTTTGGTTGAAATGTATAATTGAGTATCGTCTGCATAGCAATGAAAGCTGATCCCGTGTTTTCTAATAATGTTAATGCTTTTATTCTTGCCATAATAAAATATATATTTGTAGAGCAACCCATGTTCTCCTCTCATTAATATATATATTTCACGGTGGGTTTATTTTGACCGCCCCTGTTGTTTTATAGAATATCAAATCGGCGAACGCAGCAAGTATAAAAGCCTTGTCCGTTTCGTGAGGTGCACGTGCAGTCAGCGGGGGTGGGCGATGCGGTGCCAGGAGAAAGTATAAATCCAGCTTAACGAGCTGACTGATCAGCTTCATATTTTGTATGGAATATACACATTTCGGTAGACTAATTAGCTCAGACAAACACTGCAGTACTTTTTAATTTTCACCATAAATAAAACTTGTATCAGAGTTGCAGCAATTTTTTGCCAGCTTGTCATCCTCTGAGAAAATGGTTGATGGTCGTCTAGCAATACGTACAACCTTCCTGGGCCACGGTAAAATTGTCAAGCATTGACCGGTCCACTGTGATAACAAGATTGGGGACCACTGCTGTAAAGTACTTTCTTTTATCCGCGGACCACAAAAGAATATATATTTAAATTGGTTCCAAGCCCCACTCATTTTATGTTAAAATGATTTGGTTTTTTTGCCTACATTTTTTTGCAAAATTTAAAATACATTGCTCTGTTTCATTGCACGTTTAAGATGACAAATCCACTAGAGGGCGCTGTTTACATGTTTGCAAATTTAAGAATGCTATTTAGGGTACATTTATACCTTATAAATACACAGCCTTCTTGTCAATGCCCACAAGAATGTGGGGCTTGTCGTACAGATCACCTAGCAAACATAAGAAAGTAGTACACTGCCACCACATAGTTTTACTTTGATTTTACATTGCTTTTATCTCTTGTCGAACTAATTTTCGAACTCAAGCACTCATCATCATTTATGAGAGAAGGAACAAAAGTTGTGGATGTTATACAGCTCTGTAGCATTAAATTTACCTAGAAACTGCAGTCAAAGGCATGTTTAAGTACGTTTTTTTTTTTAATTCACAAAAATGTAGGTCGGAAGCACATATTTTCAATGAGCTTGTGTAGTGAAATGAAGTCATTTGGAACACTGTAAATCATGAATTTAATTTTTGTGAACTTTTTGTTTTAAGGTAAGATGATATAAATATTCATTCGTTCATGAATATTTGTCCCTTAGTCCCTTTATTAATCTGGGGTCTCCACAGCAGAATGAACCGCCAACTTATCCAGCATTTGTTTTACGCAGCGGATGCCCTTCCAGCCGCAACCCATCTCTGGGAAACATCTGATATAAATATATTCACCGTATTATTCAGTCTTGGTTATGAGATTTTTGGCAGTCACCAAGCTCTCTGATCAACAAGAGAATTTGCTTGAAGAATCTTTGTGAGCCACTGTGTTCTCTCGTGATTCGATATACTGTCACATTCCTCAAAGTCAATCACTGACATGTTATTTCAGCACAATTTGATCTATAATAACAAGTTAGCTTGCATAGAGGGTCCCAAAATATATTTTGAATAATATAATAACAAATAATAATATGATAATATAACTTTATATATGTCTTTACTGTTATTTTTGTTCAATTTAAAGGGATAGTTCACCCAAAATTGAAGACTCTGCCATCATTTACTAACCCTTTATTTGTCCCAAACCAGTTCTGTTCTGTTGAATACAAATGAACTTGTTTTGAATTTTAAATAGTTTTGGATTTAATCCATCATGGCTGAATAATAGTATTAATTTCAAGTGTTCACACTTAGATATTGCTTGATTCTATTAGCAGGTTTGGCATTCTGTCCCAGAAGAGAACACTGAGCTCAGAGATAATTGAGCATAGGGCTCCCGCTAGGTCTTTTAGCATGTAAGAGTGTCCGAGATCAGGTAAGTCTCGAAAGCTCCGCCTAGTAAAGAAGGAAAGAATGGGGAATTCTTCCAAAACAAAGATACGGCAGTAGGGTGAAACCGGTCTATTTATAGTGGACTTTGATCAATCTGATTGGATTATTACTGATTACGGATGAGAGACCAGCCGCAATAAATTACATGCTCCTCTCGAAAACATTAAAAACGTAACTTATTTTTACCCCCAAAATGTGAAAATTTCTTGACATTTTCTTGACATCAAGAATCGTTATTCATCTATAAGTGAAATCACGACATGGGCTCAGGACTACTTTGGCAAACTTTTGTCAAGTACCATAATACAGTGGTTCTCAACTGGTTTGGCCATGGGACCCACATTTTTACATGGTCATCAAGCCGCGACCCAAACTTTTAGGAACTATAATATAATTTTAGGAATTATAATTAATTTGTATTTATTTGTTAACATACACAAATAGTGACAGATAAATCACAAGTCACCAATATTTACAAATAAACAATATTTTATTGCTGTCATTTAACAAAATGTATCAAATTATAGAAATATTACAAAGTAAGGGTAAGAAAAGGTTCAGTTACCATGAACTGAACTGTTAATAAAACATTAACACTGATCCTGTTGAACAGAACAAATCAGCAAATTACAGTAAAATTATTAAAACAATCATAACCATTTTTACATCTAATATGACAGCAATTATAAACATCTGTTTCACTTAACAGTAATTTGGGAAGCTAATGAGATAACTGAGGATGTGCTTTACTCATGATAAGAGTTTCAAAGTCTGGGGTGATGGTAGACCCGAAGATCGTGCTCTATGTCCAACCTGTTCCTTTGCTTTGACTTAAGCTGCACCAAGGAAGAGAAGCCACTTTCACACAAATACGTAGTGCTGAATGGTAGGATGGATTTGATCGCACGAATGGCAAGGGACGAATACTCAGAAAGCACTTTGCGGCACCAAAACTGGGAGAGGCTTTACTTCACTGAATTTCTTTTTCAGCGTCTTATCACATGACGGCTCCACAAGCTGATTCTCTTTGTTGCTCGGCAACGTGACGCTTTCCACGTCGATTCCAAAGGGATTGCTCATCCACGGATCATCATAATGTTTATCGGGAAGTAGTCGGTACGGTTGTCGCGCGCGCATTTCAAAATAAAAGTCCGGTATAAGCAAAATAAGTTAAAAAATGACTTGAATTGTTTTTTTGACCACACACTCCGCGACCCACTGAAAATGTTCCCGCGACCCACTTTTGGGTCGCGACCCACCAGTTGAGAAACACTGCCATAATACGTAGTTACAGCCTCAAATGCCAGTTAAAACCGTACTGTGCCAAAAGGAAGCCCTATGTTAACAGTGTCCAGAAATGCCGTCAATTTCTCTGTGCTCGGAGGCATCTGGGATAGACCGTCACACAGTGGAAATGTGGTCAGATGAATCAGTATTTCAGGTATTTTTTGCGAGAAATGGATGCCGTGTACTCCGGACCAAAAGCTAGAGTCTGTCTGCAGTCCCGACCTGTCTCCAATAAAGAATGTGTGGCACATTGTGAAGCGCAAAACGAAGTGCCCGTACTGTTGCACACCTTATGACTTGTTTGCAGGAAGAACGGGACAAAATAGTAATATTAGACTTACATCAGATTCATGTCATAGATCAAACATCTGAATACAATCGGATTTGTTTACACTCAGACTTGTTTAATTTTCTCTATATATTTTTCATCTTAACTGTTTTTTTTCTATCCTGCATCAAGAATCCTATTTATGCGCACTGCATCAAGAATCGTCATTCATCTATAATGAAATCACCACATGGGCTCAGGACTACTTTGGTAAACCTTTACCAAGTACCACAATGTGTAGTGTGACAAATCCCAGTTAAAACCGTACTGTTGCAAAAGGAAGCCCTATGTTAACAGTGTACAAAAACGCTGTCAATTTTTCTGGGCTCGGAGGCATCTGGGATAGACCGTCACACAGTGGAAATGTGGTCAGATGAATCAGTATTTCAGGTATTTTTTGCGAGAAATGAATGCCGTGTACTTCGGACCAATAGCTAGGGTCTGTCTGCAGTCCCGACCTGTCTCCAATAAAGAATGTGTGGCACATTGTGAAGCGCAAAACGAAGTGCCCGTACTGTTGCACACCTTATGACTTGTTTGCAGGAAGAACGGGACAAAATAGTAATATTAGACTTACATCAGATTCATGTCATAGATCAAACATCTGAATACAATCGGATTTGTTTACACTCAGACTTGTTTAATTTTCTCTATATATTTTTCATCTTAACTGTTTTTTTTCTATCCTGCATCAAGAATCCTATTTATGCGCACTGCATCAAGAATCGTCATTCATCCATAATGAAATCTCCACATGGGCTCAGGACTACTTTGGCAAACCTTTATCAAGTACCACAATGCGTAGTGTGACAAATCCCAGTTAAAACCGTACTGTTGCAAAAGGAAGCCCTATGTTAACAGTGTACAAAAACGCCGTCAATTTTTCTGGGCTCGGAGGCATCTGGGATAGACTATAACACAGTGGAAATGTGGTCAGATGAATCAGTATTTCAGATATTTTTTTGGAGAAATGGATGCTGTGTACTTTGGACCAAAAGCCAGGGTCTGTCTGCAGTCCCGACCTGTCTCCAATAGAGAATGTGTGGCACATTGTGAAGCGCAAAACAAAGAGCCCATACTGTTGCACACCTTATAACTTGTTTGCAGGAAGAACGGGACAAAATAGTAATATTAGACTTACATCAGATTCATGTCATAGATCAAACATCTGAATACAATCGGATTTGTTTACACTCAGACTTGTTTAACATTCTCTATATATTTTTCATCTTAACTGTTTTTATTCTATCCTGCTTTAAGAATCCTATTTATGCGCACTGCATCAAGAATCGTCATTCATCCATAATGAAATCACCACATGGGCTCAGGACTACTTTGGCAAACCTTTATCAAGTACCACAATGCGTAGTGCGACAAATGCCATTTAAAACCAAACTGTTCCAAAAGGAAGCCCTATGTTAACAGTGTCCAGAAGCGCCGTCGATTTATCTGGGCTCAGAAACATCTGGGATGGACTATCACACAGTGGAAATGTGTACTGTGGTCAGATGAATCAGTATTTCAGGTATTTTTGGGGAGAAATGGATGTCGTGTACTCCGGACCAAAAGCCAGGGTCTGTCTGCAGTCCCGACCTGTCTCCAATAGAGAATGTGTGGCACATGGTGAAGCGCAAAACAAAGAGCCCATACTGTTGCACACCTTATAACTTGTTTGCAGGACGAACGGGACAAAATAGTAATATTAGACTTACATCAGATTCATGTCATAGATCAAACATCTGAATACAATCGGATTTGTTTACACTCAGACTTGTTTAATTTTCTATAAATAATTTTCATCTTAACTGTTTTTTTTCTGTCCTGCATCAAGAATCTTATTTATGCGCACTGCATCAAGAATCGTCATTCATCCATAATGAAATCACCACATGGGCTCAGGACTACTTTGGCAAACCTTTATCAAGTACCACAATGCGTAGTGCGACAAATGCCATTTAAAACCAAACTGTTCCAAAAGGAAGCCCTATGTTAACAGTGTCCAGAAGCGCCGTCGATTTATCTGGGCTCAGAAACATCTGGGATAGACTATCACACAGTGGAAATGTGTACTGTGGTCAGATGAATCAGTATTTCAGGTATTTTTGGGGAGAAATGGATGCCGTGTACTCCGGACCAAAAGCCAGGGTCAATCTGCAGTCCCGACCTGTCTCCAATAGAGAATGTGTGGCACATTGTGAAGCGCAAAATGAAAAGTTTGTACAGTTGCCCACCTTATGACTTGTTTGCAGGAAAAATGGGACAAAATAGTAATATTAGACTTACATCAGATTCATGTCATAGATCAAACATCTGAATACAATCCAATTTGTTTACACTCAGACTTGTTTAATTTTATATATATAGTTTTCATCTTAACTGTTTTTATTCTATCCTGCATCAAGAATCCTTTTTATGCGCACTGCATCAAGAATCGTCATGCATCCATAATGAAATCACCACATGGGCTCAGGACTACTTTGGCAAACCTTTGTCAAGTACCACAATACGTAGTTACAGCCTCAAATGCCATTTAAAACCAAACTGTTCCAAAAGGAAGCCCTATGTTAACAGTATCCAGAAGCGCCATCGATTTATCTGGGCTCAGAAACATCTGGGATGGACTGTCACACAGTGTAAATGTGTACTGTGGTCAGATGTATCAGTATTTCAGGTATTTTTTGGGAGAAATGGATGCCGTGTACTCCGGACCAAAAGCCAGGGTCTGTCTGCAGTCCCGACCTGTCTCCAATAGAGAATGTGTGGCACATGGTGAAGCGCAAAATGAAAAGTTCGTACTGTTGCCCACCTTATGACTTGTTTGCAGGAAGAATGGGACAAAATACTGTAGTTATAATAATCACCTGGAGGAGACCCACATCAACACTGGGAGAACATGCAAATTTCACTCAGAAATGGCAACTGACCCAGTCGGAACTCGAACCAGTGATCTTCTTGCTGTGAGGCGACAGTGCTAACCATTGAGCCACCATGCCACCCCATTGTTACACATAAGAATAAAAAATAGGTCAAAGTGAAAATCAGATACAAAACTAATTATTAAGGTGGTTTATGAGGACGTTGCGTATGTCCTCATAATTTAGTATACTTAGGATGCGTAGGGTGGGGTTAGGCCATATAATAACCGTTTTTACTTTATAAAATGCATTACGTCTATGGAAAGTCCTCATAAACCACCAATACCAACATGTGTGTGTTAGTGTGTTTGGTCTGGTGCTTGTTTTTGAGTGTCTAGTAGATGAAGAAGGAGTCTCAACATCTGTCTCAGCAGCTGGAGTGTGTCAGTCAAACACACACACACACATGCACATGTACACATGGGTCAGTTATCCTGACCTCACATTGCTGCTGCTTGCCCTGCCCCGACCTGGAGCATACATACATACACACACATCACATACATACACACACACACACACATGCAGAGAGCCTTACAGACAGGCTGTGAAAGGGCGAGAAGGATGTTTGACAGAGAAAAGGAAAAGGCGCAGTGCATGAGTATTCATGAAATGCTGATATTAACTTTTCCATAGCAGAGGTGGAAGGTCAACAGCGTTGTTGACACCGGGCAGAGGGTGACTCTGTATTGGCACTGCCGATCACAGTATTTGTATGCGAGCAGCGGATGTATTCTTTCGTTACACTCAAAAAATTACTTCTGCTGCTTGTTGAAGCTATTTATATAAAGTAAGTTGAAGCAACACCATTCGTAAGATTTTTTATGGAGACAAAAATAAGAAATGTGATGTTCAGTGCAGTTAAGTTTGTAAAAACGATTAAGTTAACTTAGTTTATTTGTGTTGGAACAACATGAAGAAATTGTGTGGAACCCAGCATTTTTTACAGTGCATATCCTTCGTGGCATAGATTCAACAAGGTACTGGAAATATTCCTCAGAGATTTTGGTCCATATTGACATGATAGCATCACGCAGTTGCTGCAGATTTGTTGGCTCCACATCCATGATGCGAATCTTTCGTTCCACCACATCCCAAAGGTGCTCTATTGGATTGAGATCTGGTGACTGTGGGGGTCATTTGAGTACTGTGAACTCATTGTCTTGTTCAAGAAACCAGTCTGAGATGATCATGCTTTAAGACATGGCACGTTATCCTGCTGGAAGTAGCCATCAGAAGATAGGTACACTTTGGTCATAAAGGGATGGACATGGTCAGCAGCAATACTCAGGTAGGCTGTAGCATTGACACGATGCTCAATTGGTACTAATGGGCCCAAAGTTTGCCAAGAAAATATCCCCCACACATTACACCACCACCACCAGCCTGAACCATTGATCCAAGGCAGGATGGATCCATGCTTTCATGTTGTTGACGCCAAATTCTGACCCTACCATCCGAATGTGGCAGCAGAAATCGAGACTCATCAGACCAGGCAACGATTTTTTTTAATCTTCTATTCATCTTCTATTGTCCAATTTTGGAGAGCCTGCGCGAATTGTAGTATCAGTTTCCTGTTATTAGCTGACAGGAGTGGTGCCCGGTGTGGTTTTCTGCTGCTGTAGCCCATCCTCCTCAAGGTTCCAAGGCTATATATATATATTTTTGCATTTCACTTTTATAATTATTTCATGTTTTTTTTGTTGTTGTTGTTGTTGTTGTTATTTATTATTATATAAAAAAAAGGTTGTGTGCTATTTTTATGGACATTTTAACAAAATATTAAAAAAAAATATCAAATCTTCAAATTCAGGTTATTTAGGAAAATTTTAACAATTAAAGTTATTATTTTAGCAAATCCCAAAACAGTATTTTGTTGTCTAAATTTACAAAGCATTTCTAATATATCTAAATTAACAAATTTGCTTGTTTTATGTTTTTTTTACATTTAGGTAAGAATATAATGTAAAATTATAATGTTTATAGTACATTTTTAATAGTCAATTAATCATTAATATCATATTGTCAGTTTGCCAACAAATATGTGAGAATTATTGAAATATTTAAAAACAATGTTCCTCAAAGAAAGATGGGAAGACATTTGGATATTTCACTGTCAGCAGCGCATAACATAATTAAAAGATTTAAGGAATCTGAAAGAATTTTAGTGCGTAAAGGACAAGGGCGCAAGCCAAAGCTGATCCCTCAGCCAGCATTGCATCAAGAATCGTCATTCATCTATAAGTGAAATCACCACATGGGCTCAGGACTACTTTGGCAAACCTTTGTCAAGTACCACAATACGTAGTTACATCCACAAATCCCAGTTAAAACCAAACTGTGCCAAAAAGAAGCCCTATGCTAACAGTGTCCAGAAGCGATATCGACTTCTTTGAGCTCTGAGGCATCTAGGATGGACCATCACACAGTGGAAATGTGTACTGTGGTCAGATGAATCAGTATTTCAGGTATTTTTTGGGAGAAATGGATGCCGTGTACTCCGGACCAAAAGCCAGGGTCTGTCTGCAGTCCCGACCTGTCTCCAATAGAGAATGTGTGGCACATTGTGAAGTGCAAAATGTGACAACGAAAAGCCTGTACTGTTGCCCACCTTATGACTTGTTTGCAGGAGAAATGGGACAAAATCACATCTGAAACACTTCATCACTTGGTGTCTTCAGTCCCAGTATTTAAGTATTCAGCTTAAAGTGCAATTTAAAGACTTAACTGTGCTAATTAGGTTAACTAGGCAAGTTAAGGTAATTAGGCAAATCATTATATAACAAGGGGTTTGTTCTGAAAATGTTAGAGGAAAAAAAGTACAAAGAGGAAAATTTTAAAAACTATTACATTTAGGTGTAGTTTTGGTTTTAGTTTGTAATTATTTATTTTTATTTAATTTCTTTGCAACACCTCATTAGTATTTAAATGTATTATCTTTCTATTCCTAAAGATACATACAGTATACAGTATATGTGTGTGTATGTACTGTTAGGTCTTCAGCTGCATCTCTGCAACACTCATGTTTATATTTAGCTCACATTGTTGGTTCGGCTCTCCAATCAATGATTCATGGAGTTTCGTTTCATCATTGTGGCTCATAATCAGCCATGTTTATTTACCTTGAAACGCCTGTGAAAAGACGCAGCACATGTGTGTTTATTGACAGGAGAGTTTGGCAGAGGCCCATCACTGTATGAGTCCAAGACAACAGTCATTATGTTCAGAAACACTACACTCTACTGTATGTGTTTATTCAGAAGGAATATATGCAAATATCTGCACTGTACATGTGTGTATTTGTCGCTTAGAGTACTCAGAGGAATTGTCAATGGTTGTTTGGACAGGGTCTCCTCCAGGTGCTCCGGTTTCCCCCACAGTCCAGAGACAAGCGCTGTAGGTGGATTAAATAAACTGGCCGTACTGGGTTGCAGCTGAAAGGGCATCCGCTGCGTAAAACATATGCTGGAATAGTTGGCGGTTCATTCCGCTGTGGCTACCCCTGATATATAACCTGAAGGAAAATGAATGAATAAATAAATATAATATTTTTATAGCTCTAAGCATATTGCTAATAACAAATTAAGTTTTGATTTGTTGTATTAGACTAGTTAGCAAAATTTATTAATGGAACAGGATTTTTACTTAATATTCGAAAGATTTTTGGCATAAAAGGAAAACTCTCTATACTTTTAAGCAGTGAAATCTAGCGTTTTAAATTAAACTATTATACTGTTATGCTTAATAGCAGAATAATGAGAGAGATATTTTTTGAGTAATTGTTATAACTTTTCTTGAAAGTCAAGTTTACGTACAATAAGATTATTATGCCTCTGAAAAAGCTCAAATGATGGTGTCAAGGTTTTGGAAGTTTCTGATTGGCTAATTGACAACATTTGAGTTAATTGGAGGCACAACTGAATAGAACAGTATTTAAGGAAAACCTCAAACACGCTGCTTCCTTGTGTGACGACATGGGAAAATCAACAAGCCAGAATCAACAAAAAAAAGCCAGATTACAATTTGCTAAATCACACTGGGAAAATGACAAATTTTTGGGAGACATGTCCTGTGGTCTGATGGAACTAAGATTGAACTGTTTGGCCATAATGACCAGTGTTACATTTGGAGGACAAAGGGGAAAGCTTACAAGCCTATGAGCACCATGACAACTGTGAAGTATGGGGGGGTGGCAGCAACATGTTGTGAGGCTGTTTTGCTGCAGGAGGGACTGGTCCACTTCACATCATAGATGGCATCATGAAGAAAGAACATTATGTAGAAATACTGAAGCAACATCTCAAGACATCAGCCAGGAAATTAAAACTTGGCCACAAATGGGTCTTCCAAATAGACCATGACCCTAAGCATACTGCCAAATTAGTTAAAATGTGCTTTAAGGACAACAGAATGAATGTTGTGGAGTGGCCATCACAAAGCCCTGAGCTCAATCCTATAGAAAATTTGTGTGCAGAGTTGAAAAAGCTTGTGCGAGCAAGACAGCCAACAAATCTGGCTCAGTTACACCAATTCTGTCTGGAGGAAAGGGCCAAAATTCCTGCAAACTATTGTGAGAAGCTTGTGGAAGGATACCTAAAACATTTGACCAAAGTTATATAGTTTAAAAGCAAAGCTAAAAAAAATACCAAGGAAATGTATGTAAACTTTTGACTGTCTAGAAATTAATAAAGAATTCTCAAAAAAAATTCTCTCATTATTCTGGCATTTAGCAAATATAAATCATTTAGATAATCCTAAAAATAGTAAACGTTTACCATCAGACGTTTTTAAAAAAATGGTTGTTCCTTTTTTTAGAGTGTATGTAAACTTCTGGCTTCAACTGTATGTATTTAATTTTACAATTTTGGCAAATTGCCAACTACCATACATCAATAGTCAAACAGCTCTTAGCAATATATACATATTTTGGTTTCAGAAATAGATCCTAAAGCATCTACTTTCCTTTCAGTCATTGTTGTAAATGAAAAAAAAAGGAAAACATTGCTTGATGATTTCACTCGTGACTCCAGGTTGACATCAGAGTTCACATTGGCATTAGATTTAGACAATTAGCAAGTCATCCGTTGCACATAAACTTTGTCTTTGTTCCAAGTTCCTTGATGAAAAGAACTTACAGATGAGCTTTAGAGCAAACGTGTTCCCCATGAGTATCAAATAGACCTTAACAGCATTAAGTGAGCAAAGACTGATACTTCCTGACACTTTCTTCTTCTCTTTTCCTTAATAAGGTATATTTGTAAAACTTTATTTTGATGGTCCATTTGAGTATTAGTAGACTGTCTGCTTAATATCTGTTGATACTGCTCCTTCAACAGACATTTAAGTGACTGTAAGAAACTTTGCAAGTACATGTCAACTTACACTAACCCCAACCTAACAGTCTACTATCTAATGAGAATTAGTTGGCATGTAGATGCAATGTAACTTAAATTTAACAAAATAAAGTGTGACCGGTATGTTTGACAGATGCTGGCACTCTATGGTCAAGTAAAAATCTTGGTTTATAGAGAGATAGAGTAGTGGTATATGAGTAAAGCCATGATCACACTGGACTTTTCACCCTATAGACTTCCATTGATAAGCACAAGAATGTGCAGTCCGGAAATGCAAGCTCATGCGACAAGTTTCACAGTTTGCTGGATTGCCAAGTTCAGGCTTGGTAAACTCTAAACTGCGAAATCGCATCACGTGAACATGTGAGACAAATCGAAGATTATTAAGGCACATTGTTGGTGTGTTGTCATTTTGAGGCAAATGCCTGTGCCATTGACTAGCTAATAACTGGTTTAAAGTAAATGGCGCAGATTTTTTTTAAGGGCGCATTAGTGATAGGTGGGTACAAAAAGCACATACACACTGCTTATTACACTCACAGGGATGTGCAGCAACACATAAATATCTTTAAATAGGAAAAATTTAAGGATTAAAATATAAAGGGTTATTATTGTCTACATAAATATAAAAAACACTACTAGGCCTGTTGCAATATTCAATATATCGACTTATCGCACTGGATTTTTCGCCCCATAGACTTCGGTTCATATGCACACGAATGTGTCAGACTGGAAACGCGAGCTCATGCAACATGTTTCACAGTTCACTGCATTGCCAAGTTTAAGCTTGGTGAACTCTGAACTGCATAATAGCATCATGTGACTGCATGAGACAAATCGAAGGCACATTCTTGGTGTGTTGTTATTTTGAGGCAAATGAAATAGACTGCCATTGACCAGCTAATAAGTGGTTTAAAGTAAATGGCGCAGATTTTTTAAAAAGCACATTAGTGATAGGTGGGTACAAAGAGCACATACACATTGCTTATTACACTCACAGGCATGTGCAGCAACACATAAATATCTTTAAATAATAAATGATTAAAATATAAACTATTATTATTGTCTACATAAATATAAAAAATGCTACTAGGCCTGTTGCAATATTCAATATATCGACTTATCGCACTGGATTTTTTGCCCTATAGACTTCCATTCATAAGCACGCGAATGTGTCAGACTGGAAACGCGAGCTCATGCGACAAGTTTCACAGTTCGCTGCATTGCCAAGTTCAAGCTTGGTGAACTCTGACCTGCGAAATCGCATCACGTGATTGCGTGAGACCAATCGAAGATCAAAACATGACCTCTCTGGACAGAAATTTAAAATATGGACCAATCGTTCACTCTTTTAAATGTCTACTTATCTTGTTTTATCCCGGCTCTTTTCACAGCACCGTACAACAGAATTTCACAAGCACAAACTCTACTGTGACCACGGCATAACAGTAAATCTGTAACAACTTAAATTCCTATAATTACCCATGCTGGTGCTCAGTTTTAGCTTTCACATATTTGCAATAACAAAAATTATTGAGGTCATGTCCATGTATTGTGTGATAAGTTGATATATTGATTATTGTGACAGGCCTACACTAAAAAAAATAATTCAGAGATGATTCCTTGGATTTACTCAATATTTTTACGTTAAGTGGCTGTAAACAATTTATTTGGGCTGAATTTAAACAAACAAATTAAGTAGAATTTTATTAAACTTAATTTGTTTGTTTAAATTCAACACAAATAAATTGTTTGCAACAGTTTTGCAGACATCATTTTTTTCAGTGTAGTAGGGTTTTTTATTTTTATGTAGACAATAATATTCTTTCACATATTAATCCTTAATGTTTTAAAATATTTAAAGATATTTATGTGCTGCTGTGCATTCCTGTGTGTGTAATAAGCAACGTGTATCTGCGGTTTGGACCCACCTATCACTAACGTGGTCTTTAAATAACCAAACGACATTAGTTGATCAATAGCGGTATATTTCAGTTGCCTCAAAATAACAATGTAATGTAATATGTATTTAAATAGCGCATTTATTGTGTATGGCCATACACCCAAAGCGCTTTACAATCATGAGGGGAGTCTCTCCACACCACCAACAGTGTGTAGCATCCACTTGGATGATGCGACGGCAGCCACAGGACAACGGCGCCAGTGCGCTCACCACACACCAGCTATTGGTAGAGTGAAGAGACAGTGATAGAGCCAATTCGGTGGATGGGGATGATTAGGAGGCCATGATGGGTAAGGGCCGATTGAGGGACTTTGGCCAGGACACCGGGGTTACACCCCTACTCTTTACGAGAAGTGCCATGGGATTTTTAATGACCACAGAGAGTCAGGAACTCGGTTTAACGTCTCATCCGAAAGACGGCGCCCCAGTAAAAGTGTAGTGTCCCCTTCACTTTTACTGGGGCATTAGGACTCACACAGACCACAGGTTGAGCGACCCCTGCTGGCCTCTCAAAC
The DNA here is from genome assembly GCA_903798195.1 of Danio kyathit. Lineage (NCBI taxonomy): Eukaryota > Metazoa > Chordata > Actinopteri > Cypriniformes > Danionidae > Danio > Danio kyathit. The sequence goes on along the minus strand of LR812532.1, from coordinate 10,832,233 downwards.
ACCACGACCAACAGCAACCTAGTTTTCCCATGTGGTCTCCCATCCAGGTACTGACCAGGCTCAGCCCTGCTTAGCTTCAGTGAGTAACTGGTCTTGGGCTGCAGGGTGATATGGCTGTGGCGTACTCAACAACAACAGCCTCTCTTTACACACCCATGGACATAACAATTTTGGACTGGAGCATACTTTACAGAAAAAATATACATGAGCACCACATTAACTTTATATGCCTTATCATACACTCGGCGCAGTATGGAATCTAGCACAGCGCAAGTGTTTTTTGCTACTTTCAGTCCGACTCAGATATAATTTTCACGTCCTGCGCCACGTTGTTTACATAGAAAATGCATTCATGTTCATGGGTGTGCTGGCCTTAAAGAGATGTAGGTGCATTGTTGGCGTGTTGCTATTTTAAAGAAACTGAAATATACTGCGCCATTGACTAACTAAAAGCTGGTCTGAAGTCAATGATGCAGGTTTTTTGGTTATTTAAAGAGCACATTATTGATAGGAGAGTCCAAAAAGCGTGTACATGTTGCTTATTACACACACAGGGATGTGCAGCAACACATAAATATCAATAAAAATGAAAATTAAAGGAGTAAACTGTACAAGATTATTATTGTCTACTTAAATATAAAAACCTCTACTAGACCTGTTGCAATATTCAATATATCGACGCACTACATGGACATTAACTCAATCATTTTTAGTGATATAGTAGGGGTGTGATGAGATCTCGCGAGATTAAATCGTGACGAGATTTCTCATCAAGGTGAAAAGTTGTCTCGTGAGTTGTGATGTTATGATGGAGTGTCAGGGGGAAATTAGCGTTGAAGATTGGAGACAGGATTGGATTTGAATTGCAAAACAAGTGCTTTGCACATACCTGGCAACCCAGATTGGCCTTTGTGTTGAAAGTGTGATTCTGTTGCGCGTGTGACGTAACCGCCTTTTTTCACGGGAGTTCAACAGCTTCTGCATCCAAAAGAGGCTACGACTCCTGCCACACACATTAACCGCGGCTCATAACCATCCGATGGAATAGCACTTTAGATGAGAGCTGAAAGTCATAATCGTCATAAACACAATGAAGTTAGGACATGTGAAGTATTCCTATTTTGGTCGCAATGTTAAAGTGCAGTACAGACACCTGTAGAAATCAAACTATTACCGTTGTGTAGAACTTTTAAACACACACACACACACATACACAGTTAGATCCAGCCTGATCTCACGAGGAAACGTAAGTATTTTACGTTTTGTCAGTTTAGTGGCTAATTCGTACGAATTCGTACGAGTTCAGTCGTACGAAAATGTACGATTTTAAAAAGGAGGCGTGGCACCTAACCCCAACCGTCATTGGGTGATGGGCAAATCGTACTAATTTGTACGAATTAGATCGTACGAATTTATACGAATTAGCCACAAATGAAAAAGTTACGAATTGCCGTGAGATAGCGTTGGTTAGATCACATACAAAGTCAATGCAAATGACATAGAATATGCAGCACATTTGCCACAATTGTGTGGAATTTACCTCAATCGGTTAAGTTCAAATAATTCAAAGATAATTTGCATGAGGTGAAAAACATCCATCAAGTAAACTATAGAAACTGATGCTGTGCTCTGCGTCATGTGCAGACTTTAATTAAGCACAGTTTAAGATATTATTAAAATACAACCTGAAAAGGACATTTGCTCTTCATTTCATTTGATTTCTCTCAGGCAGAAACAATTGAGACGTGGATTAATCTTCCTTTAAGATAATTTGCACAAAACAATTGCGTTCACATGCGTGGCTTTGCACGAGTCATATTTCTTTTCTTTTTTTCAAGAGAGCTATGTGCGTTTATCACGTGCACGTGAATGCTTGTGGAGCTGGCAGTGTGTGTGTGAGCGCAGTGCATTTGCCTGAGGAGACAGTGTTATGTAAGAGATCTCTGCTGCATACTGCACTTCAATAATACACCCATACTGCTAAATAAAGGCACACACACACTCGCACTGTACACACATGCAATAGCAAATCATTTACAGGACACCCATTCTGTCATCAGCAGGAAAGAAAAATCACAAATGACATCTCTGTGACAGCGCCAGGGTTTCAGCTAGACTGAATGGAGATTAAATTGAGAATAAATGGAGGGACACAAGTGTAGACTCTTCTGTTTCATGGGTATTTCTTCTGGTCAACAACAAAGATCTAGTAATTTCATGAGTTTTAGAACACAGTGTCTCAAGCTATGCTCATATTTATTTAGCCATATGGCACTCATAATCATTTTAAATACTTGTGATTACAATTATGACCAAAATAATCGTGATTATGATTTTTCCCATAATTGGGCAGCCCTGTTTTTTTGCGACACGGTGGTGCAGTGGGTAGCACGATCGCCTCACAGCAAGAAGGTCGCTGGTTCGAGCCCTGGCTGGGGCAGTTGGCATTTCTGTGTGGAGTTTGCATGTTCTCCCCGTGTCGGTGTGGGTTTCCTCCGGGTGCTCCGGTTTCCCCCACATTCCAAAGACACGTGGTATAGGTAAATTGAATAAGCCAAATTGGTTATATTGTATGTGTGTGAATGCAATACCTGTTAATAAAGAGACTAAGCCGAAAAGAAAATTAATGAACAAAGAAATCACTAGGTTCGCAGAAAAAAATCTATTTACGTATGATTTGACTTGCATCAACTCACAAATTCACCCCAAAAACGAAGATGTCCTACATGTTAATTAACGTTATAATACCAAGAAAATGTTGTCGGAATAAAAAAGTCAACTGTGAAAGACTAAAGCACACCTTTGTTAAGACCTGTGGATAGTCAAAAAGAAAAAAATAAGAGCTAATTGGAATAAAATCTAAGCGTTAGCCAAATCGGGAATCGAATTATGACCTCAAGAATGACGTACCAGAAACTTCCCACCCATTGATCACAAAATGTCTTTTTTTAAATGATCTTAGAGACAACTTCAGGTTTTTTTGTCAATAATTTAATGCAACTATGCTACATATTTTGGATTAAAGAGTTAGTGCAGCTTTTTTAAAAATGCTTCTCTCTAGTGTTATATACATAGCCACATAGCTACGTTTGTGGTCATTGATTGAATTATGAGGTAAATGTACAATAGCTTAACGTAACATTAGGGGATTTTGCAGTGATGGAAGTTTTTAATAGTTCCTAGAACTACTGGCAGAAGTACCTGCTTTTTGGCACTAACTAAAACTAAAACTTTCCCCTACCGACTATAGCTATGTTTCTATCGAACTGTTTTTATGTGCATTTTGGATTTAAAAAAAAAAGGTTGATGGAAACAGCAAGATGCGCATCAATTTTGAAAATGCGCATAACAAATGTATGCACATAACTGGGTAGGATAAACGTTTTATCCAATAAGAAAAGGTGCGCCCAAACTAAGATGGAAACACCTTTACCAAACAAATTCCAGTATGTGCATTAAAAAAGTCATTGTGATTTTGTTATAAGAGATCATGTGATGATACATATGTGTGTGAATGTGTTGTTTTAATCATTGTAAAACGCCGTAACTATTTCAGTATTAGTGTTAGGGTGCTTTCACACCTGTGAATCGATTCAGTTGATCCGAAACAGGGATTAAAATTGTTACATTGTTGCTCTTTGTTGTTGGCGCGGTTCGCTTTCACACGGCAAAGTTTCTAAACGGACCAAAAGAGCTAAAACAAGTCACGTGTGAGTAAACTCTCCTCACATTGGTCAGAGTTTCACGGTTTATTTTGCAGAGTCCCGCTCAGCTGTCGGGGGTGGTTTGGTGGTGTTTGACAGCGTGCGCGCGACATGTCTGAAGAGCGAGGAGGGATGCGGTGGGGAGGGGTGATGAGAAGGGTGCGCGACGTATTTTGAGGACCGGGAGGAAGACGCGCGATTTCCGGGAGATTATCACTCGTTTGCGGGCATCCGGGAGTCTCTGTGCATTTGCGGGAGACTCCCGGAACATCCGGGAGACTTGGGATGTCTGGAATGACTCGTAATCTACTCATAATTCTCTCTTTATATAGCCGTATGCCTATTACATATCCATAAAACACTGTGATATAGGCGGGCTCGGATCGTATCGCTTTCTCACTACAATCGATCCGCTCCAGGGTTCGTTTCAATCGAGCCTCGAAGTCTCGAAGCAATTGCTTTGGCGCGATTCCAAGCGCGATTGCCCTGTTCACATATGCCAAACGAACCGCGCTAACTGGGCAAACGCGCCAGGTTCCGGAACAAAAGTCTAGGTGTGAAAGCACCCTTATATTATTAATCAACTCCAGAACTGTCAAGAGCATCTGTGCTCCGCATCTCATACCTTCAAACGTGTTCATTGCGAGCTGGCATTGTCTTCTGAGGCGCATGTCATTTATTTAATAAAGAAAATATTGACAGCTTTTCCTACAGCAGCAAATTCCATTTTTACTGTTGATATTTGGTGCCAGTTTATCAGGAAATTATGATTTTGTTCTCTTTGACTCGTTGGATGGAAACGTTGCTTTATTTGCACGTCTTTTATGCGATAATCCAGTTTTGCGCATAAAGTTAATTCACATCTTTGGATGAAAACATAGCTTGTGACTATTTTCAATTTCATACGGTTCCTTTTAAAGCATCGATGTTGTAATTTAATTAAAATGTAATCAGTTAAATAGACTTTAGCATTCATTGAGTTGCTCAAGTGTAAAACAAGATGAAAAGCCACTTTACGCAAGCACTGTCAGGAGCAGCAGGCTAGCGCTGAAACTCAATAAAAATAATACTGTGGTAAAATAAATGTTCAAATTTTAAAGACACGGTGCAGAACAATGGAATTTAATGCAGTGCTTTTTGTACATTCTAAGATCCAATTTTATATGAATCAGGCAGTGAAGATCAGAAAACAGACCTTAAACGCTGCAATTTTGTAACAGCATGCAGTTCACTGGAAGCGCTTGAACCAGGTTAATGGAAATTAAGGGTGCTTTCACACTAGCACGTTTGGTCCGCACCCGGGTTCGTTTGACGTCATAGTACGGTACGTTTAGCTAGTGTGAACGTGTCTTCTGAATTCGGGTGCGCACCCGTGAACCGTACCCGAGTCCGCCTGAAAGAGGTGGTCTGGGGTACGGTTCATGCGAACTCTGGTACGGTTCACTTCTGGTATGAATGCAATCGTACCAAATAGCGGAAGTGAACCGGCAACTGTACAACAAACTATCGTTTTCATAACGTTCATTCGTGTGTGTGTGTGTGTGTATGTGCGCCACGTATTGTACCTTTAGCGGGACTGAGCCAAGCACAGTGATACACAGTGATGTCTGCTTGTCTCCTCCAGAAACAGCTTCTGCAGACACTGTGTGATGTTCTGAATGTTTATAATATTTTTGCGGCAGACAGACGCGAGTCGCTTTCTGTATGTCCAAAACTTATGACTCAGTAAAAGCAAATCGACCGCGATGTGCGGAAGTCTCCATTTTGGCGCTTTGCTTTCGTGACTGTCACCTAGCAACAGCAGTAAACAAAACAGCAGCTCTATGACGCAAGCGTACCGGGGTTCAGAAGGAAAAAAGACAGTGTGAACACAAACCAACCGAGAAGGTGGCAAGGGGGGGACAATCGAACTTGGGTACAGTCCAGGCAATTGAACCAAGTGTGAAAGCACCCTAAGAGTCCTTCTCCATATACCCTGTTAGCTCTTACTTCTTAGTACAATAAAACCCAACACAATATGAACAAGCACTGATGTAAGTGCATGTTGATTGTGTGAATGGTTGCCAGCACAGTATTTTTAAATCTTACAAGACTCATTCAGAAAGCATGTTGCTATTAGCAAGTCGCTATTGTCTGTGGTGTTATTGTTTTATTAGCCTCAATGCTATGTAGTATATATAGCCCCCTACTGTAGGTAGTGCTACTATATAGTGCTACTCCCCCGCCCCCCAATACCCACCACCGCCCCCCGCATTTGCGCCGACTTTTCATGGAAGAAAATCGTGGGGTGGTGGGATGTCTCCATGTCGTCGCTAGCAAGATGCCCACATTGCCCTTGCCTAAATTCGCCAGTGGCCCCACCCAGAAGACTGTCCATGTGACCAGAAGTGAAGAAAAGTCTTTTTAAGGGGGGAAGGGGAGATTATGGTATTTGATTAAAGATTATGAGGGCTAATTAATTTTTTACAAAATAATGAAGTGCACAGATATATCGTTTATAACAAGAACTTCTATAGACATAAAAATATGAAGAGTAAATTTTCATGCCGACTTTAACAACTCCATTTAGTCTACTACTGAGCAGCCTCTGAGCAATAAAGCTGTGTATGATCTGCGGTTCTCCATCATGGAAGTGGCTACATACTGTAAGCAGCCATTGAAATGTTTTCTGACTGAATTCATCTTCACAGTTATTGTTTTGGCTGCTGCGGCACGTCTGCACAGCTCTGCCGCTTCAATGCAGGCTGAAAAAGTAGTTTTTGAAAACACATTTTTTGGATGTAGAAATGGGTTAGCATGTGGGCTGCTATGACTCAGTGTGTGTGTGTGTGTTTGTGTGTGATGCGCTTCACTGGTGGCTTGCCAACCTCTGGCTGCTGTTGCCCAGTAACACTTTGCCACAGTTTTGCTCTCATTTCACCTTTTTACAGACTTTTTGTCTTCTCTTTCATTCTTTTTTTGAGTTTATTTTGTCCCATCCATTTGATCCCGTTTCATCCTAATTTTTAATTGATCTAGTATCGTGTATATTGCGATTATTTGTCAGACCCTATTAAAGGGATAGTTTATCAAAAAATTTACTGTTTACTCAACATCACGTGCTTCCGACCTTTATGACTTTCTTTCTTCAGTTGAACAAAAAAGAAGATATTTTGAAAAATGTTGAAAACCTGTAACTATTAGCTACACTGTAAAAAAATCTGTAATTTTACGTTTTTTTTTTTTTTCTGGCAGCTGGGGTGCCAGAAAAAAAGTAAAATAACGGGCTTTAAATTACAGAAATTTACCATAAAATAACAGTCGTTAAATTACAGAAATTAACCAGTAATTTTAAATTAAGGAAATTTCTGTAATTTAACATTCGTTAACATTCGCTCGTTATTTCAAGTTTTTTCCGGCACTTTGGTGATGGTCGATGGAAACGTCAAGATGTGCATACATTTTTAAAATGCGCATAAAAAACATACGCGCATAACTGAGTGGGATAAACTTTTTATTCGATAAGAAAAGATGCGCATGAACTGCGATGGAAACACTTTAACCGTACAAATTCCAGTATGCGCATTAAAAAAGGTCATGTGATTTTGTTATAAGAGATCATGTGATGATAAAAATGTGTGCGAATGGACAAACCAGCAGGCTGAGCACATTGTAAAACATCTGAAATGTTGTTTTGGTCACTCTAAAACGCCTTAACCATTTCAGTATTAGTGTTATTATATTATTAATGACCTCCAGAACCGCCAAAAGCATGTGTGCTCCGGGTCTCACGTCTTCAAACGTGTTCATTACGTGTCAGGATTGTCTTCTGAGGCACAAGTAATTTATTAAATGAAGAAAAGATTAACGCAGCTTCCACCACAGCAAATTCTGTCTTTACTTTTGATGTTTGTCAATCAGGAAGTGACGATTTTGTTCGCTTTGACTCATTGGATGGAAACTTTGCTTTATTTGACCATCTTTTATGCGATATTCCAGTTTTGCGCATACATTTAACTCGCATCTTTGGATGGAAACGTAGCTATTGACTTCCATAGTGTTTGTTTTTACTACAATGGAAGTCAATGGTTACAGGTTTCCAACATTTTTCAAAATATCGTCTTTTATGTTTAACTGATGAAAGAAACTCATAAAGGTTTAATACTAATTAAGGGTGAGTAAATATTGAGTAATATTTCATTTTTGCTTGAACTATCCCTTTAAATGAGCTCTTTAAAAAAAAAAAAGCTGTTTAATTGTTTAGTAATATACTGATTTCTCAAGTTAAGCTGTTTTTTCATAGGTTGTCATGAAGATGCTTGAGTGCCTGTGTGAATGAATGTGACAGTAGTATTTCTCAAATGTAATGGTGAAGTTGTTACAGAAGCTGTGGATATGAAGTTTATTTTTTATAGTTAGAAGACAGATGCTAAAATAGTCAACAAAACCATGCCATTCATTCACACAGACATGTAGAATTTATATTTAAACGTGCATCTTTTTGCACATTAATGTTTACAAACTTTAGTCCATATCACAATTTAATCAGTTGCACATCACTGAATTTGCTTTATTAGGCCCCAATTTGACAAATTCTGTGACATGTAAGGGATAATGTACATCCATTCGGTTGTTCTTGCAGAATAAAGCCTGACAGGTTTATCAGCAGTCCAACATAAAGCAAGGGAAACAATCGAAAACATACGTTATCCCAATTATTGCAATTATTTATTGTTTCTTGCCACAAAACTAAACAATTATTAAATTGTATACAATATATTTTTTCCAATTGTAACCCTGGATTACAAAACCTGTCTTAAGTTGCATGGGTATATCTGTAGGAATGGCCAAAAATACATTGTTTGCTATACATTGTAGATTTTTCTGTTATGCCAAAAAAACATCAGGATATTAAGTAAGTATGATGTTCTATGAAGACATTTTGTAAAGTTTGTATGTAAATATAAAAAAAAAAGTAAATTTTTGATTAGTAACATGCACTGCTAAACACTTAATTTGTAAGTCTTTAAAGGGCACCTATTATGCAAAAATCACTTTTATAAGGAATTTAAACACCGTTGTGTGGCAACAATCTGCTTCTAATGGTAAAAATGTATTCATTTTATTTTTTATAATCCTACTTCATAAAAAGAAACACTGCTTGACATTCTCCCTTTGTACGTGTCGTCAGAGGGGGAAAGCCCCGCCCATTTGTGACAGTCTCTCCCTCATTAGTCTTGTTATTGAATCTGCCACTCTGCTGACACATAGGCATTTGTAGCTCCGCCCTGTTTTAAAAAATCGAGCACAATCTCGTTTGAATTTAAAGCGACAGTCACCAAAATGGCACAATTAGTATCAAAGCCTAAAAGGGGCAGTTTCAAAGAGTTATAAAACATTATTTGTGGGGTATTTTGAGCTGAAACATTACATACACACTCTAGGGACATCAGGGTCTTGTTTTACATCTCATAAAAAGGGGTATAACAGGTCCTCTTTAAAGGCGATTTTCTCGATATTTAGATTTTTTGAAGCGTTCAGATTTTCAAATAGTCGTATCTCGACCTAATTCTGTCCTATCTAACAAACTTTTATGTATTATGTTTATTCAGCTGTCAAATTATGTATAAATATCAATTTCAAGAAATTGACACTTATGAGTGGTCAATTGAGGTTAACAATAAAAAAACTAGTGGTGGTCCATTATCTGCGTTAACGTGCTGCGGAAAAAAATATATAGCCGTTAATCTATTCTCAAAGTTAGGTTGGGAGCTGGGTCTATTTTACGCAAGCTATAATGACTTTCACCTTGATATGTTTGCGCGGATGTATACCTGACCGGTGAGCCGTCTGACAAAAGAGTGCCCTTCTAAATCAGATCAGCAGGATGCCTGACTCTAACTGCAGTTTGGCAGTTTCACTTTAACTCACGAACATTTTATTCATGCCCTCGTTACAAACTGGGGTATTAGACGCAAATAAGGAGTAAGGACTGGTGAGAGTGTTATGGAATTTATTAACGCACACCAACTGGAAAGAAAAAAAACTTCCGCATTTCGCGATGTGTGTGTGTGTTTGTGTGTGTGTGTGCGGTCCTTTACTGACTGCCGCATGTGGATCTTGTCTGAAAATATGGCGAAAGGTCCTAAAGACCACGGTGTTTACTTCAATAATGCCACTAATATATGCATACTCTACATGTCTTAATTCCATTTCTTTAGTTCAGTTATGACTTTAGTTGGATTAAGGTTATCAAAAATCGCTGTTTGGAGCTTATGTAGGCCTACAGTTCAACATTCATGTTGAATAAACAGTTAGTTAATACATTGAAAATAATTTATTTTCATCACCAATTATCATAGTAGAACAGTTTCTTAAGCAGTTTGTGATGCATTTTGGAAACCGCAGATGAGCCCCTGGTCTAATGCGTCACCTGGTTTGAGAAGCCTGTTCTCAAAGACTTATTATTTGGGTAGCACACATATTCTGGATGCCTTCGGCAGAATTCAAATGAGCCATTTTAATCTAGATTAATTCCAAGATTAATCTAGATTAAAAAAAATTAATCTATGCCCACCTATAAAAAAACCCAGTTTGATCCGTTTGAGTAAGCATATATATGAAAAAGAGTTTTCCTGAATATTAGCACGTTTGCAAAACATTTTGGTGGCAATTTTGCCAATGTCAACATCATAGTTCCCAAACAAATATACAATAGAGCCATTCTTCAGTTATTGAATAAATAAATAAAAAAATTGACTTAACGACTCTCATAAATACAGACACTTGCTTTGCCAATAAAAGAAATACATTAAAATGTACTTGTATGCATGTCTAGGTATGTTATCACACTCTTAAATGTTGTATTTTGGTCTTTAGATAGAAATAGATGCTTTCATCAGTATATTTGCATATATTGTATTTATATGGGACACTTAATATTTAATAAAAATTGACCCTTTTCACATGTATGGGTTTATTAGTAACGAAAGTCATCATAGTTGGGTAAACTTAGAGCGAAGTGAACGGGAGAGTCCACAAATAATGTCTTTACAATCTTATTTGCTGTAATAATAAAATAAAGCAAAAGCTCCATGATGGTGTTATCAAGAATTTCAGAATTCTTTTTTTTAAATAGTGTGAGATGGCAGCCAGAAGAGAGAACAATGTCAAAATTGACCACACACGGTGCACATTTGTTTTTTGTAATTTGATGCAAAGATGATATAATAAAGTGGTCCCCAGCCTTTTTACCACCATGGACCGGTCAACAATTAACAATTTTACCACAGCCAGAGATGGGGAGGGGTGTTTGGGTTTAAGGGGTGTACGTCGATTGCTAGGCGACCACGAACCATTTTCTCAGAGGATGACAAGCTGACACAACATTGCTGCAACTGTGATACAAGTTTTATTTATGGTGAAAATTTAAAAGCACTGAAGTGTTTATCAGAGATAATTAGTCTACCGAAATGTGTATAGTCCATACAAAATATGAAGCTGATCAGTCAGTTCTTGTCACGTGACTCGAGGTGCGCTCGTGGCATTCTAAAGATGTTTTAACTGCGTGGGCCTGGAAGGCGTGAACATTTCGCACCGCACAAGCCGCATGCCTCTATTGGAAATAACGAACTTGTGTGCAGAAAAGATTAGAAATGTGAACAGCCGCTGTCATTTGCGATCTTCAGCATAGACATTCTGGATTCACCTGATTTGTTGACAAATGGGCTCCGATCTATTCCTTGGCAGTTCATGGGTCCTTCACTGGGCTTTTTTCTTCTTTGCTAAGAAATTTTCCAAAGACGTCTGTTTTGTACTCATTTTGCTAGCCTGTGGGTTAAATTTTGGCGCTCAAGTGACCGAGATGTAACCAAGAAAATCTGGTCATTTTTTCAAAATAAAAGATTTTTCAAATTAAAAGACTGTTTAGTCTAAGATAACAAATGAAACTGAAATAGTTAATGATTTCTTGTGCGGCTCGGTACCGGTACCAACTGATCAATTGCCCCAGAGGTTGGTGACCACTGATATAATACATACATAAATACATATAAATGTTCATATGTTTTAAAAAAAAATGTAATATTACCATTTTTTAAGGATTAAAAAAAGGATTTTTAAGAATGACCGTTAAATGCATCATAACAGCCGTGTGAAAAGGGTCCATATTTATCAATGTTTAGATTAATATTTATATCAATATGTAGATTGCTGATATTCCTAAATTGTCCAAATCCTCTAAATCATGTAGTGAGTTTAATCTCTTGTCCTCATGTTCCTCTCAAAGTAATCTGGAAGGTGTTTCATTGAGTATGGCCTATGTGTTCTGGCCCGAACGCTGCCTGAAAGTTTGTTCAGCATTCTGGATGTGTCACTATGCAGCGGATGTTTTTTTAGTTGGTGTGATCCCACTTGGATTTCTACATCATTCACTCTTCTCCACTTTCCTCTTTCTCTCTTTTCAGCGGTGCCATTCCCACTGAGCCACAGGTTGAGCATGCGAGAGGTGTTTGACTGTGAGGGCAAACCACGTGTGGACCTGCTGAAGGCTCACCTCACTAAAGAGGGCCGCGTGGAGGAGCCCGTCGCCCTGCGCATCATCAATGAAGGGGCTGCCATCCTGCGCCAAGAGAAGACCATGCTGGATATCGAGGCTCCTGTTACAGGTTACTCATGCAGACATCTCTGACATACAGAGCTGGGTAGATTACTTACAGTTGAAGTCTGAATTATTAGCCCCCCTGTATATTTTTTTCCCAATTTCTGTTTAACGGAGAGAAGATTTTTTCAACACATTTCTAAACATAATAGTTTTAATAACTCATTTCTAATAATTGATTTATTTTATCTTTGCCATAATTACAGTACATAATATTTGACTAGGGGCAACCCAGTGGCGCAGTGGGTAGTGCTGTTGCCTCACAGCAAGAACGTCGCTGGGTCGCAGGTTCGAACCTCGGCTGGGCTGGGTCAGTTGGCGTTTCTGTGTGGAGTTTGCATGTTCTCCCTGGGTTTGCGTGGGTTTCCTCCGGGTGCTCCGGTTTCCCCCACAGTCCAAAGACATGCAGTACAGGTGAATTGGGTAAGCTAAATTGTCCATAGTGTATGAGTGTGAATGTGTGTGTGGAAGTTCCCAGAGATGGGTTGCGGCTGGAAGGGCATCCGCTGCGTAAAATCGTGCTGGATAAGTTGGCGGTTCATTCCGCTGTGGCGACCCCGCAAGGGACAAAGCCGACAAGAAAATGAATGAATGAATGAATATTTGACTAGATATTTTTTAAGATACTAGTATTCGGCTAAAAGTGACAGTTAAAGGCTTAATTAGGTCAATTTGGTTAACTAGGAGAGTTGAGGTAATTAGGCAATTATTGTATAATGATGGTTTGTCCTGTAGACGAAAAAAATATTCAGAGGTCAATAATATCGACCTTAAAATGGTTTAAAAAAAAAAAACTGCTTTTATTCTAGCCGAAATAAAACAAATAAGACTTTCTCCAGAAGAAAAAATATTATAGGAAATACTGTGAAAAATTCCTTGCTCTGTTAAACATAATTTGGTAAATATTTAAAAAAGAAAAAATGATAATAATTCTGACTTCAACTGTATGAATTGTAATCAGATTACAAATTACATGAAAAATATGTAGTCAGTCATTTATTCTTATACTGGTATCACACAAAATGTGGAGCCCTGCGTCACTCACTCTCAGTGATGGACGAAGTTCCAAATTGTAAGCACTCGAGTAAAAGTACAGATACCCTAGTGAAATATTACTCTCCCAATAGTCTTTTTTTCTCAACATTGCTTGACTCAAAGTGCAAAAGTACTTGATTTTTATCTTAAGCACATAATCAAATTAAAAGTACTTACTAGCTAATATATTTCATTTACAAGAAAGTTTAATTTACCAAAACACTAAAAACTGCAATAATTCATGAACATTCAAGTGAAAACATGTGTAACCACATTCACATGCTGAACCCTCTCTCAGATCAGTTTGTAAAATTGCTCAGTCATTGATTGGAGACTCACTCTGTACTTTTAGGAAACCTTCAAAGCATTTTCCCAAAATATGTGTCAAAATACGATTTGTCACCAAGATCATCCCATTTGCTGAAACACAGAGAAATTTGTGGCCAGATTAAGCCTCAAAATCACCCCAGAGTGGATGAAAACATCTCCAACAGCACACAAGGGCTAGAACTTACAATTAAGTACATTCAGTAAACAGCAACATTACAAAAACCAATATTGAAAAATATGAAATTCAAAGAAATACCTCTGCCACATTCAATATTTAATCTAAAAAAAGCACTGTATAAATGTCATAGTATAAGAAACACAACTATATATAAGTAATAGGCTTATTATGAAAAAATAAAAATGTTAATAAAAGAATCAATGAATTGTGTAAATAATCCACAATAATGTAATTCATAAAAAGTAACTGTAATCTAATTACAAGTGTTTTATAAAACGCTTACTCTATTTACAATAATCCACCGCTACCCTTCCCCACCAATCTGTTGACAAAACAATAATGTGTGATGTGTTTTTCCGATAATTGTTCAGCCTGAGTGCCTGTAAACAGCAACTTGCAAAGGTTGCCCCACCTCCAAGCTCTTCTGATTGGTTCACTGCTTTGAAACTGACAGTGATGAACAGCCTAATTTGTGTGACTCTTCAAAAGATGCAAGACGCAAGCATAACGGTCACACACACATTCGTCAATCGCATGTTTACATTGAAAAACTATAGAAAAGTAGCACATTGGAAAGAAAACACGTTCTGTGTGAGCCATTGATTATTATTTTGGCGGGAACTAACCCTACAGACTCAAGATAGTTACCAGCTTGTATTAGCTAATGACTTGGCCTACACGAAATCTGCATGCGCAGAAATCCGCAGATTTTTAGCCAATTGTTGACTCTATTTATTTACTTGTGTAAATGTGTTTAAATTTATATTTATTCAGTTTTTAAATTAATTTCAGTAATATTATTGACTAATATGAAAGTCTTCATTTCATTTATTTACAATACAGTTTGTAAAGTATTATTTTCAGTTGCTTTCTTTACCAAATAAGTGAATCTAGATGGATTTGCATTGTAAACAATAAATAAAAGTTAAAAAGCTATTATTTTAATTTCATATATTAAGTTTCTAGTTACCACATAAATCTGCAATTTTTTTTTTACTAAATTCTCTGCAGAAATAGCAAAATATGTCCGCAGATTCTGTCTGGCCCTTCTTTCATCAGGGTAGGGAACATCCTAACTGAGATTTAACTTCATAAGTGACATATTTGGATCACTACATAGGCAGCAACTCAATGTTTCACACAAATAGCTCTTCACACAGGAGACTCAACTCATAATTGATTTTAGCAGGCCTAGAGTTTGATGTTAGCATGTTGCTAAGCTTGCGACTTGATACTCTAATTGGCATAACAAAACAGAATGAATAAATATTGGGCATAAGAATGCATTTCGGATTTTTCTTCATTGTGTTATAAGTAAATCAAATCTTATGTAATTTTTTTTATTTATTGTACTGTATTCAAGCCAATGCTTTCTGTCGTTAGCACAAGGAATATGTGCTCAAAAATGATTCTGTGTGGAGTTTGCATGTTCTCCCCGTGTTCGCGTGGGTTTCCTCCGGGTGCTCCGGTTTCCCCCACAATCCAAACACATGTGGTATAGGTGAATTGGGTAAGCTAAATTGTCCGTGGTGTATGTGTGTGAGTGGGTGTGTATAGATGTTTCCCAGTGATGGGTTGTGGCTGGAAGGGCATCAGCTGCGTAAAACATATGCTGGATAAGTTGGCGGTTCATTCCGCTGTGGCGACCCCGGATTAATAAAGGGACTAAGCTGAAAAGAAAAAGAATGAATGAATAATGTCGATATCCAATTAAAAAGCAGAAGTAAATGTAATATTTATGCTACCATTCAAATACTGTAATAGAGTAAGTATACATTAAGGGTGCTTTCACACCTGTAAATCGCAGTGGTGGCTGGTGGTAAAATAATGGGGGGGGGGGGGGGGGGGGGGGGGGGGGCTGGGGGGGGGGGCGCAAACACCAGAACAAAATCTAACTGTTGGTAAAGTAAGAGTGTAAAAGCCATTTTTAGGTGATGCATCAAAAAACTAAAATATGACTAAAGCATACAATAAATGCATCACAAATCAGTTCATTTTAGTTTAATTTGGGTTTATTATCAGTAATGAAGTAATCAAGATAATCAGTAAACACACACACACACAAATGTTGCCTAATCACTGGCCAGTAGCACTAGTTGAAAATAAATTTTGCTCTCCTTTTTTTCTGGCTTGAAAATTTCTCAATAACCTTTTGGTTAAAGTCAGTCCCCAGTCTCTTCTCTATTGACAGCATGGCCAATGCATTCAGCCTCTCTTGCGTCATGCTGTTTGAAACAGCAAACACAGAAAACAGTAAAGGCATGACTTACATCACAACCTGCCAGCCAACTCTGTTTGTCATAACAAGTGCTGGAAAAGCCCCGAGTGTACGCGCGCTCGCCATCACTTGACTACTGGTGAATTTGCAAGGAGGGTCGATCTGGTCCAAGATCCTTTTTTTTCATCCAAACGCCTTGTGAACGGATATCTTTGCAAAGATACAACAGAATTTTCCTTCATCTCGAGAAATTCCATTCTAAGCTCTTTGGTGAGAATGGTCCAATCACATAAGGCCAATCATATAAAAACAAATATGATTCTAACAACAAAAATGGGAGGGTTCGGGACGCACAGCGCTGCGCCCCAAAGACAATTTTAAACAGGCCAATTAGAGCTTATCGTCATATCACGTGCATTGCAAAAGTTTGTGTACCTACATAGACACTCATTAGTCTGGCGCCCCGCACACATATGAAAAAACATTGTTCATACATTTTTTTTTTAAATAATTGTTAGTATGACTACAATAAATGTTAGAATGTTATAATTAAATCAATTTATTTAGTTAATATTTGTGATAATAAACATTAACATATTAAAGGGGTCTAACTTGAAGGGGGCGGCGCCCCAGCGCCCTCTATTGACCAGCCGCCACTGGTAGATCGATTCTTTTGTTGAAAGATGTTGCTCTTGATGCGGTTCACTTTCACACGGCAAAGTTTCTAAACAGACCAAAAGAGCTAAAACAAGTCACGTGCGAGTAAACTCTCCTCACATTGGTCCCGCTCAGCTGTCATGCATTTTTATTTTCATTTATGATGATGAGCAATAAGACATTATAAGCGAAAAGCTGCACTTTCATTTTGAATGTTGACACCCACAGACATTGTCACCAAATATAAATCAGAGATAAGACTCTCCCACACATAGCCATTGGCTTATGCATTATAGGCTTTACATTATAGAGATGAATAACAGATAAACAAGACTGCTGTTCGGTCAATTTTCCTAACAGATAAACAGCTCTCGTTATTAGTTCAGCATGCTTTCACGTTCATATTTGACATGAAACGCACATTTATGGCCTCCCGCCATACTCATAATTCTCTCTTCATATAGCCGTATATGCCTATTACGTATCCATAATACACTGTGATATAGCCTGGATTGGATCGTAACGCTTTCTCGCAACAATCAATCTGCTTCAGAGTTCGTTTCAATCGAGGTGAGACCACCTCATTCAGGCGATCTTGGACCGATTGTTTTGGCGCGGATCCGATCGCGATTGCTGGATTCACATATGCCAAGCGAACCACGCTAATTGGGGAAACGCGCCAGGTTCTGAAACAAAAGTCTAGGTGTGAAAGCACCCTAAATATGTCAAAAAGTGACAGTAAAGACAGTAAAGAAATGCTAAAAAAAACATTATTAATATTATTATTATTACTGTTATATATTAAGTAGCACAGCTGTTTTCAATGTACCAATATTTCACAATAGTTCAGTTTTCATTGCAATAATGAATAAATAATTGTATGCTTGGTGAGCTTAACGACCTCAAAAATTTTATATTTTATTTACTTGCTTACAGATGAATGAATAAATGAATGACAACATAAATTCAGCATGTCTGAGTATTTTCCATTATGCTCTATTGTGGATAGATTAATTAAAAAGTTAAATTTACTCATATGCATATTTTTATGCATATTTCTGCAGGTAGACAGAATTAAACTCCATACTAATGAATTCTTTAACCATAAATCTCCTCACAAAAAATGTTGACCTCTGAAAGAAATGGAGGAATTTGAGAATAAATGACAAAGTGACCTTAATTTCCCCTGAGTCAAAGCGAGGTTGAGCACAGGCAGCAGGTCTGATGCGGGTCAAAGATGTTGCTCCTCATCTATGAAGATGCCATCATTTAGCAGGCCGAGACACTGAACACCTGAGACCAAAAGCTCTCCCAGCATGCATTTCTGAAGCCTCATCAGCTGGTGGGAGCATGAATTTCACACACTGGAGTCATTAAACATTAATGTCTTGCTGGATAACTGATTTAATTC
Organism: Danio kyathit; assembly: GCA_903798195.1. Classification (NCBI taxonomy): domain Eukaryota; kingdom Metazoa; phylum Chordata; class Actinopteri; order Cypriniformes; family Danionidae; genus Danio; species Danio kyathit. The sequence continues at coordinate 10,814,062 of LR812532.1, read as the reverse complement.
CCTGGAACCTATTAAACAGAGAGAAAGGAAAAGGTAGTTAGCTTTGTGTGCGTTCAGACCTTGTGGCCTTTAATCCTTTGACCTTCCATTGGGAACACAAACCCGTATGAGAATAGCTCCAATTAGACATTTTATTAGATTTAAAACAACAATCACCTGCTGTGCTGGCTTTTTGTCTGAACACACACATGTTGGATCAGTCAGAATGGTGACTGATGGTCTTTCTTTCCACAAGCAAATAGCCCCTACAGAAAAAAATGAGTGTTCAATCACAAGTATGGTCCTAGAACTTTTTTTTTTTATGTGGACATTTGTGGTAATGTTATCACAAGGGTTTTACTGTAAAATATAAAAATAAACAATAAAACATTTTAAAACCACATTTCACAGAAAAATGTTCCAAAATCACACATTTCACAGTACAATCTTTCAAAACTACACGTTTCACAGTAGAAGGTTAAAACACTGTTTACAGTAAAATGTTCTAAAACAACAAGTTTCACGGTATTTCATATGAAAATGTTCCAAAAAACACTTTTTACATTAAAATGTAAAAAAAATAAAAAAAATTACAGTAAAAAAAATCACCCCACAAGTTTTTTTCAGAGCTTTTCATATGAAAATGTTCAAAAACAAATATTTTACAGTACAATGTAAAAAAACAACGCTTATTACAGGAAAATGTAAAAAAAAAACACACATTTTACAGTAAAATGTTCCAAAACCACAAGTTTCACAGTAAAATGTTAAACAACAACACATTTTATATTGAAATGTTGCAAAACCAAAAGTTTCACAGTATTTCATATGAAAATGTTCCAAAACCAAAGATTTCACAGTAAAATGTTTTAAAACCACACATTTTACAGTATTTCATATGGAAATAAAATGTAAAAAAAACACATTTTACAGTAAAATGTTTCAAAATCACACATTTTACAATAAAGTGTTCCAAAATCACACGTTCTACAGATCAATTTACCAAAACCACAAGTTTCAGAGCTTCTCATATGAAAATTCTCCAAAACATTTTTACAGTACAATGTAAAAAACCCAACACTTATTACAGTAAAATGATCCAAAACCAAAAGTTTCACGGTATTTCATATGAAAATGTTCCAAAACCGAAAGTTTCACAGTAAAATGTTTTAAAACCCCATATTTTACAGTATTTCATGTGGAAATAAAATGTAAAAAAACACATTTTACAGTAAAATGTTTCAAAATCACACATTTCACAATAAAGTGTTCCAAAATCACACGTTTTACAGGTCAATTTACCAAAACCACAAGTTCCAGAGCTTCTCATATGAAAATTCTTCAAAACATTTTTACAGTACAATGTAAAAAACCCAACACTTATTACAGTAAAATGTAAAAAAAAAAAACACACATTTTACAGTAAAATGTTCCAAAACCACAAGTTTCACAGTAAAATATTAAACAACATATTTTAGAGTGAAATGTTTCACAGTATTTCATATGAAAATGTTCCAAAACCACACATTTTACAGTAAAATGTAAAAAAAAACACATTGTACAGTAAAATGTTCCAAACCACACGTTTCACAGTAAAATTGTCCAAACCCCACGTTTTACAGTATTTTATATGCAAATAAAATGTAAAAAAAATATTTTACAGTAAAATGTTGTATAACCACAAGTTTCACTCTATTTCATATGAAAATGTTACAAAACCACACGTTTTGCAGTGAAATGTTTCAAATCCACAACTTTCACGGTATTTCATATGAAAATAAAATGTAAAAAAAACACATTTCACAGTAAAGTTTTTCCAAAATCACAAGTTTTAGAGTTTTTCATATGAAAATGTTTTAAAACCACACTTGTAACATTCATTCAAAATTTATTAATTTTCTTTTCGGCTTAATCCCTTTATAAATCGTGGGGTTGCCACAGCGGAATGAACCGCCAACATATCCAGCATATGTTTTAAGCAGCGGATGCCCTTCCAGCTGCAACCCATCACTGGAAAACACCCATACACTCCCATTCACACACATACACTAAGGACAATTTAGCCTACATAAAATTCACCTGTAACACATCTTTGGACTTGTGGGGGAAACCGGAGCACCCGGAGGAAATACACGCAAACACGGGGAGAGCATGCAAACTACACACAGAAATGCCGGGGCTTGAACCAGCTGCCTTCTTGCTGTGAGGTGATTGTGCTACCCACTGCGCCACCATGAGCCAACACTTGTTACCGTAAAATGTAAAAAAAAAAAAGCATTTTTACAGTTAAATGTTCCAAAACCACACATTTCAGAGTATTTCACAGTAAAATGTTCCAAGATCACAAGTTTCACAGTATTCATGCGAAAACGTTCCAAAGCCACACCTTTTACAATAAAATGTTCCAAAATCACACAATTCCCAGTACAATATTTCAAAACCACATCTTTCACAGTATTTCATATGGAAATATTTCAAAATCTGAACCCAAAGTTACCCAGAAATATACAAGTGAAGGGTCAAGATCAATAAAACATGAAACACACTTTTTTTTCTGGTCAAATCAGTGCGAACTGCAGCACTACTAGAGTTACACCTACAGTCATGCACAGAGAACAACAGCCTAGATCATTATTTTTGTTTGTCATTTTGGTTAGTTTTCACAAAAACCAATTAAACTCTCCTTTTTGGTCAGAAAAAGAAAGAACACAGAATTAGAAAAACACTGTGAGCAAATGATGACCTACATTTCATTTTTGGTTGAATAATGCCTCAAAAATTAAAGTATCTAAAAAGAAAAAAGTGCTTAAGATTGACAACTTGATTAAAAATCTATCTATCTATCTATCTATCTATCTATCTATCTATCTATCTATCTGTCTGTCTGTCTGTCTGTCTGTCTGTCTGTCTGTCTGTCTGTCTGTCTGTCTGTCTGTCCGTCCGTCCGTCCGTCCGTCCGTCCGTCCGTCCGTCCGTCCGTCCGTCCGTCCGTCCGTCCGTCCGTCTGTCTTTATTTATTCAGGACATTTCAGATGAAAGGGGTTAAAGCTTAAAATAATTGTAAAGTTCATTTGAATTAAAAAAAAATTGTAATAGCTACACGATGACTAAAGCACACACATGGCAATATTGAATTTAAATATATTTTAAGCGACTAAAACTCATTTTAAAAATGCAGTAGTAGTTCAGTATTAGTTGCAATTTATTACTTTATTAAAAAAAGTTGTTTAGAAAATTTTATTTAAATTTAAAAAGGTCAAATTTAGAGTCAATTTATAAGTAAATAAAAAATAAATAATAAAATAAATTAAATTTCAATTTATTTATTTGTGTATTCATTTTTTCAGCATACATAGGTTTCTGATCAAACCTTTTAATAATGTTTATAACTCTGTTTCTTAAAGATGTTTGGGTCTATATATTAAGGCTGAAATAAGATAATGGTTTAAAATATATCATGGCAAACTTAGTGGGCACCTTGATGTCAAAATGGCACCAAAACACTGTTTACATTTGCACAACAGTTAATGCATTTCTCAAAACAATTAGTACAAACTGCAAAACCTAGTGGATAACCTGCAAAAGCGCGTCACTTGCTCAAAATGGATAGCTCATTCCTCAAAAGCAAGTATTGATGTCAATGAAAGTGTCAGTGTCATCAAGATGAAAAGTCCTGACACCATTGTTTATGAACAAGATAGTCAAATGGCTTTGTCATGTTTTCATTATGAAAGTTTACTCTGTGCATGTTTTCCAATGCAAAAAAAGTCAGATTTTGGTGACACTTCCTGAAAATGCTCAAGACAGCTCTATATACTATTAACAGCCATTTGAAAGCTACAGTAAAGTTAGACATCACTGCATTAGTGAGGTATCTGAGTACAAGACACTGAATATGTATGTTTCACATTTTTACTGCATTTGCTCTTTACAATTCTAATTTTATTCACAGCATTGTGCAAAAGAATAAACACACCCTTATTTACAACAAACATAAACTCCCTTTGGGTAGAGCTGTGCACAACTGTAAACAATACTGCAGTCCATATTGGAACTGAACCTACAAATTACACAGGTCTGTAAATCATTCATCAAATTGTTCAGTTTAGGAGACATTTCAGGAAAGAATTATTTAAAATATTTAATAAAATGTGCTTGACAGATTTTGGCAAGTAGTTCAACATGTTTGTATGTAATGACTCAAGTAATGAAATGAGGACTATTAGTTTTATATGGAATGACTATTCAGCATTCACAAGTTTAGTTCATTTTGACTGACATGACATAAGCAAATGATAATGGTATAAAACAGCAAAGAGTTGTATGAAAGCAATTGATGCACGTCCAAAAGCATTTGACGTGCACAAATGACTAATTGTTTTGAGAAATGTAAGAACTGTTGTGCATATGTAAATAGTGTTGTGAGAAATGTACCAAAAAAGCCACTGAAAAAAACTGTAAAAATGTTTATAAGATTTTGGGTCTATATATTAAGGCTGAAATAAGATAATGTTTTAAAATATATCATGGCAAACTCAGTGGCCACCTTGATGTCAAAACAGCTAATGTCAAGTGACTACCTTGATGTCAAATGACAACAAATTCACATCTAAAATTGGTAACCTCAAAAATCTATTACATGACTGTCCTGTAATTCATTTTTGACGTGTTTTTGATGCCAATGTTAGATGTCAATTTGATTTGTCAAAATACTTTACATGCATTGTAGGGATACAAAACCCAATGTAAATGTGTCATTTGGAATCGAAGCTTTCAGATGAATGAAACATTTCTTATATTATAATCCTGTTTGTGTTGTTATTTTGGTGGTCAAAAGGGCATCAATGTGTGGATGTCAAATAGACGTCAAGGTTTTGACATAAAACAGATTAACATTTTTGACGTGTTTTTATGTTAATTTGACATCAAGGTGCCCGCTTCTACTATTCTAATGTATTAATTATTGTTTGCTTTCAAACTTTCCAATCATTCTGCTCATAGCTGTCAACCCTCCCGTTTTTCCCGGGATTCTCCCGTATTTTACAGTTCTATCCCGCTGTCATCCCGTAAAGGTATTTTCCCGTATTTCTCCCGTATTTTTTATCTTTCTGAGAAGAGCTGATCCTCCCTTATATGCAACCCATACCGCCAAACCACCAGGGGCCGCCCTTGCTCTTAAATGTGAAGCAGTTCTGTGGTTTCATTTTATTTAGGCATGGAAACCTGATGGAAACACTATGAAATAAACATAAAAACGGCGCGATTCATTTCCTTTTCATTACAGGCGCCATTGCCCCTATGCAATCCTCAAAACAGTCAGTTCATATAAAGATGCATGACTGTCAGCTGATGCGCTCCATAGTGATAATAGACGCTGTTTCCCCAAGCGGATTCTGTACGTACGTGATTTGATGCTGAGCTCAAGTGGACACTGGGTTTTGGGTGCGTGTTTGACATATACACATAATAATAATAATAATAATAGTAATAGCGGTTTATTCTGCTATGGCGACCCCAGATTAATAAAGTGAGTAAGCCGAAAAGAAAATAAATGAATTAATGAATAATAATAATAATAATAATAATAACAACATCTAGACATGTCGATCTTGTTGGGTTTTCTTTTAAACACAACAAATTTTGTCTTAAATGAGCATAAACAGTTAGGAAAACAACCAAATGCTTTCATTATAGATCTGTGCAGTTTTAAAGTGACAGCTCTGTTATTTCCCTGCTAAAAAATCCAGCTTAAACCAGACTAAGCTGGTTGGCTGGTTTTAGCTGGTCGACCAGCCTGGTTTTAGAGGGGTTTTGGCCATTTCCAGGCTGGTTTCCAGCCATTTCCAGCCTGGTCTTAGCTGGTCAGGCTGGAAAATGACCAGCTAAAGCCAGCTAAAACCAGCTTGACCAGCCTGATTTAAGCTGGACATAGCTGGTTTTGGCTGGTCAAGCTGGTTTTAGCTGATCAACTCCCAACCTGACCAGCTAAGACCAGGCTGGAAATGGCTGGAAACCAGCCTGGAAATGGCCAAAACCCCTCTAAAACCAGGCTGGTCAAACAGCTAAAACCAGCCAACCAGCTTAGGCTGGTTTAAGCTGGATTTTTCAGCAGGGTTAATGTAATTAAACCAAAAAAATCTAAATGAGAGATTCATCCGCTGCTCTTTAATCAGAATGTTTATATTATACAGTGAAGAAAAGATGAGATTTGATAACTTGATTCTATTTCTTTATAATAGCTATTAGTTTTAATGAGCTGAACCGTTTGCTAATTTATTTGCAACTTTTTCCCATAGTAATCATATCCTTTGTAAATAATAATAAAAACGTATTTTTTACGTTTTATTTACAATGAAACAGCTCCAGATGAACATATTTATTTGTTTTTTTTGGGGGGGTAAGTATAAGTATCCCTTATTTTTACATCCCAATGTTGACAGGTATGATTCTGCTAAAGCCCTTTGCGCCATTATAACACAATTCCTCTACTGTTTCGCTAGCAGCAGTGTTTCCTTCATGCTAACCTATTTTCTCTGTGTACGGTTACAGTGTGTGGTGATATTCACGGCCAGTTCTTTGACCTGATGAAGTTATTTGAGGTTGGCGGGTCTCCTGCGACAACGAGGTACCTGTTTCTAGGAGACTATGTGGACCGAGGGTACTTCAGTATTGAGGTGAGTGTGCCCTGCTTAGAGACCCTAGTGTGTGTATTGCACAATATCTTGATCCGAATAGCTGTGAAATGTCTCTATATTCTCTCCATCAGTGTGTGCTTTACCTCTGGTCGCTGAAAATCCTCTACCCAAAGACGCTGTTTCTGCTGCGGGGAAACCATGAATGTAGACATTTGACTGAATATTTCACTTTCAAACAAGAATGTGAGTACCGGATGCTTCTTTTTCAGTTTACTAGGGGGCAAAACAAGAGAATCAAGAGTCAAGGCAAGAGTGGAGGTCTGCTTTTTCTGGAGCAGAGTCTCCTGTCAGACAGAAAGAGAAAGAGTACAGGAGTATGATTAGCAGAAAATTAATTTGCCTGTTAATGTTGAGCCCAGAGAGCCTGAGAGTGTGATTTCCCTGATGAGGAGAATGAGGAGGAGAGGGTGTCCTCCTTTACCATCTGCTGACTGACAGAACACACACACACACACATGTACAAATTCTGACAGATCACACATGTACAAACACACTCACATGCACACGCACCACACATATACTGTACATTTACACGCACACACATAAACACAAAGACACATTCTGACAAATGACATGTACAAACACACACACACACACACACACACACACACACACACACACACACACACACACACACACACACACACACACACACACACACACACACACACACACACACACACACACACACACACAAGCACATACACACTGACACATTCTGACAAATGACAAATGTACAAACACAAACTGACAGATGACACAGATGTACACACACACAGACACAAACATACACACAAGCACAAACACAAATCACACACATGTACACTCATAGGCACGAACACAGAGACACATTCTGACAGGTCACACATGTACAAACACACACACACACACACACACACACACACATACACACAAGCACATACTGTACACACAGACACATTCTGACAGGTCACACATATACAGTACAAACACACACACATACACACAACCACATACACACAGACGTATTCTGACAGATCACACATGTACAAACACACACACACTCATACACACAAGCACATACACACAGACGTATTCTGACAGATCACACATGTACAAACACACACACAAACACACACAAGCACATACACACAGACACATTCTTACAGATCACACATGTACAAACACACACACACACACACACACACATACACACAAGCACATACACACAGACGTATTCTGACAGATCACACATGTACAAACACACACACACACACAAGCACATACACACAGACACATTCTGACAGATCACACATGTACAAACACACACACACACACACACACACACACATACACACAAGCACATACACACAGACGTATTCTGACAGATCACACATGTACAAACACACACACACACACACATACACACAAGCACATACACACAGACATATTCTCACAGATCACACATGTACAAACACACACACACACACACACACACACACACACACATACACACAAGCACATACACACAGACGTATTCTGACAGATCACACATGTACAAACACACACACACACACACACACACACTCATACACACAAGCACATACACAAAGACTCATTCTGACAGATCACACATGTACAAACACACACACAAACACACACAAGCACATACACACAGACACATTCTGACAGATCACACATGTACAAACACACACACACACACACACACACACACACACACACACACACATACACACAAGCACATACACACAGACGTATTCTGACAGATCACACATGTACAAACACACACACACACACACACACACACACACACACACACATACACACAAGCACATACACACAGACACATTCTGACAGATCACACATGTACAAACACACACACACACACACACACACACACACACACACACACACATACACACAAGCACATACACACAGACGTATTCTGACAGATCACACATGTACAAACACACACACATACACACAAGCAAATACACACAGACACATTCTGACAGATCACACATGTACAAACACACACACACACACACACACACACACACACACACACACACACACACACACACACACACACACACACACACACAGACACACATACACACAAGCACATACACACAGACTCATTCTGACAGATCACACATGTACAAACACACACACACACACACACACACACACACCTGCACATTCTGACAGATCACACACATGAACAACCATACTCACATATACACAAGCATGCTCATACAAGCACAACACACATGTTCACATACTGTGACACAACATATAAACGCACACACGTAATGTCTTAATAATAGTATCTTAATATTAATAACAAAATATTAAAAAAATATAACACACATGCACACAGACAAATTCTGACAGATCACACACACACATGTACAAACTCAACGCACATAAAAATAGGCACAGAACATACAGAACATACATGCACACACACACACACACACACACACACACACACACACACACACACACGTAAATAATACGTCACATGTCTTATTAATAGTATCTTAATATCATTAACAACAATATATATATTTATATATATATATATTTAGAAATGTTTAATTAGCTCCAATTATTATTAATGAATAGGGCAGCACGGTGGCGCAGTGGGTAGCACAATCACCTCACAGCAAGAAGGTCACTGGTTCGAGCCCCGGCTGTGTCAGTTGGCACTGGGTTGCCACAGCGAAATGAACCGCCAACTAATCCAGCATATGCAGCGGATGCCCTTCTAGCTGCAACCCCTCACTGGGAAACATTCATACACACTCATTCACACTCATACACTACGGACAACTTAGCCTTCCCAATTCACCTATACCACAAGTGTTTGGACTGTGGGGGAAACAGGAGCATCTGGAGGAAACCCACGCGAACACAGGGAGAAGATGCAAACTCCACACAGAAATGGCAACTGAACCAGCCGGGTCTCGAACCAGCGACCTTCTTGCTGTGAGGCGATTGTGCTACCCACTGCACCACCATTAAGATTAGATTAAAATGGCTCATTTGAATTCTGCCGAAGGCATCCAGAATATGTGTGCTACCCAAATAATAAGTGTTTAAGAACGAGTTTCTCAAGCCAGGTGGCACATTAGACCAGGGTCTCATCTGCGGTTTCTAAAATGCATCACAAACTGCTTGAGAAACTGTTCTACTATGATAATTGATGATGAAATAAATTATGTTCAATGTGTTTTCTAACTGTTTATCCAGTTAAACATGAATTTTGAACTGTAGGCCTACATAAACTCGAAACAGCGATTTTTGATTAACTTAATCTGACTAAAGTCATAACTGAACTAAACAGAAATGGAATTAAGACATGTGGAGTATACAGTACATATATTAGTGGCATTATTGCGGTAAACACAGCGGTCTTTAGGACCTTTCGCCATATTTTCCGACAAGATCCACACGTGGCTGTCAGTAAAGGACCGCACACACACACACACAAACACACACACAAACACATCACGAAATGCAGAAGTTTTTTTTCTTTCCATTTGGTGTGCGTTATTAAATTCCAAAACACTCTTACCAGTCCTTATTTGCGTCTAATACCCCAGTTTGTCACGAGGGCATGAATGAAATGTTCGTGAGTTAAAGTGAAACTGCCGAACTGCAGTTAAAGTCAGGCATCCTGCTGATTTGATTCAGAAGGGCACTCTTTTGTCAGACGGCTCACAGGTCAGGTATACATCCGTGCTAATATATCAAGGTGAAAGTCATTATAGCTTGCGTAAAATAGACCCAGCTCCCAACCCAACTTTGAGAATAGATTAACGGCGACATTTCTTTTTATCGCGCGATAAGAGTCTCACGTTAGCACAGCACGTTAACGCCGATAATGGCCCACCACTAATATATATATATATATATATATAGATATATATAGATATACAGTATATATATATATATATATATATATATATATATATATATATATATATATATATATATATATATATATATATACAATATGTATATATATATACAGTGTATATAAATATATATATATATATTTGTTCATGTGTGTGTGTGTGTGTTAAAATATTATTGAACATTTTAATAAATATCTGACTTGAATTGTGTAATTAAAAAATTATAATCAAGTAAATTAACTATATTTAAAAAATATTAGCATTTTAAATGCTTTACAAAACAAAGCTAACATTGTTTTAATCTATTGTTTCAAAAAATGAAACTGTTTTATGCTATTATATTTAGCTAATTTACCTCAAGAGTAGACTATAAATTAAACGGGCTCTAGAAGATCGTCACATCCAGTGCTGAGTCTCCACTTCATGCACATCTGTATTCTAACATTACCACAATACAACATGTCAGAAACTTTCCATGTTGACTGATCCACTGTCATTAGAGAGCCAGTATTTGAGAGATTCAGTGCTGCAGTGATGTGGCTGAACAGATTGGTAGATTTGGAGCAGTGAGATTGACACAGCACAGCCTGTCTCTCACACACACACACACTTACACATCACTCCTTCAGTGTCCTCGCAAAGTGCAAATGAATGCAGGAGCTTAATGTACAAATGAGATTCATACAGAGAAAATCAGCCCTTCAGAAGAAGCGCCGGAGTGACATTAATGCAGACCCTCTGTGAAATCAGAAGCTGTGCGCAGGTGTGTGATCGCTGTCTTTCTTCCTTTCAGGTAAAATCAAATACTCGGAGCAGGTGTACGATGCGTGCATGGATGCGTTCGACTGTCTGCCTCTGGCCGCTCTGATGAATCAGCAGTTTCTGTGTGTTCATGGTGGTCTGTCTCCTGAGGTCCACACGCTAGACGACATCAAGAGGGTGAGCTGCAGTGTTGGGACTGTGCTAAATAATGTGCAGTCCAAAATGTACAATTCAACTGACATTAATTTTAGATATAATAGTAAACACTGCTATAAAATGCATCTAAACATTGTTTAAAGGGCTCTTTTTTTTGTTGGGGCGGGGGAGGGGGGGGGTTCATTTTACAACACCCCTAGAGTAAACAGCATTTTTAATATTTTTTTAGTATTGTATTTTAGCATTTTTAATCTATTTAGACGATCTCTGGGTCTGGCAGAAATACGTTTAGCTTAGCTTAGCTTAGCTTAGCTTAGCATAGATCATTGAATCAGATTAGACCATTAGCATATCGCTCAAAATGACCAAAGAGTTTGATAACATTCCTATTTAAAGCATTGATTCATCTGTAGTTACATTGTGTGCTAAGACCATAGACTGGAAAAGATATGGTCGTAGTATCCGTGACATCACCCATAAGTTTCTGAAGAACCCAAAAGAAGCTACAAGTAGGCATGGCCAACCGTTGCCATTTTGTTCACGCTTCATCGCACCAACCGGGGATACCAAACAAGGGCAAAGAGGCGAAGCGTGAGCAGAGCTACAGACTGCTAGCATTATGCTTAGATGGGCTTTCCTATGGGAGAAACGCTGACTACTTCATTACCTGCGACTCGTTTGTGTTCTGACCACATGTGCTAGGTTGTACACTATATTAATAAAGTGTTTACACTTTTAAAAACACTGTTGTAATACTTTGAGCCACTAAACATTGTTCTTATGACGTTTTCTACAGGAGGAAACCCTGAATTACTTCCAAACACTTCACATGTAGTCTGTGTTAGTAAATGCAAGGCTATTGATGAAATCCAGGCATAACACTGTATGACAACGTTTCAGATGACTGTTCTAGAGCCTTCAGCTAATCAATCTGTCAGATTCTGGAGTGCATTACAGCTCTAAAGAACATTATAAATGATGAATGATCTTAAATAAAACAAATACATTTATAGAGATGGTATATAAGTATATAATTTCACTCACCTGGCAAATGGAGGCCACGTGAATGGTTTGTGAGCATAATTAAGTGCACACAGCATGCCATATTATCTAATAATTGTAAGAAATAATTCCAAAAGGCAACTGACTGTGTAAAGCCACATAAAACAAAACAAAAATACGAGTGCTGCATCCCAATTCGCATACTTATACTACGCCCTAAAAGTATGTACTTTTTTGTGAAGGAAAAGTATATACTTTTCAGTGTGTAACAGAAGAGTATGCAAGCTTTGGGACATACTACTTCCTCGTTAAACAGTTGTGTTGCTTAGTTAAGAGCCCTGTCAATCATCCACATTTCTGTCGTATTTAATTTCCTACCTTATTGGAGAAGCAGCAGCAGGATAATCTCCCACTCACGAGTCTTTCACGCAGAGAATCTCCTCAGGTGTTTGGATAATTCTGCGTTCAGACGGTAATGTCCAAACACGACTTTATATAAGTTCAGTATTGTTGTTGCAGATGAAATATAACACAGACAATGGTGTTTAAATATTCTCCAGTGGGCTAGATATTAACTAACAGTCCTACAAACATCTTTACTGAAGCCTCTCTGCTTGACGGTTGGTCTCGCGCGTCCATCATGTTTGTAGTTTGTTTACACTTTTCACCCGCGTTTTGTAGTTCTAATCGAATTCACGTCCAACGCACAATGCACTGTGGGCAATATCAGCGGTTAGAGCAGAGGTGGGCAAACTACGGCCCGTGGGCCATATGCGGCCCTCCAAACTCTTTTATCCGGCCCGCGAGGGAGTTTTTAAAATGCTGCTTCTGAGCAATGGTCTGGTTTCAGAATTAGTAAATTAATGATGTAATACAAGTGAACACCATTTGATGGCAGTATTGCACACGGTACAGTTAGCGCAACCAGTAAAATTAAAACACACTCTTAGATATAAAAAAAGCACTCGACCGTTAACGACTGAAAATGAGTCAGGCAAAAAAAAGAAAAATTGACTGACAACAAATGGACAACAAAATACTTCTTCACCAATATCGGACAGAAAGCGGTATGTCTAATATGCCAAGAAAGTATTGCTGTTTTTAAAGACTTTTTTGAAGCATTTAACATGTGGCCCTTCACTTGGTTTGCAAAACTTGATGTGGCCCTTGGGTCTAAAAAGTTTGCCCACCACTGGGTTAGAGTATGGACGCTTCTACACTTAACATTTTGACCGGAAATAGTAAATCATCCGGTAATTTTTGGCATACTCTTTTCAACATACTACGATTTGGGACATACTAATTCTATTTTCACATACTAATTAGGACGGATAGTATGCGGATTGGGACGCAGCAGATTTGTATGCCGAGTTCAGCGGCTAATCAGCCGGAATCAGCTGAGGTGATGTGACGGCGACCAGCGAGACCTAGCTGTCACTCAAGTGGCCACGCCCCTAATCATGCAGACTTAATATGACCTAATATAAAAGAAATGGATGAGTTATAAAAAATTCACCACCTCACAGTTGTCATGAAGGGTAATATTAGCTATTTGAACCAAAATCGTTTATTGTACCAGGCTGTAAACACCTTTTTTTCTACTGTAAAGTTGGCCATTTTGGGGCCAATAGAAATTTGCTCTATATGGAGCCAGGACTAGCGGAATTTTGATGAATTGCAGTTTCAGTTACTTCCGTATTCGCTTCACGAGGGAGAGCGGGAGGTTGCCGCTTGGCTAAGACTGGCAGAAAATGAAAAGATGGTATTATCTAGGATGATATGGCTTGGAACCATACTCTCATTCTGGCGTAATAAACAAGTAACTTCCCTGCTGTACCATGGAGGTGTGAAAAATGCTGCATAATATCATTGCACCTGCTACAGCCATGGTACGACACTAAAGCTAAGCTAAATGGTAAGCTAAGCTTAAAGTGCTCCTGCCAGACTCGGAGATCAGCTGTATGGATTCAAAAATGGTAAAACTCAACAGTTGTAAAATAAAAAAATTAAAAAGTGTGTTCCTTTAAATTGTTCTCTGATATCTACATAGAAGTTAAGTGGCAAACTTAGATAACTTAGATAGACTTAGATAACTTAGATAAGTGCAAATCTTGAGAAATGGTTTTACAAGCCCATTTTAAATCCTATGATTTGCCCCATAATGGAAAGTGCTGTTTTTTTCTTATTTGGAAGGGTTTTGAATATTAATACGCTCTGCTCTCATGCTCTTTTATTTTGTGGGTTTGACTTATATGAAAACAAAGGCAGGAATCATATCAACCTTTATTTTTAAAGGAGCTGTTGACATGAAATTGACTCAGATTTCGGTAAAAACTAACAATCCTAACATACAAGCGAAACAAAACAAAAACATTTTAGAAAAATTTGATATGTGTAATGACAATGAAATGACACAAGGAGAAAGTACTGAACTACTGAAATCTATTTAATACGTTGTATAAAAGGCTTTGTCGGTAATGGCAGCTTTAACATGTCTTTTTGTATGGAGAATGGAGCCATGGCCATTCCTCAGGTGTGAGTTTTCCCTCCCAGGCTTCAACAGATTCTAACAATCTTGACGGTTCTGTGGGTCTCGTCTATTAGCTCTGGTCTTTAGTTCTTATTTTCTGTTGGATTCAGGTCAGGTGATTGGCTAGAGCATTCTAGCAGCTTTATTTTCTTTTCTGAATCCAATTGAGAGTTTCCTTAACTGTGTTTGGGATCTTTGTCTTGCTGAAATATCCACCCTGATTTGATCATCGTCTGGAAATGGACTGTAGGTGTTGGGACTGAAGCAACTTCTAATATTAATTTACACTCATGAGGGGCAGGTGCTGAATAACTACTGAGAGATTTCAGCTGCTGCCTGGGCTTTCCATGCCTTTCTACACCTTCCTTTCTTTACATGATTGAATCTTCCCCATGTGTCATTTCATTTTATTACACAGCTTAATTTTTAAAGTAATTAGTTTTGTTTTCTTTGTATGTGTCAATTACTTTGATTGTTACTTACATCTGATGAAAATCTCAAGTCAACGGCACCTTTAGAAATATATTTTCTGAGGAAAATGGTGACGTGTCCAATACTTATTTTACCCATTTTTATATGTCAGACTCCTTTTCAGAAAGTCCTTACTGAGCAATCTGGGCCTATTTGAAATGTTTTAGACTTAAGGCTGAGCTCTACCAGCAGATGTTTGATGGATCTTCTCTAAATCTCCCCTTATGCTTCTGCTGTATTTTCTTTGTTGATATACAGGCTGTGTACAAATAAAGCACAACTATCTTTCTGTCGATTTCACTTTACTTTTCTTTATCTGAAAGACAATGTGCAATGTAAATTTTATCACCAAAGGGTTCAAAAAGCACAAATATAACAAAATAACAAAGTATATAAAGTAAAAAAAAATTACAAAGTAACAAAAACAAAAACAAAGTAATGAATTGCAAATACTCAAATGACTGTAATTCAGTTTTTTTTTTTTACAGGAATTTTATTTTACTAACTAGTTTTAATTGCAGAGCTTCTCTATTGAAAACTCAAGTTTTTGATAAGAAAAAGTACCGCACAATAACAGAAAAGTAACGTAACGCATTACCATAAAAAAGTAACTAAGTAATGCAACTAGTTACTTTTTTGGGGAGTAACTCAATATTGTAATGCTTTACTTTCAAAAGTAACTTTCCCCAACACTGCTGAGTAGAATATTCAGTCCTGTAATTCCCCTCCAATAAAGTTGCAAAAAATGTCCACAAAGATACAACAAAATGAGCGCAAGACTGTTTAGACGGATGATGAAGGATGTCTGTAAAAAATCCAACTTACAAATAGTTAACTCAATTTAAAATTGTAAGTTAGGTGGACATATTTTTGAGCTCAGAGTTGAATTTACTCATAAAAATGATTCAGCTGCATGTTTAGTACTGTTTGTCCAATGAAAGTAAAATATTCAGTTGAGGAGACTTTAAATTTTTATTTCTCCATATCTTCAAAATAAAAAGTTGAGTTAACTTAAAATTTTAAAGCAACCGGTTGCAAAGAAATTTGAGTTTATTAAGCTTGAGTGTTTGAAGTTGTGCCAAATTGTTCCATAAAGTATACTTGACTTGACCAGCCTTTTCGGTCAACTTAAAAAAATAATTTGGCACAACTTCAACCACTGAAGTTTAATAAACTCAAAATTTCTTTGCAGCTGGTTGCTGTAAAATTTTAAGTTAACTCAACTTTTTATTTTTTTACAGTGGATAAAATCAACAAAAGGCCTTAAACCATCACTAAATGCACTACAGAATGTTACGTTTTCACACACAGACACACACACACACACACACACACACACACACGTTTGTTTTTGTGAAAAGTGGGTACATTACATAGGCTTCCATTCATTTTATGCAGATCAAACCGTATATTATATTGCCCTCACTCCACCCTACCCCTAAACCCAACCATCACAGGAGACAGTGTACAGCTTTACTCCCTCAAAAAACTCATCCTGTGTGATTTAGAAGCTTTTTGAGAAGTGCGGACGTCACCAATCTCCTCATATTTCACCTGCTTTTTGTAATACCTGTGTCATACCTATGTCATTATATAGATTTGTGTCCTGATATGTCACAAAAACACGTACACACACACACACACACACAAACTCCATGTATTCTATCAGTTCTGCAAGTGCTTGGTTTGCGGTGCCACCTGCTGGATACTCACTCAGTTAGGGGTCAAAGGTTATAACATGAGCGTTAACATATGGGCACAGCAAAACTTTTGCCCCCTTTTTAGATTACAAAGATTTCACTCCACATGTAAACACATCAACCTGCTTACTGTCTGCTTATTCTAGGTGCATACATTCATTTAATGTTCTCACAATAAAGTAATCTCCCATTTTAAATGTATAGTTCATGGATGTAAAGCAGTTTCACTTACATTTAGAAGCACCCTTAAATGAAATGTCACTGATGTAAGCTACATGTTTAATCAGCTGGGTGTAAAGCAGGGTATTATGTAATTCACAGTGTAATACTCACTATTGACTACTCCTGAGTACTAGAAGAGCTACTTTTTACTCATACTTTGAGTAGTGTTTAAAACAGATTCTTTTACTCTACTTTTGTTTTGGCAAGTAATGGTACATTTACTTGAGTATGATTTTTCAGTAGTCTTTCCACCACTTTGTGATTATTATCATAAATCATTATTTATTTATATTGATGTTGTTGACAGTCTCTGTGTTGATCTGTCAGCTGGACAGGTTCAAGGAGCCTCCGGCGTTCGGCCCCATGTGTGATCTGCTGTGGTCAGACCCGCTGGAGGACTTTGGCAATGAAAAGAGCCAAGATTATTTCAGCCACAACTCTGTCCGCGGATGCTCCTACTTCTACAGGTAAATGTGAATGTAAAAAATGATGATCTCTTTGATGTTTCAATGATTTCTCCTTGACAGCAAATCTCCTTCTGTAAGGATCTCAACATTGACTGTGCTTTAATTTAACAAGATTAAACGTAAAGTCGCTAGCTTGCAGCTAGCTCTCTGCAACTCTCACATGATCGCCCACTGAAGCTAAGCAGGGCTGCCCCCGGTCAGTACCTGGATTGGAGATCACATGGGAAAGCTAGGTTGCTGCCGGAGTGGTGTTAGTGAGGGGGCGCTCAACCTGCAGTCTGTGTGGGTCCTAACACCCCAGTATAGTGAAGGGGACTCTACTGCTCAGTGAGCGCCGTCTTTCGGATGAGACGTTAAAAGGTCCCGACTCTCTGTGGTCATTAAAAATCCCTGGATGTCCTTCGAAAAAGAGTAGGGGTGTAGCCAAATTTGCCCACTGGCCTCTGTTCATCATGGCCTCTTGACCATCCCCATTGCTTCATCAGTCTGTTTCCTCTCCACCAATCAGCTGGTGTGTGGTGTGCGGTCTGACGCAGTATGCCTTCGTGTCATCCAGGTGGATGCTGCACACTGGGGGTGGAAGTAGAGATTCCCCCCAATGTGTAAAGCACTTTGAGTCTCCAGAAAAGTGCTATATAAATGTGAGGAATTATTATTATTAAAGTATGCCACTGAACTCAGAAAATATCACCTCATTATTTTCCCAAATTTTTCCTAGACCTAATTGCTGTTTTATTATTATTTATTATAATGCATTTTAATAAGCCTTAATTATAAAAAAAATATTTAATTATAAGCTTAATTATTGATTTATACATGTATTTTTAATTGAATATATATTCAATTAATATTGAAATAGAATTTATATTCTTATATATAATATATAATAGAATATATATTCTTTATATATATATATATATATATATATTATATTATATATTATATATTTTTTTTCCCCCAGAGATAGGTTGCAGCTGGAAGCTGCTGGAAGTTGGCCCTGGATTAATAAATGGACTAAGCCAGAAAGAAAATGAATGAATGAATATACATATATTTATATATATATATATATATATATATATATATATATATATATATATATATATATATATATATATATATATACAGTTGAAGTCAGAATTATTAGCCCCCCTTTGAATTTTTTTTTCTTTTTTAAATATTTCACAAATGATGTTTAAAAGAGCAAGGAAATTTTCACAGTATGTCTGATAATATTTTTTCTTCTGGACAAAGTCTTATTTGTTTTATTTCGGCTAGAATTAAAGCAGTTTTAAATTTTTTTAAAACCATTTTAAGGTCAAAATTATTAGCCCCTTAAAGCTATATATTTTTTCCGATAGTCTACAAAACAAACCATCGTTATACAATAACTTGCCTAATTACCCTAGCCTGCCTAGTTAACCTAATTAACCTAGTTAAGCCTATAAATGTCACTTTAAGCTGTATAGAAGTGTCTTGAAAATATCAAGTAAAATATTATTTACTTTCATCATGGCAAAGATAAAATAAATCAGTGATTAGAAATGAGTTATTAAAACTATTATGTATTTTATAGTAAAATATTTTTATATTATAATATTTAATAATGTTGTTTATTTGGATATTTAAAATTATTTATCCAATTTAAGTGATATGTGTGTATAACAATAAATATACTATTATTTACAGCTGTAGAAATTAAAATGATACATTTAATATTATATATCAATATATATTGTATTTAAAATTTTATTTAATATTTAAAAATGATTTATTCATTTTAAATCCTATATATATTCCACTAATACTATTAATAATATTTCCTCTAATGCTAAAATGCTTCTGTTAGAGCTATAGCCTTACTCTGTGTTATAAATTGCATCATTTAAGTCTCTTCAATTTATTGTATTTCACTAGAGATATCTAAGACAAAACTGACACTTTCTCCTGAGCAGTGAAAGGACCACTACGGAGAAAAACACAGTTCTTCCGGGTCAGCTTGTGCAGTGAAATAAAGATGTACATGAAAGTCAAGCGCGAGTTTAATTGTAATTGTAAAGCAGTCAAACACTGGCCAGCCTCAGCACAACACACAATCCCACAATCCCACGGGATTCTGCGCTCTGCCGTTACCATGACAACTGGCTACTACTGCCAGATCCGCTGAGATATGAAGATTCAGAGATACAGTGAGAACCTGAGAGAAACACACAAATGATGGAGAGAGAATCGAGAACAGGGCCGAGCAATTCATTGAAATCAAATCGATATCACAATTCGGCGATAGTGAAAGCCCATCAGCTGCCATTTCATATGTTGCAGATTTTAAAGTAGTTTAAACCTTTAGCCAATAAAAGAGCAGCTTTTGTTCAGACAACATAATATGTTTGATAATCACTGAATCAGTCATATCATTAACTGTTATCACTAAGTATTGTATAAGAAACTAGTGATGTAAATTTAAAATTTTATTTAAATGCGCAAAATAAAGTTTTTACGCTGTCTTGAGGAGGTTTTGGATTTGTGTAAAAGGTGCTTAAATGTGAAATAATGGGAGATGGAAATGTATTTGCCGAATAAACTCTGGTTTAGCCAACATTACCAATCAGCTCTATCCATTATGCTTGCCTTGCTTACTGTTGGTTGCTAGGTTACCAATACTACAATGAGCCACTCTAAGGTTGTTGCTAGATCAGATACGGCTGCAAATTATTTATATTATTTATTAAATTTCCCATTAATTGTATTATATTAACATTACCGCTGCACGGTGGCGCTGTGGGTAGTACTGTTGCCTCACAGCAAGAAGGTCACTGGTTCGAGCCCCAGCTGGGTCAGTTGGCATTTCTGTGTGGAGTTTGCATGTTCTCCCTGTGTTGGCGTGGGTTTCCTCCGGGTGCTCTGGTTTTCCCCACAGTCCAAAGACATGCTGTACAGGTGAATTGAATAAACTAAATTGGTCGTAGTGTATGAGTGTGGATGAGTGTGTATGGATGTTTCCTAGTACTGGGTTGCAGCTGGAAGGGCATCCGCTGCGTAAAAAAAACGTATGCTGGATAAGTTGGCGGCTCGTTTCGCTGTGGCGACCCCTGATGAATAAAAGGACTAAGCTGAAAAGAAAATGAATAAATGAATGAATCTACTCCTACTCCAACCCTAAATCCAAACGTCAGAGTAATGTAAAAACAGTAGTTGTACAGAGTATTAATTATGTTATTTAATAAATTACCCAGTAAATTGTATTTTTTAATGTCTACCCCCACCCCAACCCTAAACCCAACCATCACAGTACTGTTAAAATATTAAGTATTGTTATACAGCATCACAAAAATGATGCTATATTGACTTGCGTATCCAAAGCTGTATCCTATCTAGACTTTACCTCACTCTAACAACATGATGGAAATGCGGCTAATTTGTAAAAGGAATCTCTTCACGTTATGATTGAAACCTCACTACTTTATTGTGTCATAGGTGGGACGACATTCCAACTGAAAGACTAGCATGTTTAATTGTGAGGCAGAGCATATCGGTGACCTTATCAGTATCAGGCAATATAATATTATTTGTAGTATTAATATTATCGGACCAATATGAAAATAAGATATAAAAATGTGTAAGCCAATACACTATGGATTATTTCTGATGGTTATGCGGTGCTTGCCATGAGAGTTCTTATCGGTGCAGGCACGTGCACACATAGGGCTCAACCTGTGCAGTGTACATGCCCTTTTGAGTCTGGGATATAAAGTGCCCTTCCAAACAGAAAGCCCCCCACCCCCCACGTTTCGTGAAAACTGGAACATGCCCTTTGGAACGCCTCTGCACGGGCCTGTATCGGTGTCTTTCACATGAAGTGAATCGGTTATCGGTATCGTTTAAATTTTCAATTTTTTGGCATCCCTGATGTTTACTTTTCAGTTCATTCTTCGCAACCGTTCTGTTTCACCTGTCAAGTTGACGAATAGGTATTTGGCATCCAAATATAAAGAGTTATCGGTTATCGATATCGGCAATATTTTCCCATGTATCCCTATTGTTTTGTTCTCGTTTTGTCAGGATGACCAGCCTGATCTCACGAGGAAACGTAAGTATTTTACGTTTTGTCAGTTTAGTGGCTAATTTGTACGAATTCTTACGAGTTCAGTCATATGAAAATGTACGATTTTAAAAAGGAGGCGTGGCACCTAACCCCACCCCTAACCTCAACCGTCATTGGGTGATGAGCAAATCGTACTAATTTGTACGAATTAGATCGTACAAATTCATACGAATTAGCCACTAAATCAAAAAGTTACGAAATGCCGTGAGATTGCTTTGGGATGACCAATAGGAGCAAAGAAACTTGTTAATACAAAACTTAGCGAAAGTACATAGCGAAACGACAGAGACATATTCTGATCTGATATGTAAGATTTAACCGAGCAAGGAAATGTCTGACAATATTTGCTATTATATTTTTATTTTGGAGAATGTTTATTTTTGTTTTTTTTTAAATAAATATATCAAAATTAAGGTCAATAATAATAGCTTCCTTGGTGTTTTTTCTTTCTTTTTCGATTGGCTACAGAACAAACCACTGTTGACCAATAACTAGTCTAATTCAGTGTTTCCCAACCCTGCTCCTGGAGGCACACCAACAGTACAAATTATGAATGTCTTCCTTATCTGACCCATTCATTTCAAGTTTTGGAGTCTCTTCTAATGTTCTGATGAGTTGATTTAGGTGTGTTTGATTAGGGAGCTTAAAATTGTGTACTGTTGATGTGCCCTCAGGAACAGGATTGGGAAACACTGGCCTAATTAACCTAACTTAAACCAAGTTAACCAAGATAAGCTTTTAAATTGATTAAATTTGTTTTCCTACAGCTTAGTCCCTTTATTTTATCAGGGGTCGCCACAGCAGAATGAACCACCAACTTATACAGCATATGTTTTACACAGAGGATACCCTTCCAGCTGCAACCCAGAACTGGGAAACATCCATACATACTCATTCACACACATACACTACGGACAATTTAGTTTATTCAATTCACCTATAGCGCATGTCTTTGGACTGTGTGGGAAACCGGAGCACCCGAAGGAATATGTGTCACATTGTGACATATGAATTTGAATTTTTGGCCCCCCCTTTGCCATTGTACAGGTGGGCCACTTCAGGCTCACATTCATTTTGTCTTGGCCGAAGGAAGACCACCAGTGCTGCATAACTGCCTAAAGTGGCAACATTCATATGCTATCTGGGAAGGGAAATGGCACTAGTTAACTAACGTCTTCTTTCCTAAACACACGTTTTAGATGCCATTTATCAAACTCAAGTTAATGAATTGATTCTTTCGCTATGTTAGACTTGTCTTGATACTGAATATCGGTACTGAAATGTAAAAAAAAAATCCCACTAACATTTAAGCGCTTTTGACCGCGTTCTTAAACACCGCTGATTTGCCATAATATTTACCAGTGCTCAACAGAAATGACTGTGATTGGCCGTGAAGCTCATCAGTTTACCGTACTTCACCAATGTTTACAGAGTGCAAACACAGACGAGCGATCCGCTGATGAATCGACTGATCGTGGCTTTAAATCGCTCCAGTGTCCATGCATCATTGTTTGAAGAGCGGTGAACTAATGACCTTCACGGCCAATCAGAGTAATTTCTGTTGAGTACTGGTAAATACTATGGCAAATCAGCGGCGCTCAACAATGTTAAAATGTTAGCAGGAAATTGACGTTTTTTAAATTTCAGTAGCGTGACAACACTATTGCAGACAACAAGAGGGTGTGCTACAGAGAACTGCATTGTTTTATCACTCACCAGGTTACATAGGCTGAAGCATGGAAGCCTCGCCACGTTGTTTAACTGGTGCCATGAACTGAAGCCTAGGAGAACACTTAAGCATATTACTCTTAAAGAGATTATGATTTAGTTTGATGCCTAATTTGCTTTCAATTGTTTAAATTAAACTGAACTGAATGATATTAAGTGATGTTTACACCATATCTGCACTTTGAAATCACGGCAACAGCATGTTGTTGCAATGTTTACAGTGCTGATCCTCTACTTTCAGTTTTTTTCCCACCGCAGCCTCGCTTTCTTTTTTAAAATGATGACCGCGTTAAATAAGCGTATACCGTCTTGAACGGGGTGGGATGTGTTAAATACTAGAGAGTGTTCGATTGGTCCAAAGATTTGATGAAGTGACATCTAACAATTGTTTATCCAATTAGACAGAAGTGACAAACTGCAAGTTTCAATATTTGTATTTTCTAAAATGTTAATTTTGTCACTTTTTTGAAGCACGCTGGCTTATATATATATATATATATTCTTAAAATGATAGTTCACTGACAAAAGGTAAATCATTTGGTCATCATTTAGAGTTTCTTTCTGAAAAAAAGCTGAAAAAAATTTATTTCCATTATATTTGTTGTTCCTACTATGGAAGTCAATGGTTACAGGTTTTCAGCTTTCTTTAAAATATCTTCTTTAGCGTTCAACAAAGTTTTAAAAAAAACGAAAGGTTAGGAACCTCTTGATGGTGAGTAAATAAACATTTTCATTTTTGGGTGAACTATCCCTTTAAGACTAACATACTGATACTAACATAAAAAACTTTATTTTGATTTCTTGTGGACTTTAAACCACATCTAACATTGCACAGCCTATACTGAATGAGAGCCTCGAGTGTGAATGCTATTACCCACAATTCTCACTGTTTTCATTTCTTATGAAACCTTCTGAAATCAATGAAACATGCTGGCTGGTGAGTCTGTGCATGCTGTGCTTTAGGCCTGTCACTTTCAATACCGCAGTATAAAAATACCAGACGGTGTCGGTGACTGCTAAGTTAAACTGACAAATATCAAGACTTCTCTTCGACATGGGCTTATAACACCCAGCGTAATGCCTTCATCTCTTTTCTAGGACCATTTTATGATATTTTGAACAGAAATTAGTGGTGATTTTACACATTTACATCGCTGCTACCCCCTGGTGGCTAACAGTGGTATGACAATAATACACAGGCTAGCGATGGGTTAAAGAGATAGTTCGCCCAAAAATGAAAATTCCGTCATCATTTACTCATTCTCGACTTGTTTCAAAATAATTAGACTTTATTTTCTTTGTTAAACACAAATAAAGATATATTAAAGAATGTTTGGGGGCAAAAACAGCCATTGACTTCCGTAGTATTTTTGGTTTCTACTATGGAAGTCAATGGCTGTTTTTTTCCTCAACATTCTACAGAAGATAGAAACTCATAAATGTTTAAAACAACTTGTGAATGTGAATGGGTGGAAATTTATTTGAATTATCACCTTTAAATTTGCTGTATATATATGGATATATAAGAAGGGCTACCCCACATAGAAATCTGAAGAAAAAGACATGTATCAAAACCATGTTTATATGTGGGTACAGACTACAGCATTATATGCTAACTACATCTATAATGAACAAGTTCATATTTAGGTTTCACATGTATAAAATTTATGTCATACAACATATATTTCGAAATATATTTCAAACATTAGAATTACAAATATGTACATACTGTATAAGTTTAAATATATAATATGGCCACATATTATAACATGTAATACCATATTTGAACATATATGGACATATTTGTAGTTCCAGTGGTTAGAAAAAATTTGTCATTTTTGCAATATACAGTGCATCCGGAAAGTATTCATAGCACTTCACTTTTTCCACATTTTTTTATGTTACAGCCTTATTCCAAAATGGATTCACTTCATTTATTTTCGGCAAAATTCAACACACAATACCCCATAATGACAATGTGAAAGAAGATTTTTTGAAATTGTTGCAAATTTATTAAAAATAAAAACCTAAAAAAAATCACATGTACATCAGTATTCACAGCCTTTGCTCAATACTTTGTTGATGCACCTTTGGCAGCAATTACAGCCTCAAGTCTTTTTGAATATGATGCCACAAGCTTTTCACACCTGTCTTTGGGAATTTTTGCCCATTCCTCTTTGCAGTACCTCTCAAGCTCTATCAGGTTGGATGGGAAGTGACGGTGAACAGCCATTTTCAGATCTTTCTAGAGATGTTCACTAGGATTTAGGTCTGGGCTCTGGCTGTGCCACTAAAGGACATTAACCGAGTTGTTGTGAAGCCACTCCATTGATATTTGGCGGTGTGCTTTGGGTCATTGTCCTGCTGGAAGATGAACCTTCGCCCCAGTCTGAGGTCAAGAGCACTCTGAAGCAGGTTTTCATTCAGGATGTCTCTGTACATTGCTGCATTCATCTTTCCTTCTATCCTGACTAGTCTTCCAGTTCCTGCTGCTGAAAAACATCCCTATGTTGTGCTATGAATACTTTCCGGATGCACTGTATATTGCATATATGACATATTTTATATATGTGAAATCTAAATATAAACTTTATCTCATTTTTAAATATATTTATATGCATTATTCTTTCTATATGGTATATAATGAAATAAAATCTAATAAATAAAGGAGAGATTTTGGAAGCAATGTTAGATCAAAACCACAACTAGTACATCATGCGTGTAACCAAAAATACCACAGTTCGAAATACTGCAAAAATGGTTACTATGCAGTTGAAGTCAGAAGTCAGACACTTCTATACAGCTTAAAGTGACATTTAAAGACTTAACTAGGTTAATTGGGTTAACTAGGCAGGTTAAGGTAATTAGGCAAGTTATTGTATAAGGATGGTTAGTTCTGTAGACTATCGAAAAAATAAATAGCTTAAAGGGGCTAATAATTTTGTCCTTAAAATGTTTTTTAAAAAAAATTAAAAACTGCTTTTTGTTCTAGCCAAAATAAAACAAATAAGACTTTCTCCAGAAGAAAAAATATTATCAGACATACTGTGAAAATTTCATTGCTCTGTTAAACATCATTTTGGAAAATATTTAAAAAAGAAAAAAAAATGCCAAGGGGGTTAATAATTCTGACTTCAACTGTATGTTTTTCAACATTAGTATTACAAATATGCATATATATGTTCAAATATATTATACTGTATGTCCACATACAAGCATAACATATAATAACATATTTGAACATATATGGACATATTTGTAATTCCAGTGACTGAAAAAATGTAGGTATTTATTTTTGCAATATATGTTGCATATATGACATATTTTATATATATATATAAATATGAACTTTATCGCATATAAGTAATTTGCATATATTTATATGCATTATTCTTTCTATATGGTACATAATGAAATGAAATCTAATAAATTAAGGGAGAGATTTTGGAAGCAATGTTAGATCAAAATCACAAATAGTACATTATGCGTGTAACCAAAAATACCACAGTTCGAAATACTGCAAAAATGGCTATTTACATATATAATTTTCAACGTTAGTATTACAAATATGTACATATATGTTCAAATATATTATATGGCCACGTATTAACATAACATATAATAACATATTTGAACATATACTGTATGGACATATTTGTAATTCCAGTGACTGAAAAAAATTAAATATTCATTTTTGCAATATATATTGCATATATGACATATTTTATATATGTGAAATCTAAATATGAACTTTATCTCATTTTCATATATTTATACACATTATTCTTCCTATATAGTGAAATGAAATCTAATAAATTAAAGGAGAGATTTTGGATGCAATGTTAGATCAGAATCACAACTAGTACATTACACATGTAAGTAAAAATACCACAGTTTGAAATACTGCAAAAATGGCTACTTACATATACTGTATGTTTTTCAACATTAGTATTACAAATATGTACATATATGTTCAAATATATTATATGGCCACGTATTAGCATAACATATAATAACATATTTGAACATATAAATTGGAAATCACATTTACCCCCTTCATTCCAGAACTGGATTTCTGAAATTAAATCTGTTATTCAGATGGAGAGACTCAGATTTTAAAGGACTAGCTCCATAGGAAAATGTTTGGCTAATTGGGGCCAATTTCTTGATTCATTTGACAAATCTATATCTCAAGAACAATATATACCCTCTCTAGTTTTGATTGTATGTTTTGTGACTATGATGCGTTCTTTTATTTTGTTTTGTTGTCTCTTTTCTTTTTTGTTTTCCTTTATATTGTCCTGTGTATGTCTACAGTCAGAGCCACAGTTGAAACCAGAAGTTTACATACACTGCATAAAAAGGCACATAAACATTAAAAAAAAAAAAAAAAGTCAGATGTTAATGTGACTAAACTTTTTCACTTTTAGGTAGGTTAGGATTATCAAATGTGTTTCTGTTATGCTTATTAGCAGAATAATGAGAGATATATTTTTTTTTGTGAAATTGTTATAACTTTTCTTGAAAGTCAAGTTTACATACAATAAGATTATTATGCCTCTGAAAAATCTCAGATGATGGTGTCAAGGTTTTGAAAGTTTCTGATTGGCTAATTGACAAGATTTGAGTTAATTGGAGGCACAACTGAATAGAACAGTATTTAAGGAAAACCTCAAACACGCTGCTTCCTTGTGTGACAACATGGGAAAATCAACAAGCCAGAATCAACAAAAAAGCCAGATTACAATTTGCAAAATTACACTGGGAAAAATAATAATTTTTGGAGACACGTCCTGTGGTCTGATGGAACGAAGATTGAACTGGTCGGCCATAATGACCAGTGTTACATTTGGAGGACAAAGGGGAAAGCTTACAGGCCTAGGAACACCATCCCAACTGTGAAGTATGGGGGCAACAGCATCATGTTGTGGGGCTGTTTTGCTGCAGGAGGGACTGGTCCACTTCACAGCATAGATGGCATCATGAAGAAAGAACATTATGTAGAAATACTGAAGCAACATCTCAAGACATCAGCCAGGAAATTAAAACTTGGCCATAAATGGCCATGTCTTCCAAACAAACCATTAGTCAAATTAGTTAAAAGGACAACAGAGTGAATGTTTTGGAATGGCCATCACAAAGCCCTGAACTCAATCCTATAGAAAATTTGTGGGCAGAGTTGAAAAAGCTTGTGTGAGCAAGACAGCCAACAAATCTGACTCAGTTACACCAATTCTGTCAGGAGGAATGGGCCAAAATTCCTGCAAACTATTGTGAGAAGCTTGTAGAAGGATACCTAAAACATTTGACTGAAGTTATACAGTTTAAAAGATAAATAAATACCAAGCAAATGTATGTAAACTTTTGACTGTCTATTTATATATCTCCTACATGTAATTTGCATATATTTCCATGTATCATTTTTCTACATGGGACACAATTAAATCTAATAAACTAAGGGAGATATTTTGGATGTAATGTTAGATCAAAATCACAACTGATACATTAATTACCATGCGTGCAACCAAAAATACCACAGTTAAACAGTCTGGTTACTTAACTCAGCCTAAAGGAAGTCATCAAAACCAGACCAGATCCCTACAGTAGATATTTAACTGCTGTATTGTCAGTAAAAAACTAGTGTATATGTTGTTCATCATGGGTCACATTGTGTATTTGTGTGTATTTTGTACAGTTATCCTGCAGTGTGTGAGTTTTTACAGACCAACAACTTGCTGTCGGTCATCAGGGCACATGAGGCGCAGGACGCAGGGTAAGAAAACATCACCTTTGACCTTTTTATGTCATTCTACATGACTTCTATTCTTTCTTCAGCGCTCTTTTGCTTTTTTCTGAGTGACAGATGCCTCACAAACACACAAAGAGTATGTGTGCATATTCACAGGCTGTTGTTGACGGACAATCGGTGCGCAGATACAGCTGACAGACAGATATTGATTCTCCATAATCCACGTTCATTACTGTGCGGTAGCCTGAAATGCCACCGATTCACATACATTCCCTTCTGCTCAAGCAATTCTATCTGCCTTTGTCTAACGCAGAGTGTAGCTAATTAATAAATCAACTAAACAGCAGTCGATAATGCAGCACAATACTACAAAACAATAATAGCGCAGCAGTCGACAACAGAAAGCATGCTTACTGAGTAAATTAGCTCATGGTCGAATACTAATAATATCCTTTATGTGTATTATTCCTCACTTGTTTTCTGTTGTGATTAATTGATCGTCTTTTTCTTGCTCTCTCAGTTACCGCATGTACAGGAAGAGTCAGACCACAGGTTTCCCTTCTCTCATCACCATCTTCTCGGCTCCAAACTACTTGGACGTTTACAACAACAAAGGTCTGAGTTATTATTTACTACAGCATGTGTAGTTTATTATGTCGGAACTGAATTGCATAATGACAATATTATAAAAGTATGATAATGCTACTTGTTTCCATCTCATTATGACACAATTTGTCATAGTATTATTAGCCCTCCCGCGAAATTTTAATTCTTTTTCAAATATTTCTGTTTAGGGGAGATTTTTGAACACATTTTATTAAACATAATAGTTTTAATAGCTGATTTATAATAGCTATTTTTTTATTTGTGTTATTTTTTATTTTTTTTATTATATTACGCAAGAGGTGCACAAATTTGGATCACATAAGACATGCGCAACATTGTTAAATAGGGTTCAAATAAATAGCTAACAGCCTAAATCGTTAAATAATAGCTACATTTTTAAAAAAATCTTAAAGGGGCTAATAATATTGACCTTAAATTAAAAAAAATAATAATAATATTTTTCTAAATGTAAAAACTAAAATAAATAAATTATATTAACGATAACGGCTGGGTCAGCTGGCATTACTGTGTGAAGTTTGCATGTTCTCCCTGGGTTCGCATGGGTTTCCTCCGGGTGCTCCGGTTTCCCCCACAGTCCAAAGACATGCAGTACAGGTGAATTGGGTAAGCTAAATTGTCCATAGTGTATGAGTGTGAATGTGTGTGTGGAAGTTCCCAGAGATGGGTTGCGGCTGGAAGGGCATCCGCTGCGTAAAATCGTGCTGGATAAGTTGGCGGTTCATTCCGCTGTGGCGACCCCGCAAGGGACAAAGCCGACAAGAAAATGAATGAATGAATGAATAACGGCTGGGTCAGCTGGCATTACTGTGTGGAGTTTGCATGTTCTCCCTGTGTTCGCATGGGTTTCCTCTGGGTGCTCCGGTTTCCTCCACAGTCCAAAGACATGCACTATAGGTGAATTAAATAAGCTAAATTGGCCATAATGTACAGTTGAAGTTGAATTATTAACCCCCCTTTGAATCTTTTTTCTTTTTTAAATATTTCCCAAATTATGTTGAACAGAGCAAGGAAAGTTTCACAGTATGTCTGATAATATTTTTTCTTCTGGAGAAAGTCTTATTTGTTTTTATTTCGGCTAGAATAACAGCAGTTTTTAATTTTTTAAAAACCATTTTAGGGTCAAAATTATTAGCCCCTTTAAGCAAATTTTTTTT
Organism: Danio kyathit; assembly: GCA_903798195.1. Taxonomy (NCBI): domain Eukaryota; kingdom Metazoa; phylum Chordata; class Actinopteri; order Cypriniformes; family Danionidae; genus Danio; species Danio kyathit. The sequence continues at coordinate 10,782,792 of LR812532.1, read as the reverse complement.
CTCGATAGTCTACAGAACAAACCATCGTTATATAATATCTTGCCTAATTACCCTAACCTGCCTAGTTAACCTAATTAACCTAGTTAAGCCTTTAAATGTCACTTTAAGCTGTATAGAAGTGTCTTGAAAAATATCTAGAAAAATATTATTTACTTTTATCATGACAAAGATAAAATAAATCAGTTATAAGAAATGAGTTATTAAAACTATTATGATTAGAAATGTGTTGAGGAAATCTTCTCTCCGTTAAACAGAAATTGCGGGGAAAAAATAAAAAGGAGGCCGAATAATTCAGGAGGGCTAATAATTCTGACTTCAACTGTATATGTGTGAAAAAATGTATGGGTGTTTCCCAGTGTTGGGTTGCAGCTGGAAGGGCATCAGCTGCGTAAAACAAATGCTGGATAAGTTGGCGGTTCATTTCGCTGTGGCGACCCTTGATTAATAAAGGGACTAAGCCGAAAAGAAATGAATGAATGAATGATTAGTGAATTAATAAAATAAGGTCAGTCAAGTCGAGCTTTATTGTTATGTATTATAATTAATGTTATAATATAGTGTTATATTCCTAATTATTGATACAATGTATTTATTTTTATTTATAATATAGATGTATACAGATTATTATTTAGATAATATAGTCTACATTAATAATGTTATTTTATATAACAACTGATTCTCCTAAAAGGTCTTAAAGAAACACTCCAGTGTTTTGAAAATGGGCTCATTTTACAACTCCTCAGGTGTACAACAGAGTTAAACAGTTAAGTTGCTGTATCATGGCTGCAGCAGGCATATGATCTATGCCAGTGTTTCTCAACCACGTTCCTGGAGGACCATCAGCACTGCATGTTTTAGATGTCTCTTTTGTCTGTCACACCCATTACAGCTCTTTCAGTCTCTGCTAATGAGCTGATGATCTGAATCAGGTTTGTTTGCTTAAGGAGACATGGGCTGTTTCTCAATATGCGTTCTCGCGTCCTTGCATTCTTGTGTAATGTCATCATCAACTGCCAAAGTTCCAAAACTCAAGTCCGCAAGAATGGAGGACGTGTCAAAAGTTCCCGGATGTGTTCTTGGTATCGAGGATGTGTGGATGCAAACTTGAGCACCAAATTTGCTTGAGAAGTACCAGAAGCCATTGCGGCTGAATAAAGGAGCTGGGAAGCACAGCATTCTATACCTGTTTATTATTAAAGTTTACAGATATGACTTATGCATTTCAGGAGTTTCCCTAAATGAGACGGTAAAAAAGTAAACGTTCACATGAAATTCTTAATAAAGGCATAAACACATTAAGGGTGTTTATTTGCTGAAATTTGAATTGTGCAAAGTATATTTGTGAGGGTTTTGTGCGTGTTATACATATATTGAAAAGAAAAATAACAATAAATCGTATGAATGCTGTAATGTTTCAATAATTTTCAGTTATAAACGCGTGAAGGTCATGTGACCATCAGGAAGAACCAGGGAAGAACGCTGCATCTCATTTCTCACAGGATGCATTCTATGTTTTCGTGTCTCCTGAGTTTGTTATTCCGAGGTGACCTGGCAAGACCGATCTCCACGAGAACACAAGTCCATTCTCTGCATTCTTGGAATTGAGAAACGGCCATGGAAAATGTGCAGAGCTGGTTGTCTTCCAGTAACATGGTTGAGAAGCACTCATCTATGCTAAGCCAAGCTAAGCTACAAGTGCTATTATCAGTCCAAAAGATCGGCTGAATGGATAAAAAAAATGGTAAACCTCAACTGTTAAAACTGGCTAAAACTCAACTTTATAACTCTATAAAAGTTGTAAAATCAACCTATTTTCTGAAAAAGTGGAACGTTTCTTTAATTTCATATATACAAAATAGAATTCTTGATCTTTTTCTGAACTATGACCCAGATATGTTCTTGACAGCTTTGCAGTAAACCTGTTTTGTAAGATTTTAAAATGCACAAACCCTATTTAACAATGTTGAGCATGTCTTATGACAAGCAAGTGTGAACAAAAGAAAGATACATATGTTCATAACAGAAACAGACATATACATGCGCTCTTATAAAACATGTTTGTGTTTGTGTGAATAAAACCGCCCTACTGCCTCTCCACAGCGGCTGTGCTTAAATATGAAAACAACGTAATGAACATCCGACAGTTCAACTGCTCGCCTCACCCGTACTGGCTGCCCAACTTCATGGACGTCTTCACCTGGTCTCTTCCATTTGTTGGAGAGAAAGGTGGGAAAATCCCTGGAAAAGTGTTGCTAAACATTTTTGAAATGTGTCTTTTATATATGCTTGAGTTGCAGTTTATTGTTTGTAAAACTGTCCCATTCCATTTGCATTAACTGCACTCAAAAAATGACTGCTTGTTCAAACTACTTATTTAAAATGAGTTGAAACAACACAATTCTTAAGATTTTTTTCGGACAACGTAATTGTTTTATGTTCAATCCACATAAATTGGTAAAAACAATTAAGTTAACTTAATCAATTTGAGTTTGGACAACATGAAGGAATTGTGTGAAACCCAGAAATTGTTCCACACAATTGATTTGAAGGAATTAAGTTAACTTATTAGTTTTAACAAATTTAAGTGGATAGAACATAAAACAATTAAGTTGCCCCCAAAACTCAACTCAAAAAATGCTTTGTTTCAGCTCATTTTAAATAAGCAGTTCACCCAAAAAAAATTACTGCTGCTTGTTTAAACCACCTATTTAAAATGAGCTGACACAACACAATTCTTGTAATTTCTTTGGCCAGTTTCTTTGTTTTATGGTCAATCCACCTATGGCAAGCAATTTTTACATTTAATCTATAACCCGTACTAGTATCTATTTTCATGTTACTAGTGCTTATTTTTTTATATACTAGTATCTTTTCCATTTAGTACTACTACTTATTCATTAGATACTAGTGCTTATTCTTTAGATACTAGTGCTTTTTAAAAATAAACTCGTGCTTACTTATTAGACACTAGTTGTTTTTATTAGATACAAGTACTCAATCATTAGATACTAGTACCTATTAAATAGATACTAGTACTTATGCATTAGATACTAGAACTTATTCATTAGATACTAATTCTTATTAAATAGATAGTTCTTATTTATTAGATACTGATTCTTATTAAATAGATACTAGTTCTTATTTATTAGATACTGATTCTTATTAAATAGATACTGGTTCTTATTTATTAGATACTGATTCTTATTAAATAGATAGTTCTTATTTATTAGATACTAATTCTTATTAAATAGATACTAGTTCTTATTTATTAGATACTGATTCTTATTAAATAGATACTGGTTCTTATTTATTAGATACTGATTCTTATTAAATAGATAGTTCTTATTTATTAGATACTGATTCTTATTAAATAGATAGTTCTTATTTATTAGATACTGATTCTTATTAAATAGATACTGGTTCTTATTTATTAGATACTAGCACTCTGTTGTTATTAGTATTAAATTTAAAAATGTTCCATTGATTTCTATGGGATCTGTCACTGAGATATCAACTATTCAGTTTTGACTAGTATGTATTCCAGCTGGGACTAATATATATGTTTATAGTAGTTAATCATTAGCTACTAGTACTTAATCATTAGATACTAGTATTTATTTAATATGTACTAGTATTAGCACCTAATGAATAAGTACCTATTAAATACTAGTTTCTAATGAATAAGTACTAGTATCTAATAAAAATAACTAGCGTCTAATGAGTAAGCACTAGTATAGTTTTAAAAAGTAGTATCTAATGAATAACTAGTACTTAATAGAAAAGATACTAGTAAAAAATAAGCACTAGTAACAGGAAAATACATACTAGTACAAGTATTGATTAAATGTCAGAACGGCTTACCATAGTCCACCTAAGTTTGTAAACCATTAAGTTAACTTAAGTATTTTGTGTTGGGACAACATGAAGGAATTATTTTTGTCCAACTACCTGGTTAAGGGATTTGTAGTTCTCAGCATGTTTTATGTGGGACTGAATTAAGAGAGGGAAATGTTGACAATAAAAGTAATCTTAAGTGTTTAAAGTTAATAGTAAGACTTGTTAGAGTTTAATCTTCTTTAGTTTGAAGATTTAGAAGAGTTTCATGTAATGCTTTGAGTTTTGAGAATACCAGCTTGCAGACGCACCCATGCTTTGAGTGTTGGCAGCTTAATTAGCAAAAATGCTGTTTGTTGCTTTGCTTAGTAAGCAATAACTGTCCTAAAATGAGTTCTGAGATCAGTCTCAATCAACTGTATAGGTAACTCATGCTTAAAAAAGCTCTTTTAGTTCATTTAACTTCAAATAAAACTAAGAGACTTGGAAATGTACGACACATAATAGACATACATGATATTATCAGACCTTCGAGTTTAAGTTAAATAAAATACAAAAGTATTTAAATTTTTATTTGATAAAATCATGTTGGACCAACTTAATTGCATTTAATTGTGTAAATAGTTTTTTTTTAGTTGGTGCTAAACAAATTTATTGGATGGAAAGCCTGCCCTCAATTAAATTGAGTTCATCTAATGAGTCTTTTTTTGAGTGTTTGAACAAACAACAAACTTTCTTTTTTGAGTGAATGTTGTAAACACTACAATATACACTCACCGGCCACTTTATTAGGTACACCTTCTTAGTATCGGGTTGGACCCCCTTTTGCCTCCAGAACTGCTTTAATCCTGCGTGGCATAGATTCAACAAGGTACTGAAAATATTCCTCAGATAGATTTTGGTCCATATTGACATGATAGCATCACGCAGTTGCTGCAGATTTGTCGGCTGCACATCCATAATGCGAATCTCCCGTTCCACCACATCCCAAAGGTGCTCTATTGGATTGAGAACTGGTGACTGTAGAGGCCATTTGAGTACAGTGAACTCATTGTCATGTTCAAGAAACCAGTCTGAGATGATTTGCACTTTATGACATGGTGTGTTATCCTGCTGGAAGTAGTAATCAAAAGATGGGTACACCGTGGTCAGGTATGGACAAGGGATGGACATGGTCAGCAACAATACTCAGGTAGGCTGTGGTGTTGACACGATGCTCAATTGGTACTAATGGGCCCAAAGTGTGCCAAAAAATATCCCCCACAATATTACACCACCACCAGCAGCCTGAACTGTTGATACAAGGCAGGATGGATCCATGCTTTCATGTTGTTGACGCCAAATTCTGACCCTATCATCCGAATGTCGCAGCAGAAATTGAGACTCATCAGACCAGGCAATGTTTTTCCAATTTTCTATTGTCCAATTTTGGTGAGCCTGTGTGAATTGTAGCCTCAGTTTCCTGTTCTTAGCTGGCAGGAGTGGCACCCGGTGTGGTCTTCTGCTGCTGTAGCCCATCCGCCTCAAGGTTGGACGTGTTGTGCGTTCAGAGATGCTCTTCTGCATACCTCAGTTGTAACGAGTGGTTATTTGAGTTACTGTTGCCTTTCTATCAGCTGGAACCAGTCTGGCCATTCTCCTCTGACCTCTGGCATCAACATGGCATTTGCGCCCACAGAATTGCCACTCACTGGATATTTTCCCTTTTTCAGTTGTGCGTGAAAATCCCAGTAGATCAGCAGTTTCTGAAATACTCAGATCAGCCCGTTTGGCACCAACAACCATGCCACATTCAAAGTCCCTTAAATCACCTTTCTTCCCTATTCTGATGCTTGGTTTGAACTGCAGCAGATCATCTCGACCATGTCTACATGCTTAAATGCATTGAGTTGCCGCCATGTGATTGGCTAATTAGAAATTTGCATTAACGAGCAGTAGGACAGATGTACCTCATAAAGTGGCCGGTAAGTGTATAATACACTTTACTATAGAATGGTTCAAAAACACTTCAGTATTTACTATAATTACTATATTATTTTAGATCAAATTAAATAATTAATAATGAAATAAATCAAATATTTCTGTTTCTCCATTGAAAGTGTTTTAATGTAATTGTTTAAGATGTTCATGGTTTTTGCTAAAATGCTAAGATATCTCCTCCACAGTGACAGAGATGTTGGTGAATGTCCTCAGCATCTGCTCTGATGATGAGCTTATGAACGACGGAGATGAGATCTTTGATGGTAAGAACGTTTTCAGAAACACACACGTCAAATCTTTACATAAAAATTCAAATTATTATATCTATTTTTGTGTGTGTGTGTGTGATCAAATGGCAACTACAAGGTGAATAATTCAATGACTTTCAGTTTAGCAAGTGGAGTTTTAAAATATTGATTTGCTCAAAGAGAGTACTGTCTTCTTGTTGTGCAGAATATCCAGCTTCAGTATGTTGTTAATGAAATATAAGCCTGTTTTTCTGGTTCGTCTCAGCTAATGCTGCGGCCGCCCGTAAAGAGGTCATCAGAAACAAGATTCGTGCCATCGGCAAAATGGCCAAAATGTTCTCAGTCCTGCGGTGAGTATGGAAAGGGGTTGGGAACACATGTTTGCGGTTTGGATGTTTACAGCATCCAAAAATAATCTTAAAGCAATATGTGTTTTTGTGCGACGCGAGACTAAAAAAATCATTAATTCAACCTAAAATAAAACACATTTTAGCAGAAAAAAACACTCCAAAAATACATATATGGCAAGATCCAGTTATATAAACACCAACTCATAATATTAATAATTGCCTGTAAGTAATACTAAAATATCAGAAGTGTACACCAGTTATTTGCCATAACAATGTAGTATTACATATATATTATTATTATTATATATTACCTATATTATTATTAAAACATTTGGTACTACAATAAAACTGCGGTAGTTTTATTGTAGTACCAGATGATTTAATAATAATTGTGGTAAGCTATTTTATTATTATTTGAATGCAAGAAATACACCAACCATAGAACCACTTTTAACCTTATTAGCTCTGCTTTTAACCAAGCAGCCAAAGGTAAGCAAACACACACTATACCACAGTAATGTATTTAAAATATCCATGTTTTGAATTTTTGAACATCTTTGCAATGTCCATGTGCTGTATTATAGCTAATATATGTAACATGTTTTAAACGACTTAAGATCGATTTCATGTGGTTACATTACCACAGATGGACAAGCAGTTATTAGAGCAGGTTTCATGCTGTGCTTGTCCAGTTTATGTCATCAACCTCATAATAACCATGCAAATATGAATGCTAAATAGGCTACTGGTTTACAAATGTGCGGTATGAAATAAAGCCTGATAAAGTATTAAAGAAACAAGATTACTTAATCTACATCCACCCAATTCAAGCTATATCACTAGCAAAGGCAAGCAACTATTTATAGTACCTATTTAGTATCTTCGTTTCTTCGAGTTCTTCGAGTTCTCCAGCATACTGTAATATTAGCTATAGTGAACTGATAACTGTAATAAATACGGTAATATACTTTAGTTTTGTTACTACAGTAAACTGTTACTTTAGTTACTACAATAAACTAGCAATGCCAAGCAGCCTAGGACGTGTTGACAACATAAATCATGTGGTATAGCTAGAACATGCTAACAACTTGCTACATCCTACATCAAAAAATACTATACTATATTTTTTTGAACCACACTATAGTAAAATACTTGAATTAATATGTTGTGCTAATTCTATAGTTGCTATGGTACCACAACAACTATAGTTTCATAAACAAAATACCCAATACTGTAGTTATATAACTAGCCTACTATGCTATACTACAATAGACCACATTTAACTGTAGTTAAAAAACTATTACAGTTTATCAGTTAATAGTATAATAAACACTATATATTTTTTTACAATAGTATTTTTTGCATGTGAGGGATAAAACATGTTAACATTTAAAAATGTATAGGCTAAAGATAAGCTAGCTGCTTGCTAATTCATGCAAGCAACATGCAGTTTATTGATGACAAATGTAAACCCTGCTGAAAAATCCAGCTTAAACCAGCCTAAGATGGTTGGCTGGTTTTGGCTGGTCGACCAGCCTGGTTTTAGAGGGGTTTTGGCCATTTCCAGGCTGGTTTCCAGCCATTTCCAGCCTGGTCTTAGCTGGTCAGGCTGGGAGCTGACCAGCTAAAACCAGCTTGACCAGCCAAAACCAGCTATGTCCAGCTTAAACCAGGCAGGTCAAGCTGGTTTTAGCTGGTTTAAGCTGGTAATTTTCCAGCCTGACCAGCTAAGACCAGGCTGGAAATGGCTGGAAACCAGCCTGGAAATGGCCAAAACCCCTCTAAAACCAGGCTGGTCAACCAGCTAAAACCAGCTAACCAGCCTTGGCTGGTTTAAGCTGGATTTTTCAGCAGGGAACATGGAAGTAACATCCCAATTAATGCTACTAGTAAAACAACAGCTAAAATCTGTTTGAAATCATATCATGCTAATTAGCAGCAGTTTAAACCTGTCAACGACATTGCAACGTGCTAACCATGCTAGCAACCTACTAAACAGCAAATGATACATAGTGGTAGCACATGATAATATATGCTTACAGTTTGCAAAAACATGCTTGCTAAATGCTATAAAGCACTGGCTTTGGAAGAATGCTAGCAATGACCAGCTAAAATCAGCTAAAACTAGCTTTAACAGCCTGATTTAAGCTGGACATAGCTGGTTTTGGCTGGGCTCCCAGCCTGGCTAGGGTGATCAAGCTGGTTTTAGCTGGTTATCTCCCAGCCTGACCAGCTAAGACCAGGATGGAAATGGCTGGAAACCAGCCTGGAAGTGGCCAAAACCCCTCTAAAACCAGCCTGGTTGACCAGCTAAAGCCAGCCAACCAACCTAGGCTGGTTCAAGCTGTTTTTTTCAGTAGGGTATATAATGAATATAATGTATAATGAATATATAATGAATATCTTAAATACTGGATTTGAAATGTTTCACATGGAGATATTGAGTGTGAGATTGAGTGCGAGTACATTTTTGTACTAGTGTTTAATCTCAATTTGTTTTACAAGTATAAGTGTGTAGTGGTTTTAGTTAGCTGTAACCTGTCATTAACATGTCATTGTGTTTTGTCAGAGAGGAGAGTGAGAATGTGTTGACCCTGAAAGGTCTGACCCCGACCGGGATGCTACCGAGTGGCGTTCTGTCTGGAGGAAAACAGACCTTGCAGAGCGGTAAGTTACAAACGCAAACAACACACATTCTCTCTCTCATCACAGCCTCTTTTCTCTTCAAAGCCACTAAAACAAAGCCTTACAGAGCCACGGACATGTCTGCTAACCCCTTTTTTTATTGAAACACTTGTGTTCATTCTCTTCGCTAATGTAACCATCTGAAATGTGCAGACACGAACACATACAGGAACACTAACCGGCTAACGCTAACTGCTAATTGTCCACGGCAGCTACTTGGCAGCTAATGCTGGGGGATTGTGCTGCGTGCATGACTGTCACAATAAACTCCCCCATCCATCCTCCCTCTCTCCCTCTCTCCTTCTCTCCGTCTGTCTTTCTGTGCCTCCTCAGCTACCATCGAGGCCATTGAAGCTGTCGAGGAGGTTAAGGATGGAGAAGGTAAACTGGCCGGCCTCAATCTCTCTCTGTGCTGCTCAGAGGTTTCATAGGGACCCTGAAACACGCTAGCTAGCTAGACAGCGCAGCCTAGCTAACTGAGCGTGTGGGGGTGCTATGACTGGTCAGGGATTGTGTGTTTCACACACAAATACACATACTGCACATACACATTTATGCACATATCTGAATGAGGACATTTTTATATTATTTATGGAAAGAAATATATACTTTTTTAAAGGAAAGAATTAGTTGATGAAAAGCAACAGCATAGAGCTTTTTATGGTTACATAAATAATGTTTCAAATGAATAGATACTGTTTATTTAACCTAAATAATCCTGAAAAATGTATTATGGTTCTACTAAAATATTAAAAGCATTAAGAAGTCTTAGTGAGTATAAGAGAACATAGGCTCATTCTGAAAAACGAAGCCTATACATTTCTGGAGATCACAAATTATGAGCTATGTATGGCTGCATGTTGTCTTTAAAATGAACGCTACAGGGCGGTATGGCGCCGTTACTTTTCGCACTTATCAGCTGACTGCTTACCTCCTTATGGACGGCTTTTCCGCTGTTACCACTTTGTCTGGTAGCTCAACAAGTAAGTCCGCGTAGCGTAGTTGATCGTGACAATTCTGTTAAAGAGCGGTTCCAGAAAGCAGGTAAGACAAAAACAAAAGCTAAAGTTTAAATAAAATAAACAGTAAAACAACAGGGTGAGAATGTGGTAAAATCTGAAAATGTGGTAAAAATCAGGTGAGGGCTTTTCTTTTTCTGAATTGCTTTTTAAACTGGGTTTAGGGAAGTGGGTGGGCGCTGGTCAATCGGTGCTTTTTAAAACACTTAGTTGAGTTTAGGGAAGGGGGAGGGTGGGGGATTGGTCAGTTGGTCGGTCAGTCATTCAGTCAACAGCAGCCTCTGGTGGATTTACACGAGAACAGCAGAGATTAAATTTGAGATCTGAAAAAGCTTACACAGAGGTCTTTGATAAATTTGCAAAAACAGCAAAAAAAGAAAAAAATTAGCTCCTGGGACGTATTTTGCTCTCTCCAGAAATGTATATAGGGGTACATAATCAGAATGAGCCTGGGTTGGTATAGGAGGCTTTATTCAAAAACAATAATTTTGTAGTGTGCAATGCTAGGGCTGCAGAATATTGGAAAGAACAGACTTTGTATATATATATATATATATATATATATATATATATATATATATATATATATATATATATATATATATATATATTTATATTTGTTTTCTTGTAATATACATTTATATAGTTACTAGAACTCCTGTGATTTTTATTTCATTTTAAAATATTTCCCAAGTGATGTTTAACAAATTAAGGAAATTTCCACAGTAGTTTTATAATATATATTTTTCTTCTGGGGAAAGTTGGGTTTATTTTAGTTTGGCTGGAATCTGATTTTTCATTTAAAAAAAAAAATAATAATTTAAGGACAATATTATTGGACAATTATTATAAGCCCAAAACAAACCACTGTTTTCCAACAACTTGCCTAATTATTCAAATTTACCTAATTAACATAATATTCTAGTTGAGTTGTTAAATTGCACTTTAAGCTGCATATCTTTCAAAATAACTAGTAAATATTATGTACGGTCATCATAATGAAGACAAAATAGTTAGTTATTTATTACTTCACCTGTATCACTTAAACCTTTATATTTGACCACATAAATTTCAGGGATGTTTATTTAACAGTTTGACTCCATAAGTGTGTAAATAAATAAAATGTAAAAAACCTCGGTAGAATGATGTTGTTTTATTCTGTTTGACCTTATAATATTCATCTGTCAGCAAGAATCTGTTTTGTCATTACTAAGACATTATAACAATGTTCATACTGCAAGCGAATTACTCAAATACAAGATCTAAAGTGACATTTTTGAATTTGCAATAGCTTTTGCTATTTGGATGTCCAGCTGCAGATGTGAATGCTTGGCGGAAAAAAGTAGTTCCTGAAACTAAATGTTTTTGTCATTTTGATTTTAATCAAAGTGGTTAGCACTGCCGCCTCACAGCAAGAAAATCACTGGTTCGAGTTCTGGCTGGGCCAGTTGGCATTTCTGTGTGGAGTTTGCATGTTCTCCCAGTGTTCTTGTGGGTTTCCTCCGGGTGCTCCGGTTTTCACCACAGTCGAAAGACATGGTGAATTGGGTAAACAAAATTGCACATAGTGAATGAGTGCGTGTGTGTATGCGAAAGTGTATGGGTGTTTCCCAGTACTGGATTGCAGCTGGAAAAACATCCGCTGCATAAAACACATGCTGGAATAGTTGACAGTTCATTCCGCTGTGGCGATCACTGATAAATAAGGGACTAATGAATGACTTATGCTGTCAAACTGTTGTAAAAATGCAATATCACACTTGTAGCATTGCAATATCACAGTATATCAGCACTGCTGTGATTAAATCTCATAAAGCTAATATACAGCCATAACTTATATATTTTTTAAATATTGAGGGCTGTGTAAATAGGTATTGGCATATATCGACACTGCAGAATCAATGTGGCCATCCCTAGTTTTGAGCAATTATGAATTTGGTAAACCTGCTAGACCTGCTTAAACCAGCCATTACAGTTGATTTCAGCATGAAGCTAAAACCATATTAGACGTTAATTAGTTTCTGATGAAATCTAAATCAGCATATAAATGCAGTCCTCTGTTAATAATCGATAATGCATTCAGAACAGTGTTTTTTACAAATATACTGACTCTCAAATGCACACATAATTGGGATGTAAACACGCACACACACACACACACCTGTGTCCTCCTGCTTCTGCAAATGCTGGACTCCGCTCTGCTGTTCTCAACGGCACACATTCTTATGTACCTGCTGAAGGTTACAGAATGACTCAGCAGACGGAAGAATCTGGGCCTCTTCACCGGTGACCCAGCATTCTTACAGCACCCCGTCCCTAAACGCTGATCACTTGCTCTGGGTGTGGTCTCTGATGACCATGTGATCTGCAGGGATCATGTGACCTCTCTGTGACACGGTTTGCTCTTTAGACTCCATCCAAACCTGCTTCACGGATATATCTGGTAAACTGAATTGAAGGTCAATGAAGGTTTTGGAAGTTGAAACACCATTTAAAAATGCCTATAGAAGAATTGGGTTTTAGATTATGAGATTGACCTGGCATGAGCTACTAGATTTAAAAGCAAGGAAATGTAATTTGTGGAAGAGATTGTTACACAAGTTAAGACAAAAACATGCGTTATTGCTTGAAATCATAGGTAGCAAAACTGGAGCTGGATTAAATCTGCTGTTGATCTAATATGACAACAGAATATATAAAATGCAACCTGAATTAATATGTGTAAGTCTTTTTATTAAAAAAAATGTAAAAAATTAAGTTTACATAGGATGTCTTGAGTCTTTTAAAGGTGCAGTATGTAAGTTTGACACCCAATGGTTGAACTAGGTAATGCACACCTGGTTCAAAACACATGCAAGGGCAGGTTGCCAGATTGACGACATCAACAGAAGTGTGCCTGACTATCGAGCCTAAAGACTGATTTGAGGCTGATTTAAGTCATGTTCTAAATAAAAGCAACGGCACGCGATAAAAGGAATATTTCCTATATTAAAAGGAGTTTTTGTTCTAACCAACACCTGAAATTTATACTTTAGAAACGGCTTCTATTTCCTGCAGCTGAACAACAGGATAAACTGACAATGATCACCTCAGGTACACCTCGTGTTTTATTCAGTGTTAAATGCTAATAGTGTGAGTTTGAATGCCATTTTACATGACATGTATTGCCATACTACTGAAAGCAGCAGCAGATAGTTCATCTAAGATCTTGAAAATAAAATAAACCATTAGAAATTGACCTTTAGAATTGTGACTCAGTGCAAGCCAACACATATCAGTGATTCAGCATCTACATTTAATAATGTTAAAGAGGTTTAATATGTATTAATTAGATTATAAACCTTATTTTGTTGGAGTGCAGTGACTGCACTATTCTGTGCTTCTGAATGGCTGTATTTACATTTCTCTCACATTTCGTCTGATGCAAAATTGCTTATCACTGCAAATCTCGTCACATAGCGTGTTGTTATGACCAGGGCCAGACGGAATCTGCGGACATTTTTTGCTATTTCTGCGGAGAATTTTGGTAAAAATCTGCGGATTTCTGCGGAATTATTTTAGGAGTATCATAACTAAAACCTTAAAATGTGAAATAAAAAATAATATTTTTTTAACTTTTATTTAATGTTTAAAATGCAAATCCAATTAGATTAACAGTAAATAGTTAACTGTAAGTAAATAAACAGAATTAATGATGGGCTAAAAATCTGCGGAAAATCTGCGGAATTCTGCGCGCACAGATTCCGTGTGGGCCTAGTTATGACACAGGGTTACAATGTAACTTACCCACCTAATGTTTACAATCATAATATTTATGTTATTTGCTAATTAATAACCACCTCATGTGGAACTCTGAATCTGCGTCTCATTTACGAGTCTGCTACTGTCCACCGAAGGTCGCATTTCGGTCATGGACGCATACTTTGAAAACCTTCCCGACTGAATGAATAACATACACTCGTTTCCACCAAGGCTACCCGGCGTGCTGAAATATAATTGGTTATACTGGCAGTGGGTGGGTAAAAGGGACCAAAACAAAGACAGACGTTCTGGCACATAACGCATATTTTCAAAGCAGAATATCTGACTTTAGCATTGTTTTTCAGATAAACAGAATGTTCACTTAGCATGTTTCTTAAATATCTACAAACATATTATGGTATTTTTATGCTTTAGAAGAGTCAAAAACTTACATACAGCACCTTTCAAGTTTCAAAAATGTTAACCACCAAAACCTACATATATTTTATGATTTTTATCTATGCTTTCCCATAGTACTTTAGTATTAATTATATTATTAATATTTTGAATGGTATTTTATGTTTTGCCTCTCAGAAATTGTATTCGCTTTTGTGATTTTTCTAAAATTAAAGTGTATCACATTTTAATTTTAGCACTTTTTTATTCTGTCATAGTTGTTTTAGTGTTCATTTCTATGTTTTAAAGTGTTAGTAACTTTACCACATCAGCCTAAATTTGAAATTCAACTTATTTTATTTTGTTAATTTGTATTAATTTTAATGAGAGAGTGTTGACAACTTCTCCATTACAGTGTAACTACATGTTGTAACTACATAATTAGGGTTAGGTGTAGGTCAGGGTTAATTATTAATATTAAATTGTTATTACAATTGCAACCATATGTCACATGTGTAATGGATATTGTAAATAAAGTGTATTTTTATATTTTTAATTCTTATATATTACTTTGACATACAGTTGAAGTCAGAATTATTAGTCCCCCTTCGATTTTTTTTTCTTTTTTTAAATATTTCCCAAATGATGTTTAACAGAGCAAGTAAATTTTCACAGTATGTCTGATAATATTTTTTCTTTCTGAAAAAGTCTTATTTGTTTAATTTTGGCTAGAATAAAAGCAGTTTTTAATTTTTTAAACACCATTTTAAGGTCAAAATTATTAGCCCCTTTAAGCTATATTTTTTCTGATAGTCTACAAAACAAACCATCATTATACAATAACTTGCCTAATTACCATAAGCTGCCCAGTTAACCTAATTAACCTAGTTAAGCCTTTAAATGTCACTTTAAGCTGTATAGAAGTGTCTTGAAAAATATCTAGTAAAATATTATTGACTGTCATCATGGCAAAGATAAAATAAATCAGTTATTAGAAATGAGTTATTAAAACTATTATGTTTAGAAATGTGTTGAAAAATCATCTCTCTTTTAAACAGAAATTGGAGAAAAAATAAACAGGGGGGCTAATAATTCAGGGGGCTAATAATTCTGACTTCAACTGTATATGGTGAAGTATAGTTTCACATCAATAGTTATAACTTAATCAATCATATTTTAGAATGTCTTTGGAGAATTTCAATGGCAAAATAAATACTTCCAAAACTCTTTTCTCATCATTCAGGTGAGACGTATTGGAAACCCAAAACCTCCTGTGTAAAGTCTGAAAGCAAACCCAAGAGAGGGTCTCACATCATCTCTGATTGTGATATAAGCCACTATGTTTCCATCAGAATGAATCAAAGTACATTGAAAACTTTAAACCTTGCGTTGCAAAGAACTGTTGGTAAGGGGTTTGTTTTCTAATGGAAACATTGACTGTGCTGCTGGTCCTTGTGAGGTTTTTCCAGCTGATCTGGAGTGAACGTGATAAGATGTGATGTCCATTATCATCGCCACAGCTGTTTCCTTGTACACTGTAAATTGTGTGTGTGCGTGTGTGTTTGTCTGATAGTGAAATGTGCAGTGAATTTGTGCCTATAGTGACTATTAGATAGTGGAGTGGATCAATGGCGTGTTTGAAGAGATGTCTGTATATCGGTGAAAATGAAAGATAGTACAGGTCACATTTCACTCCAAAAATCCAATATGTTGCACATAGTGTTTTGGTATATGTAATACATAATTACAGTAAGCAATTATATTAGGTCTATATATATATAATAATAATCCATCATACAGCTTTTTATTATATTTTACGATTATTAAAAGGTGCTAATAGGAAAGTATAAGGAGTTTAAATTGACAATTAAAGGGCTAGTTCACCCAAAACTGAAAATTCTGTCATCATTTACTCACCTTTCACTTGCCACAAACCTGTTTGAGTTTCTTTCTTCTGTTGAACACAAAAGAAGATATTTTGAAAAATGTTGCAAACCGATAACCATAGTGTTTCCATAGTGCTTGATTTTTTATTCTACTATGGATGTCAATAGTTACAGGTTTCTAACATTCTTCAAAATATCTTCAGTTGAAAGACAGTCATAAATTTTTGGAAACACTTGAGGGAGAGTAAATAGCATTTAACCCTTGGGTGAAATGATGCTTTAAATTATTTTTTGGGACTTTTAATATGCTTTTTGTATTATTTATATTTATATATATATATATACATATATATATATATATATATATATATATATATATATATATATATATATATATATATATATATATATATATATATATATATATATATATATATATATATATATAGACTTCACGTGGGCGCCATTTTAAAAGCGAAAGCGAGGCTGCGGTGGGAAGAAACCTGGAAGTATCGCCTGGAGTCATACAGGAACGGCGTCTGCGATGGCGTATTGTTGTTGCGTACCTGGCTGTTTGTCTTATCAGTGAACAGAAAGTGACAGAAATTTATCATTTCACCGCTTTCCGAGTAACCCGAAGGTCCGTTCTAAATGGACAGTGAAAATAAAAAAGGATATCAGACCTGATTTTCAGCTAAGTTAAGGGAAATAGCATTAGTTAGCTGATGTTTTCTTTCCCAAACACACGTTTTAGATGCCATTTATCAAATTCAAGTTAATGAACTGATTCTTTCACTATATTAGACTTGTCACTTGAATTTCGTTACTGAAATATAAAAATAACATGAATTTCCCGCTAACATTTAAGCGCTGTTGAGCGTGTTCCTAAACAGCGCTGATTTGTCATAGTGTTCACCAGTGCTCAACAGAAATGACTGTGATTGGCCGTGAAGGTCATCACTGCACTCCACCGCTATTTACCAAGCACAAACAGAGACGAGCGATCCGCTGATGAATCGACTGATCTTCGCAGCTTTAAAACGCTCTATTGTCCGTGTATCTGTGTTTGCATTCGGTGAAAAGCGGTGAACTGATGACTTTCATGACCAATCACAGTCATTTCTGTTGAGAAGTGGTGAATACTATGACAAATCAGCGGTGTTTAAGAACGCGCTCAAATGTTAGCGAGAAATGGACGTTTTTAAAATTTTGGTCACACTTTATTTTGACGGTCCGTTTGTTGAATTTAAGTTACATTGCAACTAATTATCATTAGATTACAAGTAGACTGTTAGGTTGGGGTTAGGATTGGGGTTAGGGTTAGGGTTAGTGTAAGTTGACATGTAATTGCAAAGTTTCTTATAGTCAGTTAAATGTCTGTTAAAGGACTGTTAAATGTCAGTGTCAACAGATATTAAGCAGACAGTCTATTAATACTCAAATGGACCATCAAAATAAAGTGTTACCAAAATTTTTGTAGTGTGACAACACCATTACAGACAACACCGAGGGTGTGCTACAGAGGACTGCATTGTTTTATTGCTTACCAGGTTACATAGCAGGGAACCGTCCCCACGTTGTTTACCTGGTGCCATGAACTGAAGCCTAGGAGGACACTTAAGCGTATTTCTCTTAAAGAGATTGTGATTTTGTTTGATGCCCAACATGCTTTATATTGTTTAAATTAAACTGAACTGAATGATATTAAAGTGATGTGTACACCATATTATATAACACCATATAACAGCTGGAGGCCTGTAGTCCACAACATGTTGATGTTACAGTGCTGATCCTATACTTACGGGTTTCTTCCCACCGCAGAATTGCTTTCATTTTTTAAAATGGCGGCCGCGTGAAATAAGCGTATAGGTACCTGTTTCTAACATTCTTAAATATAACTTCTTTTGAGTTCAACAGATGAAAGAAAGTCATAAATGTTCAGAACCACTTGATGGAGAGTAAATAGCAAGTAAATTCTTACTTTTGGGTGAACTATCCTTTAAAAAACAATTGTGATTTTTAAAATGCCGTTTAATTTTTTCTATTTATACTTTTGTTACTCTGAATGTCATTTCATACATTTATATTTTTGTCAGGAAAACAAAATGGTAACACTTAATAATTACACACTATGAATCATCTATTAAGCATTAGCAAATAGTCAATTGATTATCTGTTAGGCATTACCTCTACATTAACTGATATTAGTAAGCAGTTAAAACCTGCAGAAACAAATGCTCTATTCTTGACCTAAAAGGACATATATAATGCGTTTAATAATTGTGTTTTTATACTTTGTTAATTATTATTTTTTCATTACTAAATGAAGTATTGCATCATTTACAAAGCAGTTATTTGAGAGAAGTTGCTGGTTTTTAAAGATTATTCAGAATGAGTTAGTAAATGATTTATAAACTATTCAAATTAACATTTATATATCTTATCATTCAGGCATATAATACTAGTTATTAGTATGTTACTGAATGCTTTATTAACTCAACTTCATCCAGTTTTGTGACCTAATCTAAAGTGAGGACTATTTATGCTTTATAAATCCCTATACATGACAGTTAAAGGCTCAGTTATATTCTAAACAGGAAAAAAGAACATAAACAACTTTATCCATTTCTATTCATTTAAAGACTCACAAATGAAACTGTATCAGATGAAAAATAAATCTTTGGAATCTTAACTAAAATAAAATTACTGTGCAGTTTAAAACATTTCGAAATAATGTTGAAATGTTGCATCAATATATTGTTAAGTTAGTATATTGTTGTTGTTTTATCCAATTTTATGTTATATTTTGACTTCTGTTATTCGGCAATGTTTAAACTTTACAGTAATTTTATTTTTTTAGATAAGATTGCAAAGATGTATTGTTTGTTTGATTCTGAGTCTTTAATCGTCATTTATAAGGTGTTTATAAAGCATGACTAGTCCTCACTTTAGGTCACAAACCTGGATGAAGTTAATGAAGCATTTATTAACATACAAATTATCTATTAGTATATGCCTGAATAATTATGGTGGCTTGAGAAAGCTGAGCATACTGTTTTGGCATACTACATAAACTTAATATTTTTCCGTCTTCTTCTTCTTAGACTATTTTAGGAATGCATCTCCTCCTAGACCATTCATACTACAACCACCAAACTAACTCCAAACCTCCAAACTATACTGAATTAAGTTGCTATATCTTTTCCAACTGATTGGACTCACGGTTTTCCAAAAACTGTCCTGGAAAATTCGGTCCCATTGACTTAACATTGGACCAAACTTTGTGACCTCATAACTTTGCGCCAGACTGTCATATAGACTTAAGATTGGGCTTATTTAACTCAGACTACCAATCTGCCAATCACTGATAACCTTTCAATTTACTAGCCACATCCTAGCAACCACTTACGGCACTCTAGCAACTGTCCCATAGACTTCCATTATAAAAAATTGCCATTGACTTTACATTGGACATACTAACGACATACTAATCCATACTAACAACATACTAGTAACATGCTAATTCATACTAGAACCATGCTAATTTATGTTAGCAACTGCCTAGCAACTACTCAGAACACCTTAGCAACCGCCTAGCAGCACCTTAGCAACTGCCTAGCAACCAATCAAAACACCCTAGCAACCACCTAGCAACACCTTAGCAATGACCTAGAACACCTTAGCAACCACCTATCAACGCCTTAGCAACCACTCAGAACACTCTAGCAACTTTTCATAACACTCTAGCAACCACTTAGCAACACATTAGCAACCACTCAGAACCCCCTATCAACAGCCTAGCAAGAAACATGCCAATCCATACTAGAAACATGCTAACATATATGTAGTTAAAACGATTTCAAACTTCTTAAAAACTACTTAAAAAAAACAAATATACACTACATGCGCCTATGTCATTTTTTTACCCGCACAAACGGATTCAAAACCTGTCTGGGTTTCAACGGTTTCAAATAGGTCTGCTAATGACGTAATGGGGGCGGGTACTTTCACTTTTCACTGCTACAGCTGCTCACCTCTGCTCGTGTTCAAACCAAACTAAATCGGCGCGGTTTTTCACATGGCAGGTTTTTACGTCTTTCATACATGTTGAGAGATCGAGTTTATCGACTTGATAAGGAAATATGTCTTGACAATCCACACAGACGTGACTTAGTAAAGCGTGAAGTCATGTGGGATTTTACTTGTTGCATTAGTCTGAATGTAAATCCCCTCGTCAGCAGAGATGTATAAAGTACTAGAGACCCAAACTTAAGTAAAAGTACAAGTGCTCTTTCAAAAAAGTGACTTGAGTATAAGCACAACTCTTTAAGCACAATACTTAAGTGGAAGTACTAAAGTATTCAACATTTTTTGTACTTAAGTATTGCAAGTAGTTTATTTAAAAATTTACTATTCAAGTACTGAAAGTAAAAGTAAAAGTATTGCGTTATGTAGTTTTTTTTTAAAAAAAGCAGTCAAAAGACACATTGTTTTGTTTATTTTAAATATCTTTTTTGGGGCACAGGATTAAGCAGAACAAAAAGAACCATGGTTTACGATTTATAAAATAAATAAATAAATAAATAAATATATATATATATATATATATATATATATATATATATATATATATATAGGCGACGCAGTGGCGCAGTAGGTAGTGCTGTTGCCTCACAGCAAGAACGTCGCTGGGTCGCAGGTTCGAACCTGGGCTGGGCTGGGTCAGTTGGCGTTTCTGTGTGGAGTTTGCATGTTCTCCCTGCGTTCGCGTGGGTTTCCTCCGGGTGCTCCGGTTTCCCCCACAGTCCAAAGACATGCGGTACAGGTGAATTGGGTAAGCTAAATTGTCCGTAGTGTATGAGTGTGAATGAGTGTGTGGATGTTTCCCAGAGATGGGTTGCGGCTGGAAGGGCATCCGCTGCGTAAAATCGTGCTGGCTAAGTTGGCGGTTTATTCCGCTATGGCGACCCCAGATTAATAAAGGGACTAAGCCGACAAGAAAATGAATGAATGAATATATATATATATATATATATCATAAAGGCGTGACAGCCTTTATGATAGACAGTTAACGTTATGTGAACATTGCACCCCGATATGAACCGTGGGTAGCTAACGGTAGTTAACTTATCTAGCTCTTATGGATAGCTCAAACTGCTGTTTTGTGTATTATATTATCTTTAACTTGACATGTTTCTTCAAATCCAATGGTAGAGTATGCACTTCATTCTATATGAACTGTCTTTCACTCCGACAAATGCAAACATTGGCTCTATATAGGGTCACGGGTGGTCTTTTTCCTCATCGCCACGAACAGTTGAAAGTGAAGGAGTTGAAGGTGGAATTTCTGGGTTTTCCATGTCTAAAACAAACTAAACTGCTCTCAACGCAGGCAGGCAGCACTGTCTTCTTTGATCATCTGATCAATGAATGATCGATTCCTAACATTTTTATAATTGTAACGAGTAACTATGCAGCACATAAAAAATCTACTGGAGTAAAAGTATTAAGCTCATCGAAAATATGTACTGAAGTAAAAGTAGAAGTAGGAGAAAAAAACAATACTCCAGTAGAGTACAGATACAACCTTTTAGTACTTAAGTACAGTAGTGAAGTAGTTCTACTTCGTTACTATACATCTCTGCTCGTCAGGCAGCGCTGGATTAGCGTAAGAGAGTGGACCAAAGCGCATCAAATGAAAGGTATTAACAGTCCGTGCGTTCAGTCCCTTACTACCATGATTTAAACTCAGTCAGGCAGCGTAATACAGAGAGTGGATCAAAGCGCATTGGTGCAATTATAATGCATCTAATATTTTGATAAAAAAAAAATAAAAAATTGCGATACCTTGATTTAATAAAAAAATTCAATCATCTTAAAACATAAATTCGAATTAATAGAAAAAAATCGAAAGAATCGCCCAGCCCTAATGCACGGATTATTAAAATGTAATAATTAACATTATTTTTATTCAAAAACGATAAGTCTGATTGGTACAAGGAGATATAGCAACAATCTCGAATGCAGAAGGCACATTTTGACCAAATTTGGGCCTCGTAGCATGAATAGCCTAGGAGGAGATACGTTTGATTTCGAGGACAGAGTAGTATAACAGTATGTTGGCTTTCTCAAGGGTATACGCGGAACTAGTGTTTCTTCACATACTGATAAACTTCCGGTGAATGGTTAATGTGACTTTTTCAATTTTATACGGTTCCTTTTACAGCATTGATGTTGTAGTGTAATTACAATACAGTCAGTTAGATAGACTTTGGCATTCATTTAGGTGCTCAAGTGTAAAACGGGACAAAAAGCAGTTTACTCAAACGCGCCCGTCAGAATTGGCAGGCAAGCGCAGAAGCTCCATTAAATATACTGAGGTAAAATAAATGTTCATCTTTTAAAGACATGGCAAGGAAAATGTAATTTAACGCAGTGCTACTTGTACAGTCTGAGAGCCACTTTATATCGGATATCACTCAGACAGTGGAGATCACTGGTTTTGTAATGGCTTAAGGGCGATTTATACTTCTGCGTCAAGCGCACGCATAGCGCTTCGCCGTGGCCATCGGCGTCATTGACGTGCACCTCTCAAAAAATGTAACGCGTACGTGTAGCGCAAGCTCCGTGATTGGTCGGCTTGGTAGCGCTGACGAGTGTGGGCGGAGGTGAGAGCCGCGCGCCCGATGCAGCGTGTGTTTACAAGTATGGAGTCCCGTGAAGGAGCTCCGGATGGAGACTGTTGTTTTGTGTTTACCTCATGATTAAAGTTGTTCCACGTCCGACGGTTCCCGCCTCAAAATGAGCGAGTTTGAGCCACTTGTACATTAAGGAAGTGTTCAGGAAAAACAAAAAAAAAACCAGCGAAGAAACTAGACACAGAGAAACAAACACCTACTGCCAGCTAGCGTTTCGGAAGTGTATTGCAGAGAAACAGAAACAGCGCGCAGAAGTATAAATGCACGGCTACGCGTGAGGCTTGCGCCGTGGGTTACGGCGATCACTTGACGCAGAAGTATAAACCAGGCTTTACAGTTCACCGGAAGCGCTTAACTCAGGTTACTGACAAATTAAAAGTCCTTCCGCATACACCGCATTAAGTAACGACAAAATAATCATTAATAAAGTATAAAAACACAATCATTAAGCACATTATAGATGTGATTTTAAGTGAAGAACACAGTGTTTGTAGCTGCAGTTATAAACAGCTTACTAACGTCTATTAATGTAGCGGTAATGCTAATAATGAATTCACTGTTTGCTAATGCTTAATAGATGATTCATAGTGTGTAGTTGTTATAAAGTGTTATCGAAAAAGCCTAGAGGACATATTCTAATGTGCAAAAAATATTAAAGAAGCATTGCACTCATTGTTTTAACGCATAATCATTTTAACAAGTATTGGATTTTTTCACATTACAGTAACAGGATAATAAACACTTTCACAAATCTGGAAATAATTTTGAAGTGAAATATGACTATGACATCTCTATATATAGTATATCCCCAAATCAATACCTGTGTGACTCAATCTATGGAATAACACACTCATCTGTCTAACATTGTGTCAATTTATAGTCTGTATTTGTTTCCAGTTTTGCCTATGAATAATTATCTCTCTCTCTTTCAAAGCCATCCGTGGCTTCTCTCCACAGCACAAGATCACCAGTTTCGAGGAAGCGAAAGGTCTGGACCGCATAAACGAGCGCATGCCTCCTCGCCGGGACGTGGTCAACAGCGTGGGCCTGTCGATGGGCAAGATGAACATGGCCGAATCAAACGGCACGGATGACAACAGCAATATCCAGTGATCGATTTCCTCCCCGTATCCCTCCGCTCGCCCCATTGCTCCTTCTCCCATCATGCATTTCTCCCCTCTATCCCCTCATTTTCACTGCTACCGTCTATGTAGCAGATGGATTATGTGATATATTTTAGACCGAACTCCCTGCTTGACGTTCAGCGGCCTCAACGACACTCAAGAAGGGCCCGCGTGAAGGAGATCATGCTCGACTGTTGCATGACGGGACGTGTAGTTTTACGGATATGGGGCTATGTACACGGAGAAGAGGGCATTTCCTGTTCCTTTGTCCGAAGAGATGTTTATTTATGCGTGTTTGCACTTCCGCGTGCGTGTCTGTGTGTGTGCGCGTATGTGATATATAATTATATGACGATAAGTAGGTTTTCACAAACGCTTACTCTTTTCCGTTTGATTTGTTTTGGTTTGTTTGTTTTTTGGCCTGCTGTGGAACGTGAAACACAAAGCTGACGCTCTATTTATTTAAAAAAAAGCATAAGAGAAGCGTATGTTTGCATTCGTACGTGCGCGAGGAGCTTATAATCGTTACTTTTACACTTCTATGTTTTGCTACTAGTAATCACTATAACTAATAACTACACGAAATAACTTAACCCAGGAGAGATTTGCAGTCGGCGCGAAGCCCCTCATGCTGTTTGTTTGTTGTGCGAATCTAACACTGTCAATCCGTGACTCTATAGCGCCCCCTATGGTGATCCAAGGGAAGCGTTCAGTCAGCTGTATGTGTGCGCGTGTGTGTGTGCCAAGAGAGAAACAGTGAGGTGATTTGATCTGAGGGGTTGCGTCGGGCCGTGGTGGGTGGTTTCAAACAGGTCCTGTACAGGTGCACTAGTAAGAACGGATTATGCGCATAATTCATGGGAGTTTATTTTGTATATAAATGGCGTATATTTTTAAGGAACGTTTTTGTTATCGCTTATTTTCACGTTCTTTTTATTTTGTATTCGAGCTATTTATTTTGTTGTTCGTTCGTTTTATTTCGTTCGTTTACATCCGCTGTACAGTTAATTAAGCTCCAATGAGGTGTTTGTTTATCGATGTACAGAAGTTATCCAGTAGTGTGAAGGAACATATAATTCTGTGAAAAAGACATCCGGGCTGCCAAAAGCATGACTGCATGGTTATTTCAAATGTAAAAATACGAATACGGACACACCTTAACGTGTCTCACATTTTTAAGGAGAAGTATATATTCCGATCATTATTCTAAACAATATTCTGGTTATTTATGATTATGATTATTCTTATGATTATTCTTAAGAGTTCTGCTGGTTTATTCCACACTTTGCCTCATTCTCGTTTCGGTTGCTCATTGTGCTTTACTTTATGAATAATGGAAAAAACGTTCATGAGTTATTTGTGATTCTATATCTTGTATTTTTCTCTGGAGCTTCATTCTGAGCATCATGATTTCCTGACCTACAGTACGGACAGTGTGAGCATGCCCTATGGGACAAATCTCTTTTTTTACTCTTGAATAAAATATGCATGAACCTTTTGTATTTTTTCTCATTTATTCAACTTGCATCGCCCCAAGTAGGGTACTACATTTTTTGAGTACAAGCAGTGAACTGTTCAATAAATTAGCATCCTGTTCCATTACAATAAAATTAAATAATCAAATCAAATATTCGTGAATTTCATGAAAAAGTGTCCAGGTCACTGCATTTATAGTATATGTTATACTACATTTATAGTATATGTTATAAAATGTAAATGTACAAATGGAATCAAACATATAATATGTCGAAAGATGCCAAAAGGATAAAATATGTCTTATGTAAAAAGAAGAGATAAGAAAAAGAAGAAATACGTTTAAATAATAGACGAATGATGTATGTGGTAATGGGGTGCGAAAATTATAAGCTTAGGCTTCCTCCCGCTCCATTTTCGACTATGTTAAAATGTATTTTTTTGAAGATATTTTATGTATGATATTTCTGTTCAAAAGTAAATCAAATCAAATCAAATATATATATATATATATATATTTGTAGCTAAAAATTTGTCTCATAGAGACATAAAATGTGTTCGGGTCAAGCACAGACACCTGCATACACACCTATTGTTATTTCTTCTCCTGCTATTGAAGTTTGTGGCATCCTATAGAGGAATTACCAACCTACGTCACACGTGACATCACACGGGTTCCCGGTTGCAATAGCAAACATGTGGTGTTGTGCGGTAGGATGCCAAAATCGAAAGTCCAAAAATAGAAAACTTAAATTTTACCGTACACCACACTGCTTTTAATGCCAACCGCAGACGTCTTTGGTTTAAAGGGAGCTGACGGGAGTGAGGACCTAATTAAAAATGCTCGACTCTGCATTTCTCATGTTATATCAGGTAAGTTCACGCTATGCTGAATCACACACATTACTCGTTTTTGATTGCAGCAATGATTTCAGCAAAAACAGTTAATTAAACTGCGGACACTGAATGCTAAGAATGAAATGTAAAATTGTAAGTTCCAGCCTGATCTCACGAGGAAATGTAAGTATTTTACATTTTGTCAGTTTAATGGCTAATTCGTACGAGTTCAGTTGTACGAAAATGTACGATTTTAAAAAGGAGTCGTGGCACCTAACCCCACCCCCAACCCCAACTATCATTGGGTGATGAGCAAATCGTACTAATTTGTACGACTTAGATCGTACGAATTCATATGAATTAGCCACTAATTTAAAAAGTTACGAATTGCCGTGAGATTGCATTGGTAAGTTCACATACCCTGCCGTACAGGTGCAGTTCGCTGTCAGAATGCAGTTGCTTTGCTTGTTGATGATTACCCAGGCCTTGTACAGCTCCGTCTTCTTTCCTTGTCTTTGGCTAGGCAGAACCTCGGTTTTTAGCACTACAAAGTTTTGAATCTGGTAATCATGGAACATTATTTCTTGCACATGACCACACAGAACAAAAGTGTTGGCATCCAAAGACTTGTAGGCCTTTAACTTCTCTCCTGTAAAATCACTTGGAGCTTTAATGAGATAGCTGTATATTTCAGGCTGGATGCTTGGCCATTTCATCTTATCCAATATCCATTGGGAGGGTGCTATCGCAAATGAACCTGTCAGATGAATGCCGCTCACTTTAACGTTAATTTTGTCTTATAACTGTGCTTATCACTGGGTGACAAGCTGTTATAATAAGCTGAAAGCATTATGTAAATAACATATATATATTAAAGCTGCAAGCAGCGTTGATAGGGACCTCGCACCCCGGCTCACCGCCGCCCGGTGGCCTCAAGATGACAGAGAACAGCGAACAATATTAACTTAAGCCGATATATAGAAAAACCTGAGAAAAATCACAGATTTATGCCAAATTTCCTTCTGCCAGCAGGTGGCGCTATGACTATGACTCAACATTGGCATGTAGATGTCGTCAGGAGAGGAACTTTATCAACCATGTGAAGTTTCAGGCAGATCGGACATTGTGTGGTTGAGTTATAAGCCAAACTACCTTCCGCCAGCAGGTGGCGCTATAACTGTGACTCAACATTGGCATGTAGATGTCTTTAGGAGAGGACTTTTATCAACCATGTGAAGTTTCAGGCAGATCGGACATTGTCCAAGAGACTTTTTTGTATGGTTTGGCATGTTTGAGGTGTGTGCCAATTTTCGTGCGTGTGCGTGATTCGTAGCTCGGGGGCTCGTCCATTCTAATTTTATAGGTGGCGCTGTTGAGTCATTTTGCCACGCCCACTTCCGAAGCCTATAACAAACGTAAATTTTCGCCACTTCTGAGGCGTGTGCAAAATTTTGTGAGTTTTCGGGCATGTTTAGCCCCTCAAAATCGCGATTCATTCCGCGGAAGAAGAATAATAATAAACGGAGCAATTTCAATAGGGCCTACGCACCGTTTCGGTGCTCGGTCCCTAATTAAAGCTGCAAGCAGCGATGATAGGGACCTCGCACCCGGGCTCACCGCCACCCGGGGGCCTCAAGATGACAGAGAACAGCGAACAATATTAATTTTAGCCGATGTATAAAAAAAACCTGAGAAAAATCAGACTTATGCCAAATTTCCTCCTGTCAGCAGGTGGCGCTATGACTGTGACTCAACATTGGCATGGAGATGTCTTCAGGAGAGAAACTTTATCAACCATGTAAAGTTTCAGGCAGATCGGACATTGTGTGATTGAGTTATAAGCCAAACTACCTTCTGCCAGCAGGTGGCGCTATGACTGTGACTCAATATTGGCATGTAGATGTCTTCAGGAGAGGAACCTTATCGAACATGTGAATTTTCAGGCAGATCGGACACTGTTTGGCTGAGTTATAAGTGATTTCCTGTTGCCAGCAGGTGGCGCTATAACTGTAACTGGATATTGGCATGTAGATGTCTTCAGGAGAGGACTTTTATCAACCATGTGTAAGTTTCAGGCAGATCGGACATTGTGTGATTGAGATATAAGTACTTCCTGTTCCATGGCGAAGCGTTGATGTTTGTCAGTCCACCACGGACACGCCCATCGGTGAAAACTCTAGATCTTCACAATATATCATCGCTAGAGCTTTCAGATAACACCACCTAAATTTGGTGCTGATACGATAAAATTTGTGCGAGGAGTTTGTTATGCTGTAAAACACATCACTTCCTGTTGCCAGCAGGTGGCGCTATAACTGTAACTGGATATTGGCATGTAAACGTGTTCAGGTCAGGACGGTTATCATACGTGTGAATTTTGAGGCAGATCGGATAATGCATGCCTGAGTTATAGCAACTTCCTGTTTCATGGCGAATCGTCAAAGTTTGCGAGGCCGCCACGGACACGCCCATCGCCGAAAACTCTAAAGCTTCGCAATTTAACATCGCCAAGGCCTTTAGATGATAAAACCCAATTTTGGTGTTGATCGGATAAAATCCCTAGGAGGAGTTCGTTCAAATACAACGCCTGCAAATGGCAAAAACACCACTTTTTCGCCGCAGGAAGTCAAAAATATCCGACTTCCTGTTGGGTTTGAGATATTGCTCCAAGAGACTTTTTTGTATGGTTTGGCATGTTTGAGGTGTGTGCCAATTTTCGTGCGTGTGCGTGATTCGTAGCTCGGGGGCTCGTCCGTTCTAATTTATAGGTGGCGCTGTTGAGTCATTTTGCCACGCCCACTTCCGAAACCTATAATAAACGTAAATTTTCGCCACTTCTGAGGCGTGTGCAAAGTTTCGTGAGTTTTCGGGCATGTTTAGCCCCTCAAAACCGCGATTCAATCCGCGGAAGAAGAAGAAGAAGAAGAAGAATAATTAAAGCTGCAAGCAGCGATGATAGGGACCTCGCACCCCGGCTCACCGCCGCCCGGTGGCCTCAAGATGACAGAGAACAGCGAACAATATTAATTTAAGCCGATATATAAAAAAAAACCTGAGAAATATCAGATTTATGCCAAATTTCCTCCTGTCAGCAGGTGGCGCTATGACTGTGACTCAACATTGGCATGTAGATGTCTTCAGGAGAGGAACTTTATCAACCATGTGAAGTTTCAGGCAGATCGGACATTGTGTGGTTGAGTTATAAGCCGAACTACCTTCTTCCAGCAGGTGGCGCTATGACTGTGACTCAATATTGGCATGCAGATGTCTTCAGGAGAGGAACTTTATCAACCATGTGAATTTTCAGGCAGATCGGACACTGTTTGGCTGAGTTATAAGTGATTTCCTGTTGCCAGCAGGTGGCGCTATGTCTGTGACTCAATATTGGCATGTAGATGTGTGCAGGAGAGGACTTTTATCAACCATGTGAAGTTTTAGGCAGATCGGACACTGTGTGATTGAGTTATAAGCCAAAGTACCTTCTGCCAGCAGGTGGCGCTATGACTGTTACTCAATATTGACATGTAGATGTCTTCAGGAGAGGACCTTTATCAAACATGTGAAGTTTCAGGCAGATCGGACATTGTTTGGCTGAGTTATAAGTGATTTCCTGTTGCCAGCAGGTGGCGCTATAACTGTAACTGGATATTGGCATATAGATGTCTTCAGGAGAGGACTTTTATCAACCATGTGAAGTTTCAGGCTGATCGGACCATGTGTGAATGAGTTATAAGTACTTCCTGTTCCATGGCGAAGCGTTGATGTTTGTCAGTCTGCCACGGACACGCCCATCGGTGAAAACTCTAGATCTTCACAATATATCATCGCTACAGCTTTCAGATAACACCACCCAAATTTGGTGCTGATACGATAAAATTTGTGCGAGGAGTTTGTTATGCTGTAAAACACATCACTTCCTGTTGCCAGCAGGTGGCGCTATAACTGTGACTGGATATTGGCATGTAAACGTGTTCAGGTCAGGACGGTTATCATACGTGTGAATTTTGAGGCATATCGGATAATGCATGCCTGAGTTATAGCAACTTCCTGTTTCATGGCGAATCGTCAAAGTTTGCGAGGCCGCCACGGACACGCCCATCGCCGAAAACTCTAAAGCTTCGCAATTTAACATCGCCAAGGCCTTTAGATGACAAAACCCAATTTTGGTGTTGATCGGATAAAATCCCTAGGAGGAGTTCGTTCAAATACAACGCCTGGAAATGGCAAAAACGCCACTTTTTCGCCGCAGGAAGTCAAAAATATCCGACTTCCTGTTGGGTTTGAGTCTTTGCTCCAAGAGACTTTTTTGTATGGTTTGGCATGTTTGAGGTGTGTGCCAATTTTCGTGCGTGTGTGTGATTCGTAACTCGGGGGCTAGTCCGTCACAAGCGCATAGGTGGCGCTGTCGAGTCATTTTGCCACACCCACTTCTGAAACCTATAATAAACGTAAATTTTCGCCACTTCTGGGGCGTGTGCAAAGTTTCGTGAGTTTTCGGGCATGTTTAGCCCCTCAAAATTGTGATTCATTCCGCGGAAGAAGAAGAAGAAGAAGAAGAAGAAGAATAATAATTAAAGCTGCAAGCAGCGATGATAGGGACCTCGCACCCCGGCTCACCGCCGCCCGGTGGCCTCAAGATGACAGAGAACGGCGAACAATATTAATTTAAGCTGATATATAAAAAAAACCTGCGAAAAATCACAGATTTATGCCAAATTTCCTCCTGTCAGCAGGTGGCGCTATGACTGTGACTCAACATTGGCATGTACATGTCTTCAGGAGAGGAACTTTATCAACCATGTGAAGTTTCAGGCAGATCGGACATTGTGTGATTGAGTTCTAAGCCGAACTACCTTCTTCCAGCAGGTGGCGCTATGACTGTTACTCAATATTGGCATGTAGATGTCTTCAGGAGAGGACTCTTATCAACCATGTGAAGTTTCAGGCAGATTGGACATTGTGTGGTAGAGTTATAAGCCAAACAACCTTCTGTCAGCAGGTGGCGCTATAACTGTGACTCAATATTGGCATGTAGATGTCTTTAGGAGAGGACTCTTAGCAAACTTGTGAATTTTCAGGCAGATCGGACACTGTTTGGCTGAGTTATAAGGGATTTCCTGTTGCCAGCAGGTGGCGCTACGTCTGTGACTCAGTATTGGCATGTAGATGTGTGCAGGAGAGGACTTTTATCAACCATGTGAAGTTTTAGGCAGATGGGACATTGTGTGATTGAGTTATAAGCCAAAGTACCTTCTGCCAGCAGGTGGCGCTATGACTGTTACTCAATATTGACATGTAGATGTCTTCAGGAGAGGACCCTTATCGAACATGTGAATTTTCAGGCAGATTGGACATTGTTTGGCTGAGTTATAAGTGATTTCCTGTTGCCAGCAGGTGGCGCTATAACTGTAACTGGATATTGGCATATAGATGTCTTCAGGAGAGGACTCTTATCAACCATGTGAAGTTTCGGGCTGATCGGATCATGTGTGAATGAGCTATAAGTACTTCCTGTTCCATGGCGAAGCGTTGATGTTTGTCAGTCTGCCACGGACACGCCCATCGGTGAAAACTCTAGATCTTCACAATATATCATCGCTAGAGCTTTCAGATAACACCACCCAAATTTGGTGCTGATACGATAAAATTTGTGCGAGGAGTTTGTTATGCTGTAAAACACAACACTTCCTGTTGCCACCAGGTGGCGCTATAACTGTGACTGGATATTGGCATGTAAACGTGTTCAGGTCAGGACGGTTATCATACGTGTTAATTTTGAGGCAGATCGGATAATGCATGCCTGAGTTATAGCAACTTCCTGTTTCATGGCGAATCGTCAAAGTTTGCGAGGCCGCCACGGACACGCCCATCGCCGAAAACTCTAAAGCTTCGCAATTTAACATCGCCAAGGCCTTTAGATGATAAAACCCAATTTTGGTGTTGATCGGATAAAATCCCTAGGAGGAGTTCGTTCAAATACAACGCCTGCAAATGGCAAAAACGCCACTTTTTCGCCGCAGGAAGTCAAAAATATCCGACTTCCTGTTGGGTTTGAGATATTGCTCCAAGAGACTTTTTTGTATGGTTTGGCATGTTTGAGGTGTGTGCCAATTTTCGTGCGTGTGCGTGATTCGTAGCTCGGGGGCTCGTCCGTTCTAATTTATAGGTGGCGCTGTTGAGTCATTTTGCCACGCCCACTTCCGAAACCTATAATAAACGTAAATTTTCGCCACTTTTGAGGCGTGTGCAAAGTTTCGTGAGTTTTCGGGCATGTTTAGCCCCTCAAAACCGCGATTCAATCCGCGGAAGAAGAAGAAGAAGAAGAAGAATTAAAGCTGCAAGCAGCGATGATAGGGACCTCGCACCCCGGCTCACCGCCGCCCGGTGGCCTCAAGATGACAGAGAACAGCGAACAATAATAATTTAAGCCGATGTATAAAAAAAACCTGAGAAAAATCACAATTTAAGCAAAATTTCCTCCTGTCAGCAGGTGGCGCTATGACTGTGACTCAACATTGGCATGTAGATATCTTCAGGAGGGGAACTTTATCAACCATGTGAAGTTTCAGGCAGATCGGACATTGAGTGGTTGAGTTATAAGCCAAACTACCTTCTTCCAGCAGGTGGCGCTATGACTGTGACTCAATATTGGCATGTAGATGTCTTCAGGAGAGGATTTTTATCAAACATCTGAGGTTTCAGGCAGATCGGACATTGTTTGGCTGAGTTATAAGGGATTTCCTGTTGCCAGCAGGTGGCGCTATAACTGTAACTGGATATTGGCATGTAGATGTCTTCAGGAGAGGACTCTTATCAACCATGTGAAGTTTCGGGCTGATCGGACCATGTGTGAATGAGTTATAAGTACTTCCTGTTCCATGGCGAAGCGTTGATGTTTGTCGTGCTGCCACGGACACGCCCATCGGTGAAAACTCTAGATCTTCACAATATATCATCGCTAGAGCTTTCAGATAACACCACCCAAATTTGGTGCTGATACGATAAAATTTGTGCGAGGAGTTTGTTATGCTGTAAAACACATCACTTCCTGTTGCCAGCAGGTGGCGCTATAACTGTGACTGGATATTGGCATGTAAACGTGTTCAGGTCAGGACGGTTATCATACGTGTGAATTTTGAGGCAGATCGGATAATGCATGCCTGAGTTATAGCAACTTCCTGTTTCATGGCGAATCGTCAAAGTTTGCGAGGCCGCCACGGACACGCCCATCGCCGAAAACTCTAAAGCTTCGCAATTTAACATCGCCAAGGCCTTTAGATGACAAAACCCAATTTTGGTGTTGATCGGATAAAATCCCTAGGAGGAGTTCGTTCAAATACAACGCCTGGAAATGGCAAAAACGCCACTTTTTCGCCGCAGGAAGTCAAAAATATCCGACTTCCTGTTGGGTTTGAGATATTGCTCCAAGAGACTTTTTTGTATGGTTTGGCATGTTTGAGGTGTGTGCCAATTTTCGTGCGTGTGCGTGGTTCGTAGTTCGGGGGCTAGTCCGTCACAAGCGCATAGGTGGCGCTGTCGAGTCATTTTGCCCCACCCACTTCCGAAACCCATAACAAACGTAAATTTTCGCCACTTCTGGGGTGTGTGCAAAGTTTCGTGAGTTTTCGGGCATGTTTAGACCGCCTAAAGGCCGATTCATTTCGGAGAAGAAGAAGAAGAAGAAGAATAATAATAATAATTAAAGCTGCAAGCAGCGATGATAGGGACCTCGCACCCCGGCTCACCGCCGCCCGGGGGCCTCAAGATGACAGAGAACAGCGAACAATATTAATTTAAGCCGATATATAAAAAAACCCTGAGAAATATCAGATTTATGCCAAATTTCCTCCTGTCAGCAGGTGGCGCTATGACTGTGACTCAACATTGGCATGTAGATGTCTTCAGGAGAGGACTCTTATCGAACATGTGAATTTTCAGGCAGATCGGACATTGTTTGGCTGAGTTATAAGTGATTTCCTGTTGCCAGCAGGTGGCGCTATAACTGTAACTGGATTTTGGCATGTAAATGTCTTCAGGAGAGGACTCTTATCAATCATCTGAAGTTTCAGGCCGATCGGACATTGTGTGATTGAGTTATAAGTACTTCCTGTTCCATGGCGAAGCGTTGATGTTTGTCAGTCCACCACAGACACGCCCCTCTGCGAAAACTCTAGATCTTCACAATATATCATCGCTAGAGCTTTCAGATAACACCAGCCTAATTTAGTGCTGATACGATGAAATTTGTGGGAGGAGTTTGTTATGCTGTAAAACACATCACTTCCTGTTGCCACCAGGTGGCGCTATAACTGTAAATGGATATTGGCATGTAAACGTGTTCAGGTCAGGACGGTTATCATTTGTGTGAATTTTGAGGCAGATCGGATAATGCATGCCTGAGTTATAGCAACTTCCTGTTTCATGGCGAATCGTCAAAGTTTGCGAGGCCGCCACGGACACGCCCATCGCCGAAAACTCTAAAGCTTCGCAATTTAACATCGCCAAGGCCTTTAGATGACAAAACCCAATTTTGGTGTTGATCGGATAAAATCCCTAGGAGGAGTTCGTTCAAATACAACGCCTGGAAATGGCAAAAACGCCACTTTTTCGCCGCAGGAAGTTAAAAATATCCGACTTCCTGTTGGGTTTGAGATATTGCTCCAAGAGACTTTTTGGTAGGTTTTGGCATGTTTGAGGTGTGTGCCAATTTTCGTATGCGTGCGTGATTCGTAGTTCGGGGGCTCGTCCGTTCCAACTTTATAGGTGGCGCTGTTGAGTCATTTTGCCACGCCCACTTCCGAAGCCCATATCAACCGGTCATTTACACCGCCTTTGATGTGTGTGCAAAGTTTCATGAGTTTTCGAGCATGTTTAGACCCTCAAAAGTGCCCCGATAGGGGGCGGAATAATAATAAATAATAATAATAATAATAATAATAATAAAAAA
The DNA here is from genome assembly GCA_903798195.1 of Danio kyathit. NCBI lineage: Eukaryota > Metazoa > Chordata > Actinopteri > Cypriniformes > Danionidae > Danio > Danio kyathit. Next base: position 10,747,574 of record LR812532.1, on the reverse strand, counting down.
CATTAGAAATCCAATAGGGCCTACGCACCGTTTCGGTGCTCGGTCCCTAATAAACGGAGCAATTCCAATAGGGCCTACGCACCGTTCCGGTGCTCGGTCCCTAATTAAAGCTGCAAGCAGCGATGATAGGGACCTCGCACCCTGGCTCACCGCCGCCCGGTGGCCTCAGGATGACAGAGAACAGCGAACAATATTAATTTAAGCCGATATATAGAAAAACCTGAGAAAAATCACAGATTTATGGCAAATTTCCTTCTGTCAGCAGGTGGCGCTAAGACTGTGACTCACCATTGGCATGTAGATGTCCGTCAGGAGAGGACTTTTATCAATAATGTGAAATTTCGGGCTGATCGGACATTGTGTGATTGAGGTATAAGCCAAACTACCTTCTGACAGCAGGTGGCGCTATGACTGTGACTCAATATTAGCATGTAGATGTCTTCAGGAGAGGAATCTCATTGAACCTGTTAATTTTCAGGCAGATGGGACATTGTGTGGCTGAGTTATGAGTAGTTTCCTGTTGCCAGCAGGTGGCGCTATGTCTGTGACTTAATATTGGCATGTAGATGTCTTCGGGAGAGGATTTTTATCAAACATCTGAAGTTTCAAGCAGATCGGACATTTTTTGGCTGAGTTATAAGTGATTTCCTGTTGCCAGCAGGTGGCGCTATAACTGTAACTGGATATTGGCATGTAGATGTCTCCAGGAAAGGACTCTTATCAACCATGTGAGGTTTCAGGCAGATTGGACATTGTGTGGTAGAGTTATAAGCCAATCAACCTTCTGTCAGCAGGTGGCACTATAACTGTGACTCAATATTGGCATGTAGATGTCTTCAGGAGAGGACTCTTATCAAACTTGTGAATTTTCAGGCAGATCGGACACTGTTTGGCTGAGTTATAAGTGATTTCCTGTTGCCAGCAGGTGGCGCTATGTCTGTGACTCAGTATTGGCATGTAGATGTGTGCAGGAGAGGACTTTTATCAACCATGTGAAGTTTTAGGCAGATTGGACATTGTGTGATTGAGTTATAAGCCAAAGTACCTTCTGCCAGCAGGTGGCGCTATGACTGTTACTCAATATTGACATGTAGATGTCTTCAGGAGAGGACCCTTATCGAACATGTGAATTTTCAGGCAGATTGGACATTGTTTGGCTGAGTTATAAGTGATTTCCTGTTGCCAGCAGGTGGCGCTATAACTGTAACTGGATATTGGCATATAGATGTCTTCAGGAGAGGACTCTTATCAACCATGTGAAGTTTCGGGGTGATCGGACATTGTGTGAATGAGTTATAAGAACTTCCTGTTCCATGGCGAAGCGTTGATGTTTGTCAGTTCGCCAGGGACACGCCCATCGGTGAAAACTCTAGATCTTCACAATATATCATCGCTAGAGCTTTCAGATAACACCACCTAAATTTGGTGCTGATACGATAAAATTTGTGCAAGGAGTTTGTTATGCTGTAAAACACATCACTTCCTGTTGCCAGCAGGTGGCGCTATAACTGTAACTGGATATAGGCATGTAGACGTGTTCAGGGCAGGACGGTTATCATACGTGTTAATTTTGAGGCAGATCGGATAATGCATGCCTGAGTTATAACAACTTCCTGTTTCATGGCGAATCGTCAAAGTTTGCGAGGCCGCCACGGACACGCCCATCGCCGAAAACTCTAAAGCTTCGCAATTTAACATCGCCAAGGCCTTTAGATGACAAATCCCAATTTTGGTGTTGATCGGATAAAATCCCTAGGAGGAGTTCGTTCAAATACAACGCCTGGAAATGGCAAAAACGCCACTTTTTCGCCGCAGGAAGTCAAAAATATCCGACTTCCTGTTGGGTTTGAGATATTGCTCCAAGAGACTTTTTGGTAGGTTTTGGCATGTTTGAGGTGTGTGCCAATTTTCGTGCGTGTGCGTGATTCGTAGCTCGGGGGCTCGTCCGTTCCAAGTTATAGGTGGCGCTGTTGAGTCATTTTGCCACGCCCACTTCTGAAACCTATAATAAACGTAAATTTTCGCCACTTCTGAGGCGTGTGCAAAGTTTCGTGAGTTTTCGGGCATGTTTAGCCCCTCAAAACCGCGATTCAATCCGCGGAAGAAGAAGAAGAATAATAATTAAAGCTGCAAGCAGCGATGATAGGGACCTCGCACCCGGGCTCACCGCCGCCCGGTGGCCTCAAGATGACAGAGAACAGCGAACAATATTAATTTAAGCAGATATAATAAAAAACCTGAGAAAAATCACAGATTTATGCCAAATTTCCTCCTGTCAGCAGGTGGCGCTATAACTGTAACTGGATATTGGCATGTAGATGTCTTCAGGAGAGGACTTTTATCAACCATGTGAAGTTTCAGGCAGAACGGACACTGTTTGGCTGAGTTATGAGTGATTTCCTGTTGCCAGCAGGTGGCGCTATAACTGTAACTGGATTTTGGCATGTAGATGTGTTCAGGAGAGGAACTTTATTACCCATGTGAAGTTTCAGGCAGATCGGACATTGTGTGGTTGAGTTATAAGCCAAACTACCTTCTGCCAGCAGGTGGCGCTATGACTGTGACTCAATATTTGCATGTAGATGTCTTCAGGAGAGGACCCTTATCGAACATGTGAATTTTCAGGCAGATTGGACACTGTTTGGCTGAGTTATAAGTGATTTCCTGTTGCCAGCAGGTGGCGCTATAACTGTAACTGGATATTGGCATGTAGATGTCTTCAGGAGAGGACTCTTATCAACCATGTGAAGTTTCAAGCAGATCGGACATTGTGTGATTGAGATATAAGTACTTCCTGTTCCATGGCGAAGCGTTGATGTTTGTCAGTTTGCCACGGACACGCCCATCGGTGAAAACTCTAGATCTTCACAATATATCATCGCTAGAGCTTTCAGATAACACCACCCAAATTTGGTGCTGATACGATAAAATTTGTGCGAGGAGTTTGTTATGCTGTAAAACACATCACTTCCTGTTGCCAGCAGGTGGCGCTATAACTGTAACTGGATATTGGCATGTAAACGTGTTCAGGTCAGGACGGTTATCATACGTGTGAATTTTGAGGCAGATCGGATAATGCATGCCCGAGTTATAACAACTTCCTGTTTCATGGCGAATCGTCAAAGTTTGCGAGGCCGCCACGGACACGCCCATCGCCGAAAACTCTAAAGCTTCGCAATTTAACATCGCCAAGGCCTTTAGATGACAAAACCCAATTTTGGTGTTGATCGGATGAAATCCCTAGGAGGAGTTCGTTCAAATACAACGCCTGGAAATGGCAAAATCGCCACTTTTTCGCCGCAGGAAGTCAAAAATATCCGACTTCCTGTTGGGTTTAAGATATTGCTCCAAGAGACTTTTTGGTAGGGTTTGGCATGTTTGAGGTGTGTGCCAATTTTCGTGCGTGTGTGTGATTCATAGTTCGGGGGCTCGTCCGTTCCAAGTTTATAGGTGGCGCTGTCGAGCCATTTTGCCACGCCCACTTCCGACGCCCATATCAACCGGTCATTTACACCGCCTTTGATGTGTGCGCAAAGTTTCATGAGTTTTCGAGAATGTTTAGACCCTCAAAAGTGCCCCGATAAGGGGCGGAATAATAATAAAAAGAATAATAAAAAACAGAGCAATTCCAATAGGGCCTACGCACCGTTCCGGTGCTCGGTCCCTAATAAACGGAGCAATTCCAATAGGGCCTACGCACCGTTTCGGTGCTCGGTCCCTAATAAACGGAGCAATTCCAATAGGGCCTACGCACCGTTTCGGTGCTCGGTCCCTAATAATAAACGGAGCAATTCCAATAGGGCCTACGCACCGTTTCGGTGCTCGGTCCCTAAATATGTCATCAATATAACTTATTTCTAAGACAACAACAAACTCTGTACCGCATCGGATGTCATTCCCTCGCTGTAAATGCTAGCGCTCCTGGTTTTTTTCTGCAACCTCGCTGCGCGCGCATCCTGAATGTTTACAAACATGGTAATTCATCTATAAAGCCATGTGGTAAAACGTATCCCAAATAGCATACAAATGTGGGCCACTTTAGGCAGTTATGCAGCACTGGTGGTCTTTTTTCAGCCATGACAAAAAGAATGTGAGCCTGACGTGGCCCACCTGTAAAATGGCAAAAGGGGGTCACAGATTCCAATTCATATATGAGCCATTTAAGGCAAAGTTGTGTAATCACGTTGTAATATGAGTGTGAACCTAATGTGGCCAATGTGGAAAATGGTAAATTTGGCCCAAATGACAGAAAACAAATGTGTCCGTGTTTTTAGGTGCCCCTAAAACATTTTATATTCTCTCTCCCCATGAAGATATAAAGCATAAACTGAAATGATGAAGAGTAGGGTACGCACTAAAGGTCCTGTGAAATTAAAATAAAGCTTTTTAGATGTTAGTTATCAGTGTAAGTATATCTAAAGCGGTAACACTTTATTTTGATGGTCCATTTGAGTATTAGTAAACTGTCTGCTTAATATATGTTGATACTGCTGCTAAACAGACATTTAACTGACTGTAAGAAACTTTGCAAGTACATTTCAACTTACACTAACCTTTACCCTAACAGTCTACTTATAATCTAATGAGAATTAGTTGGCATGTAGATGCAATGTAACTTAATTCAACAAACGGACCATTAAAAAAAAGTGTGACCCAATAAGCTAGTGTGCTCCAAAAATGAAGTGAAAAACAAACCATAATAAGAATTTTGCCAACATGTCATACTTGCATATAGAAATATATTAATGCTAAACATCTAAACTTACGTCAGCTGCTTTCTGTTCCTTTTGAAAAATAGATTTTGCTGACACTGACCTCATATGGTTGACAACAGCCCTATAAGATTACAAAACCCCTAATGTAAGAATTTGGTATAAAAGATAAATTAGGTTATAAAAAAGTTAGGAAAAATATCCTTTATTTATTTATTTTTTATTTTTATTCTTTTTTTTTTTAGAGTATGAAAAACAAAATCAAAACTCAAAACCTTTGGACCACACTCAACTTCCTTATTCCTCATTTAAAGAGCACATTACGCATTATTATGCATTTTTATGCCAAAAATGATCTGTGAGGGCAGAAGTTTTGCACTGATTTGTGAATGAAAGCACCCGAACAGATACGCTATCATTCATTGTTCAGAGATTGATATTTCCTTTAGCGTACTGAAAGTGAAACAATGTTGCCCAACGAGGTATTTCAGAAAAGAAAGAAAGAAAGAGAGAGAGAGAGAGAGAGAGAGAGAGAAAGAGAGAGAGAGAGAGAGAGAGAGAGAGCAAACAAGACAGACGTACGGTCGGCTGAAGCAGATCGAGTACACGATACCAGAATAAACCACGCCGTGTCAAAGCTAATTCAAGGTAAGTAAGATTAATTGAGTTATTTCTTAATCAGCTTTTTTTATGATTTTGAATGTGTCTTATGACACTGTAAATAATATCCGTTAATTACCGTGTTTTTTTTTTTTTTTGTGATTCGTGTTGTTTATTTATGCATTTGAATAGCATTATGATACCTTGATCTTTCTTCCAAAACATTTGACCTTGAAAAGTTAAAAAAGAGATACTTTTATTAACATTTTTAATAGTTCAAAGTGATTTATTTTCTGGGTTAGTGTTGCATGTTAGTACAACCACCTTGTAATAACTGCCAGTAGGTTTTCTGTTATTTTACAGACTTATGTCTATATCATTTCGTATACATCACATTAATGTCAATAAAAGTCACTTTGTTAAACTGTAGAGTTGAAATTTTAACATCAAAAGATATTCCTTCTGACAGACCTGCATATGGAGTCCATCGGTATAATATCTAGACGTCATTTGGACGTCCGCCAGATGTCTAAAATGTTTAGTGATGCAATTCACAACCGTAATAAACGGAAAACACTTGTGAATCACAAAATTTATGGAAACTGTTAATTAATAAATATATCATTAATAATGATTGTATTTTTTAAAACCTAATGTTACCTAATAGTTAACATTAATACATTTTTATTACATTTGCCCATCTTGTCACATCCCATTATTAAAAATAAATATGCTACAGGAAAAGAAATGTAAATTCATAAATTCTTTAAAAATGTGTTGGCTGTGTTATTTATTATCATTAAAAAAAAAAAAAGAAGTGTCTTGAAAAATATCTAGTCAAATATTATTTACTGTCATCATGACAAAGATAAAATAAATCAATCATTAGAAATGAGTTATTAAAACTATTATGTTTAGAAATGTGTATATATATATATATATATATAAATATATATAAATAAATATATATATATATATATATATATATATACATACAGTATATACATACATACATATTCACAGTCTTTTGTATTTTCAATAGTACTTTTATTTTTCATTAATTTATTAAAGTGAGTTATCTTTAGTAGAAAGTGTTATTCTTGTCTAAGACACAAATATTTATGATTGAAAAAATATTTTATTGATAAGTCTAATCAAATTGATGCAATCTTAATTTGGAAATGTTTTTGATTTGAAACGAATTCTAAAAGATTTGTATGACAAGATAACATCAAGAGTACGATCACTGATGTTTTCTCTTTATAATGGTTATATCATGTGATTTGGTTGAGTTATAAATAAATCAGCAGGTGCTTTGAGCCTCTCATATTTGCTCTCTCACTTTTGGTTTGCTTTCTGTGTAGGTTAAGCTCTTTGACTGTCGATCATTTCAGGTGAAATGCAAAGAGCTTCATTATGTTGCATGCTGATATCCAAATGATGCCTTAGAGGTAGAACAAGGAGTGGCACTGTAAAACCTGCCATTTCTGTAAATCCTCTTAATCTATGTGCAATCTCATGCACAGCTGTAATGCCAACTCAATCTCACGGCAATTCGTAACTTTTTCATTAGTGGCTAATTCGTATGAATTCGTACGATCTAATTCGTACAAATTAGTACGATTTGCCCATCACCCAATGACAGTTGGGGTTAGGGGTGGGGTTAGGTGCCACGCCTCCTTTTTAAAATCGTACATTTTCGTACGACTGAACTCGTACGAATTAGCCACTAAACTGACAAAACGTAAAATACTTACGTTTCCTCGTGAGATCAGGCTGGTAATGCAGCACTCTAGGACAAAAACTGGAACTAATTCAGAATAGAAAATTAGTGATTTCATTTAAACTTCTGTGGAATTTAAATAGATGTTAGTATATTAGCTTCATCTCCAGTGAGTTTTAAATGTTTTTTTTAATTTCTAAACAAAATAGTTTTAATAACTTATTTCTAATATCAAATGTATCTTTGTCTTTGCCATGATGACAGTAAATAACATTTTTATTCTGTAAGATACTAGTATCCAGCTTTAAGTGTACTTTAAAGGCTCAAGTATGTTAATTAGGTAAACTAGGCGAGTTAGTTTAAAGAGTTCCTATTTTGCATTATAAAAGGTCATATTTTGGATCTGGGGCTCTCCAACAACAGGCTGAAATGCATTCAAGGTCAAAAAACACTTTCATTGTCTTATAATATGCATTTATTTTTACCTAATTATCCCAACGACTCCCATATGATTCGTTCAGTGATTCATTTGTTCCCAAACCCCTCCTTTGCATGAGGCTAATCTGCGCTGATTGGTCTGATGACCCAGTCTGTTGTGATTGGTCGACTGGATGCAGCACGAGACAGTGAGAAACGCCCACCATGGTCATGAAGTAGCACAGAGTGTATATGTGTGAGCCCAATGCAGGAATGCATTAAAGCAATGCAGTTAAACACCAGCATATTACTAACATATTAATCTTAACCCTAACTCCAAGTAATAACGACGACACACATTTAGTATTAATCCACACAGTGGCAAACGTTTTTTGAAAATCGACCAGGGATTTGGCCATAGCAAAGGCAAACAGCAGAGGATCACGAGTTCAGAATTCATTTAAATTGTTAAAGGAAGAAGCAGGCGTCACGTTATCAATGTGGTTTTGGACACAATATGTGAACAGCCGCATGAAGATTTAACCTGAGAGATGCATTACAAACACTGATCTATAACAGATAAGTGATTACAAGCCGCGCGGAGTGATAACAACTAACAACACATAATTAAACACATATTTTGCTAACTGCAGAAAACGAGGCAACCATTTTAATTACACTTACATGTTATGATCTGGAGGAAGAAGAAACTGGTCCATATGAACTGTAACAGTTACTGACAAAGTCCCTGTCAAAGTCTGACCATACATAATAGTCTCTGCTGCTCCTTCCTTTAATAGCAAACGGCCAGCAAATCTCACGTTGCAGCGAAGGTTATTGTATCAAAAATCTGAAAAATGACAGGAACAAACACAGCACTAGGTTGGCCATACTGTGGTATTGTAGTGAAAATGAGCTTTAATCCTTTATTCCCTGCAGCCTAATCTCAATCTGTCAGATAGTCATCTTTGCGTCATGATCAGTCCTGTGATCCCCCACACTCCGCTAGTGTCTGAAAGGAAAGGCGCGTTCACGTTTTACCAGATCCGGCACTACATACTTGGGGATGTATCGTATCGACATTGATGCGTTCAGGCAAAATATCTGAACCTAACACAATTTATTTATTCGACTCTGAGTCGACTATTTCGTTAAAGAATCAATAGTTTTAAACATGGCACACTCTTAGATTTAAACCTCAGCTGGATGTTTTCATTCACTGTGACGCTGTGTTACACACTGCATGGAAGCTCATTTTCAAAAACCCATAATAAGGGCTCTTTAATTATGCAAGTTATCAAACAACAGTGGTTTGTATTGTAGCCAATAGATTAGAAAAACATAACTTATAATACTGATCTTAAGAATGGTTGTAAAACATTTTAAAACTGCTTTTATTCCAGCCGAACTAAAAGAAACAAAACTTTCTCCAGGAGAAAGAATATTATAGGAAATACTTTGGAAGTTTCCTTGCTCTGTTAAAAAAAGAATATAAAAATTAATATAACCACTACACTAGACAACAAACTGAACTTTAATACACTGGTGATAATGAACTGAATGGGTTTACCTGGTGAAAAACAATGAAAATACTAAATACAATGAAAACAACAATACCAAGGCCATAATGGTGACACCATACAGTCGAAATCAGAATTATTAGCCCCACTGTTTTTTTAATATTTCCCAAATGATGTTTAACAGAGCAAGGAAATTTTCACAGTATGTCTGATAATATTTTTTCTTTTGGAGAAAGTCTTATTTGTTTTATTTCGGCTAGAATAAAAGCAGTTTTTAATTTTTTTTCAAACCATTTTAAGGACACAATTATTAGCCCCTTTTACGTACAATAACTTGCCTATGTTAGATCACACTCTCCACGCCAGATAAATACGATCCAGCCCCGGACGCCAGATCTTGTCAGGAAATCTCACAATTCAGAGTTTCCAATACCCAAAACTGTTAACCAGTATTCAACTGAATTACCAGTCTACTATCAATATAGGAGTTGACGGTGTAAGGAAGCCAGCGAAGAGCAGAAGCAGGAGACGAAGTGATGATAATAAAAGAGCAGGGTTTATTGAATAATATTGCATGTGTTTCAGTGCATGCTCATACTTCGTCTGAACAGCACAAACATAACAAATGTTATTTTACATCAGACCACAAGACCTTGAATTAGAGACATGCCCTCATATCTCATATCAGTGGAGAGGAACATTTCATGAAACACCATCAAAATAAGACTAAACAATGGAAAAAGCACTAAAAGCAGAACAAGTAAGAAGAAATATATAAAATAAAGAAATCAAATGAATAAATGATTAATATAATAAATTATACACATAAAGGAATTAAAAATATGAATCAAATAAATGGATGACTAAATGAATAACTAAAATATATAATTGATTATATAACCATAACTGAAATGATCAATGTAAAACAAATAATAGGAAAACAAAACATAATAGAATTGATTTCATTTAAAGTACACACAGGTTATAGACCATTTCAATGTGGTCATGTCATTGGCCCATGAACATTTCCTGCTTGACGTTAAACTATTTCCTAACTGTAACAAGAGGCAATTCAATCATAACTTGATTTTAAATCAGCCGTCATAACACTATTTATCAATATGTGGACCTTTTTGGATTCTCAGAAGCAATGGAAATTAAAAATGTAAAACAGGAAATACGTTAGGACCATTGTTTTTGTTTACATCCCTCAAAATGGTCTATAACAAATCCCAGATTCTACACCTAATTATCCTAACCTGCCTAGTTAACCTAATTAACCTAGTTAAGCCATTAAATGTCACTTTAAGCTGTATAGCAGTGCCTTGAAAAATATCTAGCAAAATATTATTTACTGTCATCATGGCAAAGATAAAATAAATCAGTTATTAGAAATGAGTTAATAAAACTATAATGTTTAGAAATGTGTTGAAAAAGATCTTCTCTCAGTTAAAGAGAAAACGGGGGAAAAAATAACCAGGGGGGGCTAATAATTCAGGGGGGCTAATAATTCTGACTTCAGTTGTATATTACGAAGTGAGTTGCTTTCAGGAGCTCAATGAATTCAAAAATAGTACAGTGGATAGGTGGCCACCTATGCAATAAGTGCATTCGTGAACTTTCCTCACTACCAAAAAAATACAGTCAACTGTTAGTGGTGTTATAACAAAGTGGAAGCAATTGGAAGTAACTGCAACTCAGCCATGAAGTGGTCAGGAATAGTCATATTTTGATTGAAGATTACCAAAAAAAACGTTTTAATGAGTAGATTAAATGAAGAAAAACAATGTGTGCAAGCAAAAAAAAACATAATTATTTTTTTCACATAGACTTACCATAAGATTTTAGACAATTTCATGCTCATGCGGATTTCATGCGGATGGCCTTCCTGTTCCAACATGATCAGCACACAAAGCAGCAAAAACACTGATGAGCAAGTTTGGTGCAGAGGAACTTGCCTAGGGTTGCCACCCGACCTTTAAAATACGGAATCGTCCCGTATTTGAGAATGAAATTGCGCGTCCCGTTTTGAATCAATACAGGACGGGTTTTGTCCCGTATTTTTATAATTTTTTTAAGTAGCTTTTCATGCAAATCATTCCACACTCATTTTATGAAGATGCCTCATTTCCTACTTTTGATTGGGTAATACTTGATGTTATCGTTAGTTTGATTGGTCCTCCTCCAGTGAGGAGGGCGTGTCTTTTAAGCAGAGTCTGTCAAGCAATGACTGTATATAATAGCTGTCAAGTCTTGACAGAGAGTAGCCCAATGGCAGATGCTTCTCCAGGTAACCCCCGCGTAAAGTTTCAGAGTTTAAACGCAAGCGGCTGCAAAATACCGCAGAGAGTGAGAGTAAACAAATACCTGGCTGGAGAGTGGTAGAAATTGTTATCAAGCCAACTGCATGATTTGTCGGAGAGCGTTCTCTGTGGCTCATGCGGGACGTGCGACGGTGCCTCGTGAGAGCAGCATTCCCGCAATGACAGAGCTCTTCTCCCGAAGCAGACATGGTAATAACAGTGACACAGTCTGTGAAAATCTAGCTGGAGTCATTTTGTTTTTTTTTTGTAATTTACTGTTTTCTACATAAAATAAAGAACAGTCTGTGAAAATAATAAAAATATATATGTATTTAATATTAACTGAGTAAAACCATGTCAACAAATGAAATGAATGGCTACAATCAAACTTTCTGTCAGAATTGGATTTGTCCTGGTTTTTATCAGTCTATGGTTTTCACACACTGGGTCACAAATTGTAATTTGTAAAAATTCTGTAAATACAATGTAAGTGGATCACGGTCCAATGTAATGTTATGATTTGCTTGTTAAGATTAAGTCAGACACATAAGCATTAATTTATTACATGAAACATTACATTTATTACATTAATAAACAACATAATGCCCGTGTAAAGAAAATAAACTAGTAAATTGCAACTTTTAAAATTTTTAAATTAGAAATAGGCTATTTTTACTTTCCTAGCTGATGTTTGTAGCTAGATTATGTACGTGCTGTTTCCATGTTTGGATAGGTGTTACTGCAAATAATGATAAATATTTTAGCCAAAATCTGTTATCACCCTTTAAAATTAGGTTTATTAGTATTTTCTCCTGTCCTCTAGGTTACAGCAGCTGAGTTAACACAGGTGTACCACACTATTGAACATAACATCAGCTATAACCGTGCTGCAGAGTTGTAAAAGAGAAAGACTGACTGCATCTGATCTGTTTACACAGATTTCAATAAAAGACAGTTTATTTTAATGTCCAAGTGTTCATACGTTCCTGAAAACATATTTTAAGTTGCGATTTACCAACACTGGCATGCTATTGGGCCTGTGATTTGGGATGTGGCCCCCGCTGCAGTATGCTTCCCTTATTTTTTTTGTATTAAAAGTGGCAACCCTAAACTTGCCTGACCTGGCCTGCACAAAGTCCTGACCTCAACCCGACAGAACTGAATTAGGGCAGAAACTGCAAGAAGCTTAGGCCTTCTAGTCCAACATCTGTGCCTGATCTCACAAATGCTTCTCTAAAAATGGTTATAAGTTCCCATAAAAATGCTCCTAAACCTTATAGAAAGCTTTCCTAGAAGAGTTGAAGCTGTTATTGCTGTAAAGGTTGGGCCAACTCCATATTAAACCCTACGGATAAAGATTAGGATGTCATTAAAGTTCACGTGCATGTAAAGACAGATGTCACATATGGTTTGGCATATATAAATGTGTGGGTGTGTGGTGTGGTGTGTGAGGAATAATTGACACTTTGTCAATTTCTGACATATTTTGTGAGTAAGGAACAAACTGACACAATTCTTGACATTTTATAGCTGAAGAGTCACATTAAACAGTATAGAAACTGGTTAGGTTTTAACATAGTATTATGCTAAGCTAACTAGCAAAACACAGGCATGGTCAACTTCTAAGAAGGATTTCTCAGGAATGGAAGAAAATATTAAAAATCTGTTCAGTCATTTCTGTGTGGCTCTGTCCTGAAATGTTAAATGTGTTGTGGTAATGTTGGAGTTAATGTATAACTGTGGATGTGTTCAGATGCCTGTGATGGGAGAAGACGCTCTCGTCCCCAGAGCGCGCAGCAGGCTGCCTGTGATGTGTGCTGCTGGACTGGGTTTTCTTACTCTGGCCTTTGCTTGGCTGCTGGACTCAGACAGGTTCAGTGAAAGGGCTGGAATGAGCGCTTTTGGGCTCATGCTGGAAAGATTTATTTACAGTATATGTTTATTAGCAGAGGAATTGCTCTTCCATTCACGGCAAAGGTAAGGAAACTATTTATCGTATGTTAGACAATACACTTTTGAAGTCAAAATTATTTTATTTCATGTATTTTATTTCTCATGTTAATTTTATTTTCTTTTTCAAATATTTCCCAAATCATGCTTAACAGAGCAAGGGATTTTTCACAGTATTTCCTAGAATATTTTTTCTTCTGGAGAAAGTCTTATTTGTTTTATTTGGGCTAAAATAAAAGCAGTGTTAATTTTTAAAAAAATTCATTTTAAGGTCAAAATTATTAGCCCCATTAAGCAATATTTTTTTCTTCGATTGTCTACAGAACACCACTGTTATACAATGACTTGCCTAATTACCCTAACTTAATTAACCTAACCCTAAAGAATTAAATTCAATTCACCTTTATTTCTACAGCGCTTTTACAATGTTGATTGTGTCAAAGCAGCTTCACATAGAAGATTATTGTAAATTGAAACAGTGTCAGTTCAGAAGTTCAGTAAAGTCAGTCAGTTCAGTTCAGTAAAGAAGCTCTTTCTGAGGAATGAAAAGTTAGATTCCTGTAACCATCAATGTCAATGTAGCACCTTTATTGAGTGTTGCACGATGGTGTTCAAATTGATAGTTTTTTTTTGTGTGTGTGTGTGTGTGTGTGTGTGTGTTTTCCAGGTATCATGGCAGAATGAGTGAGATTTTCCGAGCTTGCTTTAGAGGGAGTGGCATTATGGGAATGTGTGCAGTATTTCTGATGCTCACGTTGGGTGGAGTTTCCTTTTCCGTGGAGCAGTGGAGCACCTTCAACCTCATGTGCGCCGGATACATGTTGCTCAACAGCCTGGGAGTGCTGGTAAGATTGATCTCTTTCCACATGGCCAAGTCTGTGTAATTTACTACCTGACAAAAAGTCTTGTCACCTATCCAAGTTTTAGGAACAGCAAATAATAACTTGACGTCCAGTTGATCATTTGGTATCAGAAGTAGCTTAAATGAAAGGCAAAGGCCTCTAGATTATGCTTATTTTAAAATAAATAAAATATGATCATGCCTTGATTTTTAATTATTTAAGTAGGACAGTAAGGTCTGAATTTGCTTAGACAAAAGTCTTGTCACTTAACATAAATAATGTACAGTATAGAATATAAAGTCATGGCGCAGTGGAAAAATAATTAATATTGTGTATGACTCCCATGAGCTTGGAGGACTGCATCCATACATCTCTGCAATGACTCAAATCACTTATTAATAAAGTCATCTGGAATGGCAAAGAAAGCGTTCCTGCAGGACTCCCAGAGTTCATCAAGATTGTTTGGATTCATCTTCAATGCCTCCTCCATCTTACCCCCGACATGCTTAATAATGTTCATGTCTGGCGACTGGGCTGGCCAATCCTGGAGCACCTTGACCTTCTTTACTTTCAGGAACTTGGATGTGTTGGCTGAAGTATGAGAAGGAGCGCTATCCTGCTGAAGAATTTACCCTCTCCTGTGGTTTGTAATGTAATGGGCAGCACAAATGTCTTGATACCTCAGGCTGTTGATGTTGCCATCCACTCTGCAGATCTCTCGCACGCCTTCAAACTGAATGTAATCCCAAACCATGATTTTTCCCTTCACCAAACTTGACTGATTTCTGGGAGAATCTTGGGTCCATGCGGGTTCCAATAGGTCTTCTGCAGTATTTGTGATGACTGGGACTTTCCTTCTGCCACTTTTCCAAATGATCAACTAGAAGTCAAGTTATTATTTGTTGCTTTTACAATTAGGATTGACGACAAGACTTTTGTCAGGTAGTGTACATTATAACGAGACATTATAAAATTAAAGAAAACTCATTAAATCTTGAATTGACTGTGAATATACTCTACAACAAACCCGGCATTCATTTAGCACTATGTGGTCACTGACAGAAAATCATTAAGAAGCCTACACATTATGTATAAAAAATGACTGTTTAGCGAATTTTGCAACAACACACGGGGTGAATTATAAATCTGCCTAAAGGGATAGTTCACCCAAATAATCTAATTCTGTCATCATTTTCTCACCCTCATGTTGTTCCAAACCTGTTTGATTTTATTTCTTCTGTTGAAAACAAAAGAAGTCATTGACCTCCATATTATTTTTGTCAGTTAAACAACAAAGCAAACAACAAATTGTTCTTTATCCCTACAAAGTGCTGTAATACTTCAGATTATCTCCTTTATCCCCCTACTAAAAATCCCAGACAGGTTGCCAGACAGTGATTCATCTTTACTGAATCATTACAAATGAACAAAGATGTGTTCCAACTTGTAGTTTAGTTCTAAAAAAACATTAAGTCTTAGTTCACTGCACATTCACACTTTCATTTTTAAAGAGCCCCTATTATGCATTATAAAAGGTCATATTTTGGTTTTGGGGGTCTCCAACAACAGGCTGATATGCATGCAAGGTCAAAAAACTCTTTCATTGTCTTACAATATGCATTTATTTTTACCTAATTATCTCAACGACTCCCATATGATTTGTTCAGCGATTCATTTGTTCCCAAACCCCTCCTTAGCACGATGCTAATCTGCGCTGATTGGTCCGATGACCCAGTCTGTTGTGATTGGTTGACTGCGTTCAGTGCGAGACAGAGAGAAATGCCCACCATGGCATATCAACAGTGTTGAAGTAGTCAGAGTGCAGAGTGTGTGTGTGAGCCCATGGCAGAAGTGCATTAAAGCAATGCAGTTTAACACCAGCATATTGCTCTATTCTTCACCATAAGTAAAAACAGTGACACACATTCAGTATTAATCCACACAGTGGCAGAAGCTGAAGTATTTTGAAACTTGACCACCGCACGTGTGTAGAAACAGCTGATGGTGGCTATAGCAATGGCAAATGGCAGTGGATCGCGAGCTCACAAATGCATTTAAATCTATAAACAAAGTGGCACGCGTCACATTTTCAACGTGGCTTTAGACGCAATTTGAGAATATAAAGAGTTAACCAGATACAGTACAAGCGGTTACAAATAACAAAACCCAAATAAATACATATCTTGCAAGCTAGAGAAAACAAGGAGGCAACCATTTTAATCGCACTTACACTTTTGAAATGGAGGAAGAAACTGATCCATGAACTGTGTACTGTAAAAGTTCCTGTCGAGCTCTGACAATGTCCCATACATCAATAGTCTTTTCTGATCCTTCCTTTAACAAACAGCTGGCAAATCCCGCATTATAA
Source organism: Danio kyathit (assembly GCA_903798195.1). Classification (NCBI taxonomy): domain Eukaryota; kingdom Metazoa; phylum Chordata; class Actinopteri; order Cypriniformes; family Danionidae; genus Danio; species Danio kyathit. The sequence goes on along the minus strand of LR812532.1, from coordinate 10,731,139 downwards.
GCGTGTAGATTGTTAAAGCACTCGTCAGAAAAATGACAGGAACAAAGCACAAGGCTGGGGCTATAATGCTGAGGTATTTTTGCAAAAATAAACTTCAACCCCTGACTCTTTACAGCCTCATCTTTGGGTAGAGAAAATAACACTAACTTTCCCTCACACTTCAGAGCACGGCGTCTACGCGACTTGATTTAACCGGGATCTGCTACAGTGTTTGTCTTCGTCAAGTCAACTCATAGTGGTTCGAATCAAGAGTCAACTCATAGTGGTTCAAATGCATCGCTGCTGTAATGAGTCTTGAACCGTGTCAGCGTGACGTCGACGCGGCTCAAGACTGGTTACAGTGGCGATTCATTCGAACTACTATTGATTCATCTATAAAAGAGTCAGCTCATAGTGGTTCGAATGAATCTCTGCTGTAACGAGTCTTGAGCCGTGTCGACATCACGCCGACACGGCTCAAGACTCGTTACAGCGCCGATTCATTCGAACCACTATTTGAGTCGACTCTTTTATAGATGAATCAATAGTTTTAAACATGGTGCACTTTCAGATTTAAGCCTTAGCTGGATATTTCACTTTACTTAGAGCTGTGTTACACACTGCATGGAAGGTCATTTTCAAAAACCCATAATAGGGGCTCTTTAGGACTGAATTTAAACAAAAAACTAAACAATTGAATCTACACAAAACCAGGCAAAAATGAGATCTATTTTATGATGAGCATTTTGCAATTGAACTTATATACCAAACTGTCTATGGTGGACTAAATGTGATCATTGTTTGTGTGTGCTTGTAAAAGAAACTTTATCAGTTGAGGCCTCATAAAATGTGTAAAGCCGAGCTTACACAGTGCAATTTTTGTTGTCTTATGAGCTCATATTCTATAGGGATGGGGAAATGAAGCTTCATCCCAGCAGACACAGGATGTCAATATGATTGACGTTGTACCCCAACGTCGTGGGACATTGCATTTTGTTTGGAAATAAAACTCAGGTTAATGTCAGAACCCAACGTCAGGCTGACGTCAATGTCCAACGCCGGACAGACGTTGCATTTTGGTTACTTTTCAACGCAACCTAAAAACAACAGAATATCAATGTCTAATGATGTTACAGCTTGAGGTTGTGTGGACGTTACCACTATGACGTCTATCAGACATTGGATTTTGGTGGCCATACCTGAAGAATAAATATCAGTATTTGACGACGTCAATATGATGTTGGTTTAAGATGTTGGCTCGACGTTGGATTTTGGTCACTTTCCTACACAACTTAAAATCAACCAAATATCAACGTCATTTCACATCGTTATTGGACGTCAAAATAACATTGTCCTTAAACACTGGCGATCTAAATCTAACCTAATGTTAACATCCTATGATGTTGTGTGTCTGCTGGGATGATTCGCTGAGGCTTTCCCCTTACTATTTCAGCAAAAGAATCAAAGCTTTGAGAGTGTCGTGCTTATTAAAATGATTTCAGCCAGAAGCATGTGTCAAATATCTGTCAATTGACTTTTACATGTGCAAAAAAAGTCTTATCCCTTTGTGTTTAATATATCAATTAGCCACTGTGGGCCTTTTTTTTCTCGTAATAAATTACTTGCACCTCAGAAAAAGAAGATGAAACGCATGAGTTTTGGATGTGCAAGACCACTTCTTGGGATCACATCCGCTCAATACAGTTCTGGTAGTAATAATATTGCACCACTTTGATGATGGACTTTGAGAAATGCATTTCAGAATATTTTACAATGTGGTCAGTCTGCTGGTAATCCAATAATGCAATTTTTGTTATCACATGATCTGTTAAAACAAAATTACATGACAATTTTTTTGATGCGCACACTGGAATTCATTCTGTAAATGTATTTACATTGTAGTTCTTCTCAGTACTGTGCGCAAATTTTTTTTAATGAGCATTTCAAGAGTTTACACAGCTGATGATTGATAATAAAGCTTGTTTGGCATGCTATCCTGGGAGAGAGCCCTGAGCTTATGAGATCCTTGAGCCCTGGGCTCCCTCCCGTTAGCAGGGCAAGAGGGGTGATTGAGCTCAGGTAGCTCTCGATGAACTCCCCCAACTTATTTCTGGCTAATGACAGATATAGGGATGGCTAAGGAGAAATGTACGGCTTGCTAAGAGCTTGACTATGATGCCAATTTAGTATGTTCAATTTACTAATGTTGCGTGATTTTTGAACTGTGGGGGGAAATTGGAGAACCCAGAAAAAACCCACATGAGCACGGGGAGAATGAACAAAATCCGCATAGAAATGTCAACTGGTTTAGCGGGAACTTTAACCAGAGGCATTCTTGCTGAGGCAACAGTACTAATCACTGGGCCACCGTGTTGCCCATCTAGAAAGGAGGGGGAGTAGGGGTGGAAGGGTAGGGGGGTTCTTTAATACAAAGATACTGAGATAAGAAACTTTGGTTATTTACAGTGAGTTAGGAATCATCTGATTGGTGAATCAATCATAAGCTAATGCGGGACCAGCTGTGGACAATCATAAGCACGTGATCCTCTCAAAATTAGTTTATTAATAAACTTCACTTATGTGCATCCTGGCATTTCCATTAGGCATACTATTCCAAAATGCACATACAAATATGTGGATGGAAACATAGCCAGTCTGAAATGTGGTAACACACAGGTTGCGCTGAGATATGCAAATCATCATCTTGACAGACAATTAAATCAACATATCGTAATGTTCTGACCAAAAATGAGCACCTGATTTCAGTTTTAAACTGACCTCGTTCTTAAACGATATGTTGTTGTTGTTGTTGTTGTTGTTGATGATTACGCACACAAACCAAATAGCATTTAAACTTTCAAATGCAAACTTCAATGCTATCTCATGCCAATTCATTCATTTTCTTTTCGGCGTAGTCCCTTTAATAATCAGGGGTCACCCGAACTAGTGACCTTCTTGCTGTGAGGAAATTGTGCTAAGCACTGTGCCATCGTACTGCCCCCTCATAGCAATTCACAACTGGCAATTTACTTCATACACTAACATTCGTACAATTGAATATAAATTGCTCATCTCCCAATAATGGTTGGGTTTAGGGGTGGAGTTTTGTGCCACACCTTTTTTTCAAATATTGTACATTTTCATACGACTGAACTTGTATGAATTCATGCAAATTAGACAATAAACTGGCAAAATGTAAAATTACGTTTCCTTGTGAGAGCAGGCTGGAATTTTTCATTCTTATGTACAGCTAGGTCCATAAATATTTGGACATCGACACAATTCTAAAATTTTTGGCTCTATACACCAACACAATGGATTTGAAATGAAACGAACAACATATGCTTTAACTGCTGACTATCAGCTTTAAAGCTGTGGTCACACTGGACTTTTCTACCCATAGACTTCCATTCACATGCACGCGAATTCGTCAGACCGGAAACGCAAGGTCGTGCAGCAAGTTTCGCAGTTCGCTGCGTTGGAAAGTTTAAGCTTGGTGAACTCTGACCTGCGAAATCGCATCACAGGATTGCGTGAGACCAATCGAAGATCAAAACATGACCTCTCTGGACAGGAATTTAAAACATGGACCAATCGATCGCTTTTTAAAATGTATAATCATCTTGTTTAACTCCGCCCCTTTTTGCAGCACCGCAAGGCAGAATTTCGCACACAGAAACTCTAGTGTGACTGCGGCATTAATTTGAGGGTATTTACATTCAAATCAGGTGAACGCTGTAGGAATTACAACAGTTTGCATATGTGCCTCCCACTTGTTAAGGGTCCAAAAGTAATTGGACAATTGGCCTCTAAGCTGTTCCATGGCCAGGTGTGTGTTATTACCCTCATTATGCCAGTTACAATGAGCAGATAAAAGGTCGAGAGTTAATTTCAAGTGTCCTATTTGGATTTCATTTCAAATCCATTGTGTTGGTGTGTAGACCCAAAAATGTTAGAATTGTGTCAATGTCCAAATATTTATAGACCTAACTGTATGTCGCACAAGCTTAAGGGACAGTTTTGTGCACTCTCCCAGGTGAACAAAACAACAAGTATGGGTATTAGGACAGGCCCTCAATTTTATTATATATTGCTCAACATTCCAGTATTCAGATTGTAAAGCACTGCAGAATTTTGAAACATGATGTAAAGCGAATGCTGTTTCCTTACAATCATCTGTAAAGACATCTGTTCATTAACAGTTGTCCATAGCTTGTGATTCATGCGTATTTTCCCATTAATTTGCATTTTCTAATTACTTACACCTCTACAGTTCAATAATGTGACATGTTTGGTAGTCTGAAACTATCCGGTACATGGAATAATGTATATTGAAATTAATCTGTAAAATAACAGAAAATGTACAGGTTAGAGAAAAGTCCTTACCCCAGGTGGAGGAGTTCAAGTATCTTGGAGTTTTGTTCATGAGTGAGGGAAGGATGGAACATAAGATTGACAAGCGGATTGGTGCAGCGGCAGCAGTAATGTGGTCGATGTATTAGTCCGTTGTGGTAAAGAAGGAGCTGAGCTGAAAGGCAAAGCTCTCGATTTACCGGTCAATCTACGTTTCTACTCTCACCTATGGTCATGTCTTTTGGGTCATAACCGAAAAGACAAGATCTCGGATCTTGATCAGGGCGCACCCTTATAGATAGGGTGAGGAGCTCTGTCACCATGGAGGAGCCCAGAGTAGAGCCGCTGCTCCTCCACATCGAGAGAAGCCAGCTGAGGTGGCTCGGGCATCTGGTTTGGATGCCTCCTGGACGCCTACCTAGGGAGGTGTTCCAGGCATGTCCCGCTGGGAGGAGGCCTCAGGGAAGACCCAGGACACGCTGGAGGAACTATGTCTCTCGGCTGGCCTGGGAACGCCTCGAGATCCCCCCAGAGGAGCTGGAGGAAGTGTCTGGGGAGAGGGAAGTCTGGGGTTCTCTCCTAAGACTGCTACCCCCGCGACCCGGCCCCGGAAAAGTGGACAAAAATTAGATGGGATGAGATGAACAGAAAATGTACTGACACCCTCTGTTTTTTTTTTTTGTTTTTTTTTTTTTTTTTTTTTTGCTGTAATTGAGACCTAGCCAGACAATTATAGTAAATTAAACAACTCAAATGTTATTAAAAGTGATTTTAATAACCATGACCAAGTCCTATAACATAAATAAATGCAAAATCAACCACAAAACACAGAAACACATAGTTTTTAACACTGCCATTTTGTTATAATACTGAAAATAATAGATGTTCAAAAAATAAAACTTGTGGTTTTCTGCTCACAGTCTTTCTCTTCCGCTCGGGTTTCCAATGAAAAACCACATCTCTAAATTATATTTAGAAACTCCTTCTCATGTGTCTTCAATTTTACGCTATGCACTACAATAGTTTTGTTCATTAATGATAAATACAGACATTTCGTCACCTTGGAATTATAAGATTCTCTCTGCATTCTAAATGATTTTGAGATTTTGAGCTTCAAAGTTTTTGCATTCCATATAGCAAACAATATGTGTGCAACAGTTCTCTTTCATACATTAACATGACAGAGACCCTGAATGTACTCTAAATGTAAATGATCAAAATTCTTTTCAATTTGCAAATTGGGGTAAAATAAACAGGGCAAATGCAGACAAAACCTTCTCATTCTAAAAAGTCGTTTTCTGCTTGGAATTATAAGGTCCTATCTGGCAGATCATTCACTGAAGCATTACTTTTCAAGAAATACAATCAGTCTGCTTATTAATTTAAAAATATATAAATTGGTGCTGTAATAATATGTTGATGTTTGAGAAAGTCAAATTTTTGCTTTCTATAACATTTATTTAATGTTTTAGGTTAAATATTTTTCTCAGCGTACAAGGCTGTGCTAAATATTTTGTCCAGTGCAGGTGTTAATTTAATGTAACTAATATGGTAATATTTATTGAATTATATGCTTTGTATGAATTATTGAATTATATGCCCCATGAATTAAATCAAGTATTTGCCCTTAAAGGCTTAATTTAAAATTTAAGGACTTTAAAAGAAAACAGACCATGAGCAAATGAGTTTAATAAACCTTGAAAAATGTTTGAATGACTTTATATACACAAATAAGAATATTTCACATTTAATACATTACCTTTTTAATAATGGTTTCTTTTTTAACAATGTAAAATTTTACAATTCATCTCAATGTCAAAAAATCCTTCTAAATCATCACATACACACACACACACGTTTTCAGTTTTAGGATTCTTCTCAGTTTTGTCTGGCGCGGCATTATTAGTCAACTGATTTTGTGTTTCTTTCTGGTCCCACTGTCAATGTTGCAGTCTGGCGGATTGACAAAGAAAGCTGATCTTGATTGGTCCTCGTGCCTGCATTTGCAATGTTGATTGGCTCACAGAAAGAACCTTATAGAACCAAGCTAGAGTTCGATTTTGTAGATAAAACCTTTCTTGTTTTTTAAATAAAAAGCCTTAAAATGTAAACAACTTATACAAAAACATCACATAATGTAAATAAGTTACATCCTATGTATATATATATATATATATATATATATATATATATATATATATATATATATATATATATATATATATATATATATATATATATATATATATATATATATATTAATGTATATATTTTTAGACTACATTCTATAATTGTATTTATTGTAAATTCCTTTTACAACTCTACTTTTTGTATTATGTATTAATATTATATGTTAGGCACCTAGGGTCTGAAAGTAACGGAATTTCGATTCTCTGTATGTCCTGTACATGTGGTTGAATTGACAATAAAGCTGACTTTGACTTGACTTTGGGGGAAATTTGTCATTTAATAAGAATATGTCAATAACAGTTTTGACAAAAATGTCAGATAGAACCTTATAATTCTAGGTGACGAAATGGATAGGTGAAATGGACATTATTACTTCTGCTGAAGTCAAATATCAAGTACAGAATATTTATTTGTACTAAGCTTTGAACGACCAAAAACTCAATTAAAAAAACCCATACACATCAATTGTGGTATACAAATTTGTTATATGAAAACTATTTTGGTTATATTTTTCCCCAGGGCCCAGCTCCAGTCGAGATTTCAGAAATATGTGAAGCAAAGAAGATGAACGTGGCTCATGGTCTGGCCTGGTCTTTCTATATCGGCTACCTCAAATTTGTCCTTCCAGGTACACATACATTTGCACTCTGCATGAGACGCTACTTGTTGACTCCTCTAGGGGGCAGCAGTGACACACGGTTCACTCAAACTACACAGTACACACTGCGTCTGGAGAGCCTTCACAGCGATTTACTTTTCCCACATTTTGTTGTTACAGCCTCCAAATTCGATTCAGTTCAGAAATTTCCTCAAAATTCTACGGGAAATACACCCTATTGACAACATGAAAGACGTTTGTTTGAAATATTTGCAAATGTATTTAAGAATTAAGGAGAAAACAGCCTTTGCTTAAAACGTCGTTGAAATACCTTTGGCGCCAATTACAGCCCAGTGTTTTTGAGTAGCCTATGATATAAGCTTGATACACCTATTTTTCCTATTGTAGTACCTCTTAAAGGAACACTCCACCTTTGTTTTGGAAATAGTTTTTGAAACTCCCCTAAAGTTAGAGTTGAGTTTTACCATTTTTGAATCCATTCAGACGATCTCCGGGTCTGCATTGAGTAGGCTACTTTTAGCTTAGCTTAGCATGCATCATTGAATTATTATACCGTTAGCATCTCATTGAACAATGTCATAAAAGGTTTAGATAATTTTAATGCTAGCTGTGTTACAATTTGCTGCCGTACCATGACAAAGACAGAGTTCAATGTTTGCTTTATCAGACAAGAGAATTAGTTTGCTATGGAAAAAAGCAGGTGTAATTATATACTAAGCTAAATTACAGAGAACATTATATTTGCCTAATATTTCACCTGTTTGACTGGAAATGATAAGACAAACATAAGTATTGTCAAGATTCTTGCCCTGGAAACCTGGTTCAGTTTGGTCAACCACAAATGTTTTGTCCTCACAGTTTTCTCCCTTCTGCTTGATTTGGGGTTGTGAAAACACTCTATTATTGACAGCCACACACATTTACATAATTTTAATGGCCAAATTTCCTGTTCATTAATGTTAATTTACAAAGGGGGAACAAAAACATGTTTTATAGCGTTTAAAAATGAAATTAAGTATATTGCCCTCAAAGAACTAAAAGCTACTCAAGTTATCAGTTATCAAGTTTGTACATTCTTTCATATATTTCTGTGAAACTATTTGTATCTCCTCCTAGCATTTGAAATAGTTTGTATGTTATAATTCTGTATTGAATGTGTTTGTTAATTAAAAAAAACATTCATAGCCAAAGATTTGATTTATCCCCAATGAGGAGCCGTATCGACACTCTCATAAAGAATATTATTCCAAATCAATAACTTAATTTTATTTTGTTTACATAAGTATAGATTTTGTATGTTGTTTGATTTGTAAAGCAAATGTGCTTAATAAAACAAAACAAAAATAAAACAAAACAAGTTGCAGATTTCAAACAGAGATGGCGACAAAGAGACAACGTATGGACTGCTGCTTTAAAATTGTATACAACGCGATTCAGTGGCCTCAGAATGTACTGAGCAAGATACATGAACTATCTTTGAAGCATCACCATGTCTCACTTTAAGCTTTCATGCAAAAAAAAAATAATAATATAAGAATAATAACCTCAGATGTTTTCTAAAATATAATGTTTCATTTATTTAACTGCAGATTTAGAGGAGAAGGTCAGAGAATACTCTTCCAAAAGGGAACGACTGAGTTCTCCACGTCTACATATCCTTCTCCCCCTCAATGCCAGAGTCCCAAACAAACCTGAAGAGGAGGACACTAATGTGGTCTTCCATGAAAACCTTCCAGAGCTGAAGCTGGACAAAGCAGGAGTGCGGAAACGCAGCTACAAGAACAGCATCTACAAGATCACCCACAACAATGAGGTGAGCTACTGATTAGCTACACAGCAGAATTCATGGTTCCTTTTATCACAGCAAGTCTTCCAGGACTTGAAGCAGCAAAACATCCACAGAACATCACACTACCACCACCACACTTTGCTATTGGTATGATGTTCTTTTTTCTGAAATGCGGTGTTACTTTTACACCACAGATAATGGAACACACACCTTCAAAAAAGTTCAACGTTTGTCTCATTAGTCCACAGACTATTTTCCCAAAAGTCTTGAGGATCTTCAAGATGTTTTCTAGCAAAACTAAAACAAGCCTTTGTTCTTTTTGCTCAGAAGTGGTTTTGGTCTTGGATCTCTGACATGCAATTTTTGCTTCTTATGGGGGAGTCATGAACACTTACCTTAACTGAGGCAAGTGAGGCTATTAGTTCTTTGGATTATGTTGTTGGTTTTTTTGTGACCTATTAGATGAGTTATCACTGTGCTCTTGGGGTAATTTTGGTCAGATGGCTAATCATGGGAAGGTTCTCCACTGTCGGATTCGGTTGTGGCCGGAAGTTAACGAGAATTATTTATAAAATTTCCCATTTACTTTATTTTATTAACATCTACCACCACCTCAACCATAAACCCAACCGTCACAGTAATGTAATAACAGTAGTTGTACCGAGTATTATTTATGCTAACTACTAAATTACCCAATAAATTGTTTTTTTTAACGCCTACCCCCACCTCAACCGTAACCCAACCGCCACAGTAAGGTAAAAATGTAATTATTGTTATACATTTTAATAAAAAATGCTGCTATATTGATGTGCATATCACACTTCCAGCTGGCTGTGTATCCGATCTAGACTTTACTCTCTTACTGTGGTTCGCTGCCGTCCCAAAGCTATAGAAATGGCTTTATAACTTTTCCCAGACTGGTAAATCTGGTTTTCTTTCTCATTTGTTTTTGAATTTCTTTGGATCTCGACATGATGTCTAGGTTTTTGAGGATCTGCTGGTCTACTTCACTTTGTCAGGCACACTTTTTAAGTGATTTCTTGATTGCAAACATGCAGCAGTAATCGGGCCTGGGAGTGGCTAGAGAAATTGATCTCAGGTGTGATAAATCAGAGTTTTGTTTAACAGGGGCAAACATTTTTTACACAGGGCTATGTAGTTTTGTAGTTTCACATAATAATAAAAACCATCATTTATTAACTGCATGATGTGTTTACTTGTGTTATCTTTGACTAATATTTACATTTGTTTGAAAATTACAGAAATCAGTAAGGGGGCAAATTAATTTGATAACATTTGAATGCAGATCCACTATGTGTGTATAAAATATAATAAAATATAAAAACATAACATAATAAAGTATATAATACATTTTAAAAAAATATGTAATAAATAAAGCATAGTAAAGATTTTACTACTAATTTATTTTGTTAAATAGTGCTATAAGAAATTAAAACTAGATTAAAAATTTTGGTGTCGATGTGTCACAGCTGAAAGTCTCTCAGTGTGGCACATATCACTAATGCACGTCATGGTTTTGCCAAGTACAACGCAATCCTGGATTGTCATCTATGTTGATCCTGGAACATCATTTTTGTTTGAAAATGTAATCCAAACCCTAAATCCAACCATAACTGTTAATTTTTCCCAAAATCAGAGGGGTATAATAGTTGGATAACACTCATGTAGAAGTGCATAAACCTAACCGTAAGTCTAAACTTAACATAAACATTAAACGTATCCCTTAATTCTGATAGGCTGATTGGAATGTTGTCCCAGAATCAAGACAGATGTTAATCCAGGAACATGTCCTACTTGGTGAAATCAGGTTGGCGTATCACTGATCCCTCTGAAGTAAACTCTGGATCAATCTCAGAGGAAAATATGTCATCGGTACTTGCATACCCTAAAAGTTACCTCAGTTCTTGGAACCAAAAGTTGAAGTTATCTGTTAATTTATGTAAACTTACCTGGGTAAGTCACATAACCTGCTTTGTGAAATGCAACCCAACTGTGTGCAGCCTTGAACATTCCTCACACCACTTGTCTTTTTTAGCCATATCATTATACACATAAACATGCTTAGACAATCCACCATAAACAGTATAACATCCAGGCACTACTAACACATCATAACTGCAATTTATTTGGATCTCAGCATTATGTCTCGCATTTGAGGATCTTTTGGTCTACTTAACTTTGTCAGGCAGTTAATATTTAAGTGATTTCTTGATTGCAAACAGGTGTAATAATCAGGCCTAGGTGTGGTTAGAGAAATTAATCTCAGCTGTGATAAACCAGAGTTAAGTTATGTTTAGAAGTGTAACCCACCGGTCCTACTGCACCCAACCCGGTCTGAGCTGGGATTGAACTGGTGATTCTGTGCATGGAAGTTGGTTACTCTAACCATGGCCTCTAGCATCTGTCGCTAGAGCACCTTAATGCTGCGTTCACACCAGACGTGGAAGAAGCGTCAAGCACGAATGATTTACATGTTAAGTCAATGCAAACGCGCGAATAGGCATCCTGCGTCGCGATACACGCGAATGGCGCGGCGTGAATGGCGCGGCGCGGATGGCGCGATACGCACGAATGGCGTGGGCGAATTAAGCGTTTTAACGCGCGAACCGCTCGAGTTCACAAATCTGAACTTCTGCGGACATTCGCGCCGCGTTAACGAATCAGGAGCTTGCTCTTGTGGGGGCATGATTGTGACGTAGCACCTGTTGTTGGTGTCCCGGGGGAAATCCTTCAGCCGACACCGACAACAGTTCATCAAACTGGGCTTGGCTCAGTCAGAAGCATCGCTGAAAGCCTCCGTCATCCAGGTTAAGTTTCTGGAGGAGTTTATGAGCTCACAGAGCTGGTTTCGCCTCAGAATGTATCGAGTGGACTCAGACACTGGTCTAAACGTATCAACGCTGTTTTACAGCCTTCATAAAGCACATAAACACAGTTATTTTATCAATAAAATCCATGTTAGCCATTTAGCAACGAAGCTACAGTCAACGGGCAGACAGAAGCCCTACCCATGACGCGAATCCGCGTCTGTTCTGAAGTGAATTTGACGTGCGAATGAAGCGAGTAAACTCAAATGTTCACGCGTCTATTTACTGGCGAATAGCGCGATTTAGCCGCGCGTTCCGCGTCTGGTGTGAACACAGCATTAGAGGTCAGAGGAGTGAGGTTTACCTGCACAGCACTCCACTAGCTGGTCTCTGTTACAGAAGGATGAACATGTGGATGCAGTGCCACACAAACATTTAGCTGTCAAAACAGCATCTCCTGTTGGATAAAATCTGTACTTGCTGCTAAAAAAGTTCAACCCAGTTTTTCTCACCTCTGTGTTTTTCTTGGCAGACGTTTAGCTGTGTTTTGGAATACGCCACACCGCTGCTGACGCTCTATCAGATGTCCCAGGAGAGCAGTGCAGGGTTTGGAGAGAGAGAACGAAAGCAGCAGGTCTTGCTATTCTACAGAACCCTCAGCCAAATTCTGGACAATTCTCTGGAGTGTCGGAACCGGTACCGGCTCATCCTGCTCAACGGTGAGAAACTACATTCACATCCATAGCATGAGCAAGAAAACTGTCATCATTTGCTCATCCTTCCAAAGATCAAAGTATGGGGTCCGAGAGAGCTCAAACGCACTTCAAGTTACTTTATCACTTACAAATTGAGGAAACAATTTCACTGGTTTTGATAGCACACATGCAAATTCTTAAAATACATTCAAGAAACGTGTCGAGGAGCCCAAAAAAAGATGAACCCGACTGCTTCCTGTTTAGAATAACATAAATTGTGCAATTCGTCAGATTCATTCGTTTTCTTTTCGGCTTAGTGCCTTTATTAATCAGGGGTCGCCACAGCAGAATGAACCGCCAACTTATCCAGCATATGTGTTACGCAGCGGATGCCCTTCCAGCTGCAACCCATCATTGGGAAACACCCATACACTCTCCTTCACACACATAAACTATGGACAATATAGCTTACCCAATTCACCTAAAGCTCATGTGTTTGAACTTGTGGGGGAAACCGGAGCACCCGGAGGAAACCCACGCAAACACGGGGAGAACATGGGACAAATTAATTGTTTTATGTTCAATCCACTTAAATTTATTAGGTTAGGTTTAAGGTAAATTTATGAGGTTTTAGGTAAGTTAACTTAATCGATTTTTGTTGTGACAACATGAACATGTTTTTCCTACAGTTTTACAGTATAGTTCAATCCACATTTGATATCAAATATACTGAGTTCATTGACTTTTTTACTCTCCCAGATGAACACACAGGTGATCCTCATTACCTCTCCAAAGAGCTCTTCCAGCACCTGAAGCAGCAGGATGGGGAGATTTTCATGGACCCACCAAATGAAGTCCACCCAGTTCCAGAAGAGGGTCCGGTCGGGAACTGTAATGGTGCACTACGAGCCACTTTTCATGAAGAGCCAATGAGCGACGATCACACCCTCATGTTCAGCCCACCTCAATCCCTAAGATCCGAGCCTGTGGAGACCACTGATTATTTTATCCAATCTAACGCAATGAAACAAAATTAAATTATTGCGCAATAAAACATACACAGAATGACTTTTGCTGCTTTTTTAAAACTACTCATTTAAAATGAGTTAAAACAACACAGTTCCTAAGGTTTTTTTGGGGGGTACAATCTAATTGTTTTATGTTCTGTCCACTTATAATTTGTAAAAATTATTAAGTTAATTTAATTGATTTGTGTTAGGACAATATGAAGGAAACACTTCAAATACTTTGTTTCTTCATTGTGATTTCTTGAAATGATCATATACATATTTTGTATATATTTATGTGAACTAAAAGTTGCTCAGACTTTGAAATGTATTAGATATATATTCACCGGCCACTTTATTAGGTATACCTTACTAGAAATGGACCCCCTTTTGCCTTCAGAACTGCCTTAGTCCTTGTGGCATAGATTCAACAAGGTTCTGGTAATATTCCTCAGAGATTTTGGTCCATATTGACATGATGGCATCACGCAGTTGCTGCAGATTTGTCAGCCGCACATCCATGACGTGAATCTCCCGTTCCACCACATCCCAAAGTTGCTCTATTGGATTGAGATCTGGTGACTGTGTAGGCCATTTGAGTACAGTGAACTCATTGTCATGTTCAAGAAACCAGTCTGAGGTGATTCACACTTTATGACATGGTGGGTTATCCTGCTGGAAGTAGCCATTAGAAGATGGTTACACTGTGGTCATAAAAGGATGGACATGGTCAGCAACAATACTCAGGTAGGCTGTGGTGTTGACACGATGCTCAATTGTTATTAATGGGCCCAAAGTTTGCCATGAAAATATCCCCACACCATTACACCACCACCACCAGCCTGAACTGTTGATACAAGGCAGGATGGATGCATGCTTTCATGGTGTTGACGCCAAATTCTGACCCTACCATCCGAATTGCGCAGCAGAAATCGAGACTCATCAGACCAGCCAACGTTTCTCCAATCTTCTATAGTGCAATTTTGGTGAATGTGCGAATTGTAGCCTCAGTTTCATATTCTTAGCTGACAGGATTGACACCCGCTGTGGTCTTCTACTGATGTAGCCCATCCGCCTCAAGGTTAGATGTGTTGTGCGTTTAGAGATGCTCTTCTGCATACCTCAGTTGTAACCAGTGGTTATTTGAGTTACTATTGCCTTTCTATCAGCTGGAACCAGTCTGGCCATTCTCCTCTGACCTCTGGCATCAACAAGGCATTTGTGCCTACAGAACTGCCATTCACTGGATATTATTATATTATTTTATTTTTATATATTTTTATTTTCAGACCATTCTCTGTAAACCCTAAAGATGGTTGTATATGAAAATCCCAGTAGATCAGCAGTTTCTGAAATACTTAGTCCAGCCCGTCTGGCACCAACAACCATGCCACGTTTAAAGTCACATAAATCACATTTCTTCCCCATTCTGATTTATCTGATTTTTTTTTTTTTTTTTACAGCAGTTTAATTTAGTGTATGTTTTTGTACCCTCATACACAATATGTTTTTAAAATTACAGTATATATGCCAGTGTAAGGTTTTTCCTTATACTGAAGAAATCTATTCTTAGTAAATGCTGTTGAAAAGGCTTTTCTTCTTCCAGAGAAGAAGTTTTTCACGGACTAGCGACGTTATTATATACAAACACACAGAACAAGAGAAACAAGTCTGAACCAGTCCTAAAAACGGAGATCATTCACAACACTGAAACACTGCTCATCTAGGATCAATGGCTCATCCAGACTAGAGGTGCATTTCAACACTTTTCAAACAGAAAGCTCTCAAAGTGAAGCAACTTAAGCGAGCTCTGTAGTTTTATTGAGTAATAAAGAGGTGGATCAGGTTTTTACAGCTGGGCTGATGTAATCTGGCTGCTGGGTTGATTCATTTACCCCACCAATTTATTTTTATTATACACTCAATTGGTTTTATCAGTGTTTTGTGTAAACATTTACTTATTATTATTACTTTGTATTGACTATAATTTTATTAACAATAATAATGATTTTGTTGATTTGCTTTTATTTGTGTTTTATTGTCATTTTTATTAGTTTTGAATCATTTTATTCAAAATAAGTTACAAAACAAAACAAGAAAAACAAATAATATATAGCTAAATAAAATAATGTTATACATATTTAATAAAACATTTAATGTTTAAATATATATTACTTTACTACTAGCAATATTGAAAATAATATTAATTATTATTATTGTTGTTTTCATTTTAATAAATTAAATTATTATTACAAAATTACATTCTGTAAAAATAATAGTAATGGTACTACACTGTAAAATCCAAAAAGTTAAGGTAACTCAAACCATTTGAGGAAACCGATTGCTACAAACCATTTGAGTTAAAGAACTAATCTATAAGAGCACTGTGAACTTACTCCATTTAAGTTGAAGTAATGAGGTATTTAATTAACTCATTACCTTCAACACTGAGTTCAAAATGCTTTTCAAAGGAGTAGAATTAACTTTCAGTAAATTTTGAGCTAACTCCACTCATTTCATTTGATAAAGTCGACTGTTGGGTTTTACAGTGTAGTAGTAAAAATACTTAATATTTTATCAAATACATTATTATTAATATTTTACAAAAGGGTTCAATATAAAACATTTTAAATGTTTTTTCTCCAATATTTTAAATACTAAATATTATATTTATAAAACATATTTGCTAAATATTATTTTATATATTTATATTAAATATGATATTAAAAGTACATTATGTCAACACTACAACACAAATCCCTGTAAATTTAAGGTAAATGTTTTATAAAAACATCTAAAAAGTTATTTAATAATAATTCATTAATAATTCATTTTAATATTTGTTATTTTATGGTGTAATTGTTATTTAAAAAATATTTTTCATACAGTCACTCTCATGGCCTACATGTGAGCAATGCATTCCCTTCTCTTTCCTTGCAATTGTTAACTTACCAATTCTCTCAAGTTATTTTTATGTAGTGAGTTATAATTATACTTCTTGAAAATGATCAATATAGTTAATCAATTATCTGGAATATCTGAATTTAAATGAATCAAAATTATCCTTCTGATTTTGAAAATTAATAAGCTGCAAATTCCCCAAAAAATTATTTGTGGATTTGTATGAATTATTTTGAAACTCAAACAGTCACAAAGATTTTACAACTACTACTATTTATACATTACTAAGATGTTTACGAAGCCATTCTCTATAATAATCAGTATAATCTCGGTATGCAGACTGTGGTTTCTGCAATGACCCAGATCTCCATCAGTCATCCATGAATGCATCTGACTGAGAACATCTGACCAGCTCAAATATATATGATCGAAATCAACAAACACTAACACAGTCATCCTCTGACTTTCACTTTAAAAAAACACTGGATTCCACACAATTCCTTCATATTGTCCCAACACATTTGATTAAGTTAACTTGTTTATACATATTTAAGTGGCTTGAACATAAAACAATTAAGTTGTCCCAAATAAAACACAAGAATTGTATTAAATTAGCTCATTTAAAACAAGCAGTTTGAACAAGAAATAAAGGGACTAAGCCGAAAAGAAAATGAATGAGTTTGAACAAGAAGGAAAAATATTTCTTTTTGAGTGTTGTATTACCACACAAAATGACTGGTTGTCTGAGATTTTTAACTTTAAATTCACATTTACATTCACAAAATTGCATTAGACTTACTTAAATTAGCTTGTATAACTCAAAAAATTGAGTTAGTCACATGATTAACTCGGTTTAATCAACATAAAACATGTTGTCATGACTTATATTGATCATATAATTTGGTACAATGTAGTGGGAACTAAATAGAGAACTAAAGGAAAGCAAAACAATCTAAATATATAACTGAAAGTCTATTTCGAGGTCACATGAATGCATTTTTTTAACAGCTGATTCAGAAACAGTCACATTCTAAACTCTCTCAAAGGTTTCCAAATGCTTTCTTCCTCGTTCAGTCAGGAGCTTCAGGTTCCGGTTTATTCTTACCTGATTTACATAATATTTAACTTCTCGAAGACGCTTCTAGAAAACTCTAGTTACTTCCTCATTATGTAGGCTACGACGGTTCATCGCGTGTGACGTCACAGTTAGGTTAATGACACGGAACAAAGGTGAAGTCACGAGGAAAAGTCCCTCGTCGTGACTCAGAGACGGCAAACAGACAGAGAAGATGATTTCACACATGCCAGGAAGACGAGAAAACTCCTCCTGAAAACAAAAATACACATTTCTAAAGTTGTAAATACAGATTCATTCACAAGAAACACTCTTTTGCCTGGCTGGTTTATATCAAAAGCGAAATTAAGAATTAGCGCGAGTAGATAAATTAATGCAAAATGGCGCAAATTTTGCGGAATGGCGGACGCCTTTGTGATTTCGCCTCAATCGCACTTACCGTTGAAATATTCAACTCAAGTGAAAAAATTGAGGTGAAAAACATGGCTATTCCTGGCATCATTTTATTTCTAAATGTAAACGCCTTTGTAAATTTGCCTCAATCGCGTTTACCGTTGAAAAACAATCAACTCAAGAGAAAGAATATTGAGGTGAAAAACATATTCCTGGCAACACTTTTCTAAAAGTAAAAGCCATTATGATTTAATACAGCAAATTTTCATGCTTAATTCATTGTGTTTCTTGTGGTTTAGCCTATTTGGAATTGCGTGCAAAATTTATGAACAATTTCTGATTACAGCCTTTTGGCAACAGCAATTGTTTTCTTTTGAGCTAATATTGTAGTTAATTAAAAGAACACTGAAAAAAATAATAATTCAAAGATGACTCATTGGATTTACATTTGTTTGCAGACAATTTAATTGGGTTGAATTTAAACAAACAAATTAAGCTATACTAAATATAATTTGTTTAAATTCAGTGCAACAGTTTTGCATAAATATTTTTTTTTACATGAAAATAATGATTATTAATGACTATTATTCGGTGGCCTTTAGTAACTGTCACTGAAGAAAATGTTCAATTTTCCAGGATTTTATCATTTCAGTTGAAGGAGTACTTAGTAAACTATAAGAAAAAAATACTGGTCCAGCTCAGGATATTACGGTTTGGCATTTTTTACAGAATTTTCACATGTAGCCTAACACAGGCCAAATGTCCCCCCTGTTACAGAACATTCTCGTATCTTTTAAAAGGTGTTTAAAATAAATAGTTACTGTAATTTTCTAAGAGCTAAAATGTCCCTCACTTTACCCTGCAATAGTATTTATTTAAAGGTAGTAAACACGATTTATCTAAAAAAAACTTGTTATGGTTCATGGCTTGTTGTAAATTTAATGTATTTAATTTAGTATAAAAAGAGACTGCTATGGAATTAAAGCCTGTTTTTAAGTGACTTAATTTTGTCAGTTCTTTGGACGCAAGTAACCAGAAAAACATGTGTAATATATGTTGATGTTATTTAATTAAGATGAAAAAAAAAAAAACTACATCGTTAACAGGGCGGAGAGAGGAGGAACAGGGTGGACACAAAGTAACAGGGTGAACATTACAATATGAATTATGGCAACTTGTTTGCTACACCCTCATTCAATTATCAATAACAAAATGATGGTTATTGAATTATCAAAAGAAAAAACAGCAACATTTTTCAATGTCACATTTAAGACATTACGTTAATTGTCAAAAAAGCCAAATGAAATACAAGGAACATGTTGAATTTCCTACAGATAGTACAGTAAAATTTGTGAAATACTGAAAATTGCAAATAAAACTATTAAAATGGGTAATGGTGGACGTGTTATGCTTTACCACAACAGAAAACTACTCTGAAATGTTAAAAATAAAAGAAGATAAAAGAGTGAGACTAACTCTGTTTCTTGTAGACAATTTCTCGCCATAATTGTGAGAATTCCTGAGAATCATGTGACAATCAGGGGGCATTTTTATGGGGATTACAATTAAAGCAACAGGGGGGACATTCATTTCAGGGACACATATTTATCTAAAGATTTTATTAATATATTTTAATTATTTAAAAAATATATAGTATTTGGTGGGGTGACACGGTGGCACAGTGGGTAGCACTGTGCCTCACAGCAAGAAGATCACTGGTTCGAGCCTCAGCTGGGTAAGTTGGCATTTTTGTGTGGAGTTTGCATGTTCTCCCCGTGTTCGCATTGGTTTCCTCCGGGTGCTTCGGTTTCCCCCACAGTCCAAAGACATGCGGTACAGGTGAATTGGGTAACCTAAATTGTCCGCAGTGTATGAGTGTGAATGTGTATGGATGTTTTCCAGTGATGGGTTGCAGCTGGAATGGCATCCGCTGCGTAAAACATATGCTGGATATGTTGGCGGTTCATTCCGCTGTGGCAACCCCAGGTTAATAAAGGGACTAAGCCGAAAAGAAAATGAATGAAAAGTATTTAGTGAGATGTATTATATATATGACAATACAAAATCAATGAAAAGTATAGTATTTATTAGATTTTTCTAAGTTATATTTGTAACTGAACATGACCGTACATGACCTGGGACATGGCAATTCAGCTACTTGCAATGAAATCAGAGTAAATATTTTTAATTAAATTTAAAGCACACTATCATTGTGTCCTGTTGTGGAAATGGGATAATTCTTTCAGACAGACTTTAGGGAATTTTTTAAATTGCATTTTTAAATATTCTGTACCATATAATGCCTTGGGGACACAAATGGCACCGGATAGTAGGAATGACCCAAAGAGATTAAATAAGTTATTTCGTTAAAGGTTTTTGATAAAGACATGAACCTATGAGTCAAAGCTTTTTTAGTTTTCAGTGGATCTGCAAAAACAACTAAATGTGCTGTGTAGCCTTTTATATATTATATACTTAACCCAGATGTTGCTGATAGCTACAGGGTATTTTTTTTCCTTTCGTAACAATTACAGACACATTCTAATGACGCACTGCATTTTCTCTCTAGACATGTTTTTGCTTGCTTTTTTTCCAATGGGTGATAATCTAGAATAAGAGCTAGCCTATTATAAAACTTATCCTCAGATGATTCCAAACCATAAATATCTTTCTTTTCAAACACAAAAGAAGATTTGATGGTCTTTGCTGACTTGCTGAAATCAATGGAGAGCAGAGACGGTCATTTTTGGGTGAAATGTTTCTTTAAGTTGACAGGGCCGCTGAACTGGATTTTACTGGCTGTCTTTCTGCTCATGTGAACCTAACCTGTGAATAATCACGTCACACTTTCTAGAAATCACTTGGTTATAGCCTAGAACTACGCTACATTTGTGTTCTTGAAATTGCTTTTTTGTTTAACTAAATGGTTCAACTAAAAGTCAGTGAGAAATGTTTTATGGAAACTATAGTTCGAAAGATATTTCTAATAACTATTTAGTTTTAAAGGGCGTGAAACCCCTCCGTCTCAGCAGGGTGTTTTCACACCTCTAGTTTGAAAAAAGTCAGGAAAGTGGGTGAGTCCAGCTCTGTTTAGGTGGGAGTGTCGAGTGGCGAAAGAGGGAACAGATCTAACCCTTTTGACGCTCATAAATAATCATAAAAGTCCTCGTGCTACCGGTATTAGGAGGTTTCCTACAGGTCTAGCTGATGTGCAGCGAGGGGAATTGCGTCTTTAATGAACTACGAGAGTTTACATTCATTGAAAAAGTAAGAATGATTAATATATCCATATCAAATAGTCCCCTAAAAGTGATGTTACGTCTTCAGTTTCGGGCTCAGGCGTGCTTTGCACTCACACTACAAGCGTACAGCGCCAAAGCCAAAGTGAACTGCGCTCTGGCACACCTCTTCCAACCGGGCCAAGGCCGGCCAACTGAATCGCACCAGAGCCCAATTCAGAGCACTCACACTTTTCAAACGAATTGGGAAAAGCGCCTGGGCACGGTTCGGATAGCATAGTGTGAGTGCGCCCTCTATCTGAATAAGACAATAATATGATCAAAGTGTTTACATGAGTTGCGTTTTAAATGTTCCTTTCATGATCCCGTTTTACATGTTAAAGCACACAATTCGACACCGCAATATCCACATTTGCTCTGGAGTTTCATGTAATTTTGGGTGTTTCATTCTTAATTTGTTTACATGTTTACATTCGGAGAGCAACATTTACAGCGGATCTTTCAGTCTATAATATTGTGGTGATGTTAACGTACTGTAAACTTAGTAACTAAATAATTTTGACTAGATGTCTTTAAAAACTGAAAGAGTACTGCTGACGATACGAACTTTGCCATCTGAACAGACAAACAAAGAACACTGATCACACACTTACCAAATCTGTAGAGACAGGACAACCAACACCATTTACAGATGCGAAAAGCTCTCAGGTAAAAAATATTCCTCACATATTTTTGTCGCATGTTAGCAGAGCACTGTAATCCACACGTGAGTCCAGCTGTGCTCTCATAGCGGGGAACTGAAAACAAAACCTTCGTTTCGGCACATTTAGAAACGCAACACTGACGACGCATGTCTCCAAACAATTCTTGTTCTTCCACTTGTTTTAATTACGGTAAGCAACACAACGTGACGTCTCTCTGAACACTGTAACATGTAAAAACATGTCTTCGAAGCTATCATGCATATTAATGAAGTTGCACCTCATCCACAATAGAGCGCACTGATTGGTTCGAACCAAGTCTTTCTCTTGAATTAATGCTGAAAGCTCAAAGACGTCACAATGTATCCACCGGTATAGACATCCAGTCTCCACGCTGGAATTTACACAAGGATCTCATGGCCGTGACGTAGCTTCAAAATTTCTAAAACAACGCAAAAGCAACCAATTTTCACTTTTTTTGTGAAATATATGTGTCCTTTTAGAGTTTTAGCAGCGTGGGACACATATATGTGACTGTCAACACTTCAAAAAATGTGTTTTGTGACCCTTTAAGATCAGATCATTAAAACCCAGCATTATTAAATATGGAATTATAATAATAAGCACTGGGAATGGCAAGCATCCATACTGCTTTCAAAATTGCAATTATTATTTTTACATAGCATGTCATATTTTTTTAAATAATTTTTTAGCTATTTTTAAAACCTTAACATAATTATGCATTATTTTATTTATTTTGATCTAAAAACAAACATTGCCAACAAAACACTTAATATAACATTTATCTAAAACAAAACAAATATTAATTGTAAAATATAGATTTATATAATACAATAAAGGTGGTTCATTCTGCTG
Organism: Danio kyathit; assembly: GCA_903798195.1. NCBI lineage: Eukaryota > Metazoa > Chordata > Actinopteri > Cypriniformes > Danionidae > Danio > Danio kyathit. The sequence continues at coordinate 10,708,494 of LR812532.1, read as the reverse complement.
TGGCGACCCCAGATGAATAAAAAGGACTAAGCCGAATGAAAATGAATAATACAATACAATATAATCAGCAGTATAAACGCAAGAAGCAGTAATGTTGCATGTACTCTAGTAGTCTGACGATGGTCACGTGTTCTCGTAATGTCGCCCATCCCACAAACTCCAGCTGATGCAACAACAGCGCTCAGTATATAACCCTGCAGCTGCGAGAAAGACGACACTTCTCAACCTCACGCATTCATGGAAGAAACAAAGAAACCGTCAGTGGAAGAGTTGGGTGAGCTCTCGGGGAAACAGTCGGAGGAAATCACGCTAAAATGGTCTATACACAAGCTCTGGTGTTCGGCATGTCCGTCAGGAGTGAGCCGGAAAACCTAACGCTGGCGGAGGACCTGAGCCTCATACCGGGGCTCAGAGGAGACGGAGAGCCGCTCCAGCACTGCGGCAGACTGATGAAGGCACAAAGCTCCTCCAGTAAGTTCATTTTCTCTCCTGGTTTAAAGATAAATAGTGTTGAGAAAACCGGGGCAAGTTGGCACAGTCGCTAAATAAATCGTAATATAACGATAAAAGTTTTAACTTCGTATGTTGGACTTGAAAGTTGAGGGGAAACTGGGAATCACAATGACATTTTGAAGGGATAGTTCACCCACAACCTAAAGTTGTGTAATTTGGCTACTCGTTACACACTTGATTTAGTTTCTACCTTATTTTGAACACAGAAAAATTGGGGTAAAGTTGATTTTTTATATTCACACATTCTGACTTTTTTCTTAATACAATTTAGGAAAAGTGTGTTTTAGCTCATTTTAAATGGGGAAATCATATTAGCAGCATCCACTGTCTATCAAAGTAAAGCACTGCTTAGTCCAATAAATGGTGCTAATGTTGTTTTGAATTCATACTTGCATGCAATTTCATACCGAATATTCAAAGTACCATGGAAAACAATATAGGAACAATGTCACAAGATGTCAATGGATGAATGTGTGAATATAAAACCAACTTCACCTCAATACAAAAAAAGTATATTCTGAAGAAAGCTGAAAACCCGTAACCATTGTCTTCCATATTTGTTTTAAGCATTCTTAAGAGTATCTTCTTTTAGATTTGTAAGAATAAATAAACTCCATAAAAGTTTGCAACCAACTGAGGGTGGGCAAATTGAAATGTTTGTTTGAATTGTCTCTTTAAGTCAAAGGTTAATGTTGAAGTCAGGTTCAGTCAAGTCCAATGCTTCACAATTATTTTTCTTAATCATAATTGCCTAATTCTTTATATATATATATGATTACCATTCGGTTATATGAAATATGTATACAAAAAAAATTTGTAACTCATAAAAGTTTAATAAAATCTAGATTTATGGACAAATATTTGGAAAAAAAAATCTTAATGTATTTTTACCAAACACACACAATATATATATATATATATATATATATATATATATATATATATATATATATATATATAATATATATATATATATATATAATATATACACACACACACACACACAGTGAACCACCTTAATATATTAAATGTGATTTTAATACTCTGAGACAACTTCCCCAGTTTTTCCCATTATGGTCATTTTCAAGAACTTGTGATCGTATTTCTGACACACTCATGAGCAAGCACACACAATACTTCCCGTTTCTTAAAATTGCAACACAAATTCTGCCCTCTAAAGTCCATGATCAGCTGATGACACCGTAACCCAGGCTGACGGTGCTGGTTTCTTGATCTAATGATCCACAGGGGTCACAGTCAGCCTGCTGAGGCGTTGAGTTTCTGTCCAATAAGCTGAGTTTGTTTCCTCATCCACAGGTCTGGGATCTGCGTGCAGTTTGGAAGAGGAAGAAGGTGAAGATGTGTGTCTTCAGCTTGACCTGTCCAAACGCATCGAGAAGTGCCTCTATGAGGCCAAAGGAGCAAGTCTGCGTTGCCAGGAGCTGCGTTTGCCCAGACACATGACCACACGGCTGGCTGGAGACATCCTGCGATTATCCGTAGATGAACCATGCGGGATACGGGGAGCTCTGATCCACATGTTCATGGAAAGCAAGGGCACACTGCTGAATCTAGGCACAGTTATTCCTGATCAGAGTCTCACGCCAACATTTGAAGTTTCGGTGGTCCTGCAGCCAGATTTGGGAGGATGGCCTCCTCTGAAGATCCTGTTCGGTGGAGGGAAGGTGTTGAGCATTCGAAGGGAATACCGAATAATCAAACGCAAGCTCTACTCGTCCGCTACTCCTACTGTACTGGAGTTTTATTAACACTGTGGTATTAATAGGAAAAAAAATCCATGGCTGAGGTTTCAGAGGAAGACGAGCTCATTTTGCACATTGTTATTTACATCGAGGTTAAGTTGGTTTTATATTCACACGTTTGTTCATTTTATCAGTCCCTATATTAATTACCATGCTACTTTGAATATTCAGTCTAAAATCACATGCAAGCATGACTTCAAAACAACATTACGATCATTTCATTGGCTGTCAACAATGTTGTACTTTGATAGTCATTGGCTACTAATATGATTTTGCTATTCAGAACTTGCAAGAATACTTTTCTGAAATGATACTAAGGAGAATGTCCGAATGTGTGAATATAAAACCGACTTTACCCCAATGATATTCACTGTTACATTCAGAATTCACTAAATAATGTTTAAACACTTCAGTTCATTGAAAGTTGCTATAATGCAGCCGACATTTCTAACAGAACAAGCGGGTATGCTGTTGTTACTGTATTTTATAATGCTTCGCTAATATACAAACGAATAATTAAAAGCGCAAAACCAGACGCATATAAGCACTAATGTTCAAAAAAATGGGCTCAGTAGGGTTTTTGAAAGATCGTTTAAACCCAGCAATGCTGTATTATTAGTTATTTGTACAGTATTACTATATATTTTCGCTTTAAAACATTGCATTTTTTAGCAGGCATTGTTGTAATCCTACACACAGAAATAGTTATTTGTGTTCATATAATAATAATAATAATAATAATAAGTGAAATTATTACATGTTTTCCACACTTTTTGACAACACTATTTAGTTTATAGTTAGTTTAGTTTGATTTGTTTTTAGCCAATATTTTCTTTTATTATTTTTTTTTCCAAAATGTAACTGACCCAAAGCTTTCGAACAAATATGCAATAACATGGGTCTCGCACTCGATTCTTGGAGGGCCGCAGTTTTGCTCCAGCCCTATTTAAACGCAGCTGATCCAAATAATCAAGGTGTTCAAGACTCTTTTGTGTTTGATTAGGGTTGGAGCAAAACTGCAGAGCTGCGGCCCTCCAGGAATCGAGTTTGAGACCTACGTTCTGTAACACTGTAAAACTCACAGCACCATCATATCTTGAGTTCTGTAACAAACACTACTTTGTCACTAGTTGTTGTTAGGTGTGTTTTCTATGTATGTGTGTGTGTGTGTGGTAAGATCCGAGTGATGGGTGTGTTTGCGACTACAGAATGTTCAGTTTTGAATCTGCACTATTGTTTACTGATGTTCAGGGATTTAGGAGGGTTTGGGTTTGAACGTGACTCACTCCACTCTTGTATGTTGACGTCATTTAATGCTTATTGATGTTTTCACGTGAACGGGACAAGCTGGCATTGTCTCGCGGTGAAGCATTTGTAACAGTATTTGTTTTTGGAAAGTGCTGAAATGTGAATAAATTATTTTTAAAATAACCCATGAACTTCCCTGTTTTATTTGCAGACTCCTGTTTTATTAAAACATTTCACGACACTATACAAAAACACTGTACACGAAGACCCTGTACAAAACTACATGTTCCTTCTAAACGTACAGATTTACTCACTTTGAAGAACATAGTGTAGTACTTTAGGCCTTTAAGCTGTAATCATCCTGACTAGGCAAAGAAATCGAGCTAAAAGAAAACCGAGGATCTATCTTCATTCCTATAGAAGAGCTTTTTAATTGCTCTTGACATCCAGCGTTCCCCAATGTGATAAGGCGACGATGATCTTTGTGTTTGAACAATGGCTTGTAAGGTTTCAGAAGGTTACATTCTGGTTTCTAACAAACTAGTGGTCATCATGGTGGTACATTCAGCATTTTTTTTTTTTAAAGACGCCAGTGATGACATTAAATAAACTCTCTAAACTCAAACAAGTGAGTCAGAGCACATTGGATCAGTTTTTCAGTTCTAGAACTAAAAGATTTCTGTGGAAAAAGGGTCAAGAATAAAGTCTCTTATTTTTTTTCTAACTAGACCACGTCAAACTGCTGAATCAAACTCGAGTAACTAAATGTAGCCGAAAAGTCTTCCAGAAACGGGGAAATAAGTCTTATTTGAACTCGTGACGGCGTCTCGCTTCACTTTTTCATCTTCATATCAGCCTCAATGGCACTGCGGCGCCCTCTGGTGCCTCCGTCCTGGAAGAGCAGAGACATGAGCCATTCAAACAGCCTGACAAAGCCTGCGCTAACACACCAGACCATCAGCATGCAACATTAGCTAGCTACAATCGGCAAACAGTAAGGGACTGTGTTTGTGTTGCTGTAATATACAAATGATTCATCTTAAAGAGACATGTTGAGAAATGCTGCAATACATAGTCAGAATTATTACCCCCCTGTATATTTTTTCCCACAATTTCTGTTTAACAAAAAGATTGTTTTTCAACAGATTTTTAAACATGATAGTTTTGTTAACTGATTTCTATGTGATGATGACTACATAATATTTTACTAGATATTTTTCAAGATACTAGCATTGAGCTTAAAGTGACAATTAAAGGCTTAATTAGGCAAGACAGTTAATTAGACAAATAATTGTATAAAGATGGATTGTTCTGTAGACCAGTGGTTTCCATAGGGGGGTTTAATAAAATAATTATTTTATGAAACTATTAGAATTACCATATTTTATCCATAACCTACTGAAGAACAAAAAAGTCGTTAACAGTAACATTGTTAACATTATAATAATAATAAACATTAAAAAACAACATGCAAAAAAAATCTGAAAGGCTGATGGCTTTTTATTTGCAACCCCTGGGGTGATTACGTTATATTAAAGACAATAGCGTCAGATGCAGCACACTGATTTTATGGCACCAGGTCAAACTTTGACACCTTTACTGCACTCACATACATTAAAAATAAATACAGGCCACAACTCAAAATTAACTAAAAAATAAAATTAAGTTCTATAAAAATAAATACAGGGCATAACTGAAAATTTAACTAAAATGAAATTAAGATCTATAAAAATAAATACAGGGCATAACTGAAAAATTTAACTAAAAATGAAATTAAGTTCTATAAAGATAAATACAGGGCATAACTGAAAAATTGAACTAAAAATGAAATTAAGATCTATAAAAATAAATACAGGGCATAACTGAAAAATTTAACTAAAAATGAAATTAAGTTCTATAAAGATAAATACAGGGCATAACTGAAAAATTTAACTAAAAATGAAATTCTATAAAACTAAACAATGTGTGCCCAGTTGTGTGCAAGGTTTATATATTTATAACCACCTCAGGGAAAATTGTGGGTTATGAGTAGGCCCACATGGAATCTGCGCGCGCAGAATTCTGCAGATTTTTAGCTCATAATTTTTTCTGTAAATTTATAATTATTCAGTTTTTAAATTAATTTCAGTACAATTATTGACTAATATTAAAATGTTCATATGATTTATTTACAATACAGTTTGTAAAGTAATATTTTCTGTCTTTTAGTAGATATATTATATGAGAGACTTGCTTTGTTTACCAAATAAAGTAGATCTAATTAAAAATGGGGTGGGGGGGTGGGGGGGGGGGGGGGGGGGGGGGGGTTCGGCTGAAAAGATTGGGAACCCCTGCAGTAGACAATTGGAAAAAAAAATAGCTTATGGGGGTTAATGATATTGACTTTAAAATGTTTGTTTTTTTTTATTATTAAAAACTGCTTTTATTTTAGCCTAAATAAAACAAATTAGACTTTCTCCAGAAGAAAAAAATATTATAGGAAATACTGTGAAAAATTCCTTGGTCTGTTAAACATAATTTGGGAAATATTTTGAAAAAGAAAAAATAATTCACAGGAGGGCGAATAATTTCAACTGTAGTTTGTGAAAATTGAACAATAGAACAGCCTAAAGTGATATATAACCCCAGTGCTGTTCCAATACCACATTCTTTCTTTTTTGAAACACAGAATAGAAACTAAGGAATTGTCTTATGGAACAAGTGTTATACATTCTAAATGTTCTGAAAGGATATACACTTTTCTTACTTAGATTTTTTGTCTTGTTTCTAGTCCAAATATCTAAAAATTCATAAATCAAGAAGCATTTTCTAGGTAAGCAAAACAATGTCTTGTTTTCAGAAATAATATGCCAATATGACGCGAGTTTTTCCTTAAAACAAGCAAAATAATCTGCCAATGGGGTAAGAAAACTAATCTTATGTCAAAAGGAAAAACAAGATTATTTTGCCAACCTCGTTGGCAGATTATTTTGCTTGTTTCAAGCAAAAACTCACTTAATATTGGCATATCATTCTGAAAACAAGACATGTTTTGCTTACCTAAAAAATACTTTTTGATATACAATCTTTTAGATATTAGGACTAAAAACAAGACAGAAAATTCTAAGTAAGAAAAGCATTTTTTGCAGTGCAGTAGAGTTTGTTTAATAAAATAAAAAAATAAAATAAAATTGATTAATGTATTATTTAACACAAAATCCTGATATTGACTTGTCAGTTGTCTTTATGCCGAACTGAAATCTATTTAGCATTTCTCTTTGACTTGGGTTCACTCAACTTATGTTTAATTTGTTTTTAAAAGAGAGAAGTTTTATGAATGTTGAAGTTCTGCACTGTGAAAATCGAACAAAGTCAGGATTTTTGTGAAGTGTGTGTTTTTACTAGAATATGAGTGATTAACCTTACGTGTTGAGAAATGCTGCCATGCAGGTGCAAAGTAGCAGAGCATAAGCTAGAATAACAAATCAGCTTAAAGAGATACTTGACATAAAAAGAAAAGTCATCCTGCTGCTCTTGCAATACTACATTCTTTTGTACAATACAATCATAGGGGCGGCACGGTGGCTCAGTAGTTAGCACTGTCGCCTCACTGCAAGGTCGCTGGTTTCAGTCCCAGCTGGGTCAGTTGGCATTTGTGTGTGGAGTTTGCATGTTCTCCCCGTGCTCGCGTGGGTTTCCTCCGGGTGCTCCGGTTTCCCCTACAGTCCAAACACTGTGTCTATAGGTGAATTGAATAAATTAAATTGGCTGTAGTGTATGAGTGTGGATGTGAATGAGCGTGTATGGGTGTTTCCCAGTACTGGGTTGCAGCTGGAAGGGCATCTGTTGTGTAAAACATATGCTAAAGATGTCGGTTCATTTCGTTTTGGTGACCTGAAATAAAGACTAAAGGTTATTGCACACTGAATCCGATATTTTCGGCTGTAATTTTCACGTTAAAAAATAAATTCGACCATGTTGTGTCAATCGTATTGTCACACTGCCTCCGAAACTTTTGTCTGTTATAAAAAAATTTAAACCAGGTTTGATTTTTTTGTTTTTCGCATCCAAAAAAGCACTTTAAGAGGTGTTTTGACCATCCAGTGCCACCGTACAGGCAAAATACAAAATGCCGCAGATATCTTTATGACAAACACAGTGCTTAAATATAAGACAGAATGCAGCGGAGAGTTGAGAAACCCTACATGCTGGATTCAGTGACTAGCACACATCTCCCCTACTGGCTGCTGCTTGGGGTGTGTGTGTGTGTGTGTGTACTGCCCATAGACATAATTGCCTCACTGTCCGATTTGGTCTGTTGCTCCGACACGCGGCCACAACCTATTATAATGTCTATAGGTAGGCTACTCTACTGTCAGTCTCTGTTCCGGATTCATTTACATGTGTAAACGTGTATCACAAGCAATGTATCAAAATTTCAGATTTTCTGAAATAAACATTGCATTTGGGGATAATCCTGCACAGCTCTTTGATAATGAGCTGAACTCTCCTTCTAGTATTGGATGAACACAATATGTAGCATATTTCTCTTTCTTTTTCTTCTTTGGAGAAGAGAGAGAAGCAGCATCACTGCTTGAAATGACTCCGAAATGTTTTGCATTTTTTTCCGGAATCGATTAATTAATACACATCAGAATCAGTATTTGTTTAGGTGACCAATTTTTTTGGATATGAATACAAAAAAAAAAAACGCATACGAAAGTTCCAGACTTCAGGTCTTAAGCTGAAGGAAAATGAATGAATAAAATTCCTGCTTGTAATCATCCAAAAAAAATGGCCAGCATTCTAAAAATGCAGGAAAAAAAAGTCGCACACAACAAGTGTCGTATTTTCAAAAAGTTCTCGTGTTGTATTGACCTTATTCTTTAATGCGGAAGTGTGCTCGTTTTTGCGGTTGTTTTAGAACTTCCAATTCAGCTGCCTATGGGAGAAATGACTAGGAATAATAAACTGCAGAAAACGGTATGATTTTACAGACAAAGCGGAATCCTATATTAAGAAAATATCTGTTTGCAACATCAAGCAGCATAAAGAGCTGTCTTTAACATCTAAAAATAAATGGAAGCGAAAAAAAGAGCCAAAAAAGATTCAAATGGCTGCGCCCTCTCGTACACGCATAATAAGGTGAATATGAAATCGTCTGGTTTAAAAATAATAAAATAATAATAATAATAATAATAAATAATGAATTATTTAAACAATCCCGGGGTGCATTTCCGAAAACCATCGTAACCTAACTAAGGTCACAATTCGCTTATTTGGCATTTCCCAAATCCGTCGTTCCAACGAACATTCGCAAACTTGCACGCTTGCAACTACACCTCTAGAGCTGTAGTTAGAAGCACAGTTCCTGGCTGTGTTCTATTCCCCGTTATCCCCCTTATGCTCTATACATTTAGAACATTCTAACATTTAAACTTGGAATTATTAAAAAAAAAAAAACATTGAAGTCATCTCTCTTAGGTGTAATTTGCTTTCAAAGTATTTTTACAGTTCAGTTTTAGCGATCTTTAGGTTTACAATTGTGCACCCTTCATAGTGCACTTTTAAAACATTTATGCCATTTTGAACACAGCCGTGGTTCATGATGAAAACTACAGGTGACCTATTATTTAAAAGCGGAATTTAGGCTATGTTACGTCTCCAAAGCTTGTAAAAACAAAAATATATAGGATACGTTAATGTTTTTAATTTATAGTAGTTTATTTATTAAGTATCTGTACTGTATATGACATGGGCCTGTTGGTTAGAACATTTCTGCAGTGGTTTGAATGCGTCAAATTGTAAAAGTAGACTTTTCAAAAGAATAAAATAAATAAACAATATCTTACTTAATAATAATAATAATTATTATTATTATCATCAAGTAGGATTTTTTTTTCCATTTCCTAATAAATAGCCTACTGTAAATTAGGCCTACAACCATTAACAATGTACATGATTTACATACGAGATTAGAATACCTGTTAAGTGATTTTATATGGAATATTCTCAATAATATTTGTAAAAAAAACATATACAGGTCCTATGTGTGTCGTTTACATACATTTCAATAAATATAGAAAAAGAGAGCATGTATTTACCAAAACTAATATTGGATTTCTTAAAGTGCATGTGCATTCAAAACAATATAATTAGCAAAAAAATATGGGTTTTTCTCTAAAGAAGTAGTTACTCCACCACATTTAGAGCATCATTATGGGCGTTTTAAGTTATAACTAGGGACAGATGAAATCTGCGGATGTTTTTTGCAATTTCTGCGGAGAATTTTGGTAAAAATCTGCGGATTTCTGCGGAATTATTTTGGGAGTCTCATAACTAATACCTTAATATGTGAAATATGTGTAATTTAAAAACTGAATAAATTCAGATTTACACACGTTTATTCAAGTAAATAAACAGAATTAATGATGAGCTAAAAATTTGCGGAATTCTGTGCGCGAGCAGATTCCGTGTGGGCCTAGTTATAACTAACGTTGTTCAAACGATGGATCTGCGACAGAGAAACTACGGTTTTGGGAAACACTCGTCACTACATCGTTCTTTTCCCAAATGATGCATCGTACTATGATAGTTCAGCTGAGAGTTATGTCGTTGTTTGAGAAATGCACCCCTGATCGTGTGTCTTTGTGTTGGAGTGTGAGTTTATAACTCTATTAGCGACACAGTTCACTCCAACTCACCCAAGAAAGACAATTACGTGCACCAATTTGACTAATTATGTTTAACAAAACATGAAACACAACGCCTAGAAAAAAAACAAAAAACAAATAAACACAAAAAAGTACCCATGTTGTTTCTTAGCTCTGAGAATATCTCCAGACTATAGTTCTGGCAATCAATGAGTCTGAATGACTGTTGACAGATTTGCAATGAACAGATATTTACATGGATTGTATTCTGTGCCAAATTTCTCTTTATCTTAGTTCATTTTTTTTTTCCCAAAGAGTGAACTGTGTGTCAAACCCAGCTCCTGGAGGGCTGCACAGCTTAGTTCCAACCCTAATTAAACACACTTATCTGTAGGTTTCAAACAAGCCAGAAGGACTCAATTAGTTTGATCAGGTGTGTTTAATTAGGGTTATATAACTAAACTGTGCAGAGCTGTGGCTCTCCAGCAACTGGATTTGACACCTGTGTGCTAAAGTTTCACGAATGTGCAGTTGTGCAATAAACTAGTAAGTATATAACACGCAGCCTGTTAACATACAAACCTGAGACGTGTTCATAACAGCAAAAGACCAAATGCTTTTGAACAGTCATAAAGCGATGATCCAATCTAACCAATCAGAGAGCCCTGTGTGAGTATAAATGTGTGTATGTGGTTCGGTAAGAGGGGATAGGGGAATATCTTGTGATCTTCAGCCTGGATACTTACAAAGAGAGAGAGAAGGAAAGCAGGAGAGGCCATGGAGAGGCTGTCCTGTAGAAGGACAAACAGCACAGTGAGAAAAAGAGAGTTCACTATTTAATACCTACCAGAAAGGCAGACAGACAGACAGACACAGCAGAGCACAAGCAGGTGTTACAGGGAGCATTTGGTAGGTATACTAGTCTAAAACCATCATCGTGAGAGGAAAACAACAGAGACAGTGTGCAAAGAAACTAGAATGACCAGACATTTTACAAGCTACGCATCCTGTCTTGATGAACTTGCATTAGTTTTACCATGTGGCATGTGTATTAATGCTTCTCATTTACTTTGAATGGAGTGACATCAAGCTGCAACTGAACTGTATGCCGCATGCACTGCTAAAAATCATTGCTGCCTTAAATGTTTTTAATTGAATCAAACAACATTTGTAATTATCTCAACGTCAGTCAAACTGGCTAAACATTTTAAGTTTTGTATAACAAAAATATATATATATATTATTATTAAAATAAGTTAAAGTAACAAAAACATTTGTTAGCATGACTTGATATTTTTTACACCGTGAAGAGCCGTTTACATGACAATGTTTTGAGACAAAACAGGAAATGCGTTTTATGCATTTTGCCTGTTCAACAGTGTGTTTGGGACTGAAAATGGCTCAGGAGTTCACATGTAGCTTATGATTGATTATAAAACACGTTTGGCATGCTGTCCTGAGAGAGAGCCCTGAGTTTAGAAGATCCTCGAGCCCGGGACTCTCTCCCGTTTAAAAGGTGAAGGGGGAGTTTGAGCTCAGGTAGGTCTCGAGAACTTCCCAGGCTTAGTTATGGCTAATGACAGATTACCAGTGTTGCCAGATTGGGCAGTTTGAATTTGATTGTGCGGGTAAAAAATGACAGGCGGGTAAAGAAAATTTGTGCGGTTTGGTCTTCACTTATTACCTGCTTTCGTTCACCTCTACAAAAACAAATCAACAACCCCACCCCCCCTAACTTGTGTTTATATACACAAGTTAGCAATGTTGTTAAAAAGTTAATTCTAATAGATATTTAACTTGTTTTTGTTACATTTACACTAGAGGTGTAACGGATCACTGTTGATCCGTGATCAGTACGGATCACAACCCACGGTTCAGAACGCACGTGACCCGGGGATTAATAACTTTTTTGAACTTGTAGTTTAATCCAACATTATAACAATTGCAGAGAGATCGCCTCCCGCGTCATTCAAATCACTTGTATCAAAGCATTTTGGCTTCCCTGTAAGATATAATGATGACTGAAAAAGTCGTGGTGGGACCTAAGTAATGTAATGAAAAATGAAGTTTTATGGGTGAATTGCTGAATCATTAATTGAAGATAAATATGATCTGTTGTACAAGATGTTAGATTTCTATATTTAGCATTATCAGCAACAGTAGCAAAGATCATATTTTGTATTGAATACTTTTCTTTTTTCAGCTGGTTCTTTCTTAGAACCTGTAATGTTAATAAAAATAAATACTAAGTTCTGTTTATTAAAAGCAATGTTTTTTGCAGTAATTCATTCATTCATTCATTTTCTTGTCGGCTTTGTCCCTTGCGGGGTCGCCACAGCGGAATGAACCGCCAACTTATCCAGCACGATTTTACGCAGCGGATGCCCTTCCAGCCGCAACTCATCTCTGGGAACTTCCACACACACATTCACACTCATACACTATGGACAATTTTAGCTTACCCAATTCACCTGTACTGCATGTCTTTGGACTGTGGGGGAAACCGGAGCACCCGGAGGAAACCCACGCGAACCCAGGGAGAACATGCAAACTCCACACAGAAACGCCTTTTGCAGTAATATTTTTGTATAAATGGAAAGCAAATGACATTTGTCTCCTCCCTTTTTTGCTGATCCGAAAAATGGTCCGATCCGTGACAAAAAAACGTAATGTGATCAGAACTGCAGATTTGTGATCCGTTACACCACTAATTTACACACTTCTGACCACTAGGTATCCCAAGCATGTGGTGTTTCGAACGTTTCGAAACAGTGAATTGTTTTGCAATTGATTCAATCGTTTCAAAGCTTTGAAAAGCTTCATTTTTCCCATCACTACTTGGTGGTAGTGTTGCTGTTCAAGTGTTTGCTAACACTCCAATAGCAAATTGACATCCTAACACACACAACAAATTCTACAAGCACACTAGTGCCGAGCTGCTGACAACACGTCGTCACTTTCTTGCGGTTAACAAGGTGACAGATTCAAATTTTGGCATTGAATAGTGTTTTTGGTTTTCGTCGATGTGTAAATGCAGATCAAAATATTTTTTGGCTATACTAATTTAAATGCAGCCTGAGTCACATTGGGTCCATTGCTCGTAGCAGAAGTAGATTTTTTTTAAAGTCAATCAGATCGTTTTATGCAAATTTAGTAGTGCTGATGTTAGCCAATCATGTTTGTGCAACACCAGAGAATGGTGGAATGTCAACGGCGGAGGAAAAGTATATTATTGTGATTGGTAATCACCAGGTGGTTTATGATCAATCTTTATAAACAACTATTACTACACTCAAAAAATTATGTTTGCCGTTTGTTCAAACTACTTATATAAAACAAGCTGAAACACAATTCATGAGGTTTTCTCGGGGACAACCTACAGTAATTGTTTTATGTTCAATCCAATTAAATCTGTAAAAATTAATAAATTAACTTAATTCCATCATGTTGGTACATGAATCGTGGTACATGAATTGTGTGGAACCCAGCATTTTTTACAGTGTCCTTCTTCTGTGTTTCTTTTGTGTCGCGGATCGACTGTCATTACTTTGATGATCATGTTAGCGCAAAGATAAAAAGCTTGTGCTTAATCCTGCTCCATTTCCAACTGGTTAAACTTATTTTAAGTGTATGTAGATAAGTACATATTCCTGTGGATTATGATGAAATGTATTTTGTTTGAAGAATTGTTTTAAGTGTATGATATTCTGAAGTAAATAAATCAATTAAATAAAAGCTTCAGACACAACCTCTGACAAGCATTAACACAGACACCAAGTGTGAATAGGAGAATTAAATGACATAAGTGAATGGGGCGTCTAAATAAATAATAACAACAATAATAATAATAGTAAAAATACTATTAAACTTATTTAAAATAAAATGTTATTAATTTAGTTTGGTTTCACAATTTTAGTTTTTTAAATCCATTACATTTTAAATCAACATTAGATTTTTAGGTGTTTTAGAACCAAGTATCACAATAAACTAAATAAAAATTGTCAATTTTTTTTATTGTATCATTTTAATTGATACAATTTCACTTTTGCTTTGTTCTAACTATAATAATCATAAATCTGACTGACCATTTACGTCACCATGTAAAATTATTATGTAAATTACTGATAATAGATGTATGCAGTCACCAAAAATTTACATTTTCTGTTTCAAATTTTCTGAAGGTTGTGAATTAAAACAGAAACATGAACTATTACACTGGGCTGAATTCACATTCACATGTCCTCTTATGGTCATCTGGTCATCCTAGCAAAGCTTCTTTACAGACAAAAGCAAACACAGATGACAAGGAAAAGGAGGATTAAATGAAATAAAGATGGAAAGAAGAGACTTCACTTCATTCTAATGGGAAGATTTGTGTGGTTGATGTGTGCGTGTTAGCCGGATGAAGACATGAGGTGTTCATGTATGTGAGAGCATATTGTAACCATTTTCATGATGATCGCAGCACTCCAACATAAACTCAAAATAAATGGTGATGCGATGAGTGTCCAGTCTTTTCAATGAACCCAACCACACCGCAAACTGCTTAATGTGAAACATCACTGGACAAAACCATGCAAACAAAATAAAACACATTCACTTTGGTCTGGTGTGTTAAAAAAACAACTCAACAATAAACATGGCAAAAAAATTCAAACAGAAAACACCAAAATGCAGTTTAACCCAACACTTACAACATATACTCAAATACATTGTTTATATAATTATACTTAAACAATTATTGCAATTTCTGTCAATACAATAAAATATAAGCCACTGATCAGAAGTTTGGAGTCAGTAAGATTTTTAAGAAAAGATAAATTAATACCTCATGTTTAACATTGATAAAAATAATCATCAACAAATGATCATTGAATAATTTCTGAAGATTTGTGACACTGAAGATTTTAAGAATAAGAAACATTTTAAAGTATATAATATTAGATTTATATAGAATATATTTTAAATTGTAATATTAATAATAATAATTCACAATGATACTGTTTTTAGTGACCTTTTTTTTTTTTACTGATAAAGGATATTTTAAATAAATGCATCTAAAAAATCTTAATTATTCCAAACTTTTGACAGGTAGAATATATATATGTAGAAAACAAAAATCCAAAGACAGATTGATAGACAAAGAGGAAATGATAGACACACAACCAGATAGATAGACAGACACACAGACAGACAGTTAAATAGACAGACAGATGGGCTGCATGATACTGTGAACACATTAAAAGGCCTTTGTAAATAAGATTACTCAGACAAGTTCAAATATCTAAATAAATTCTTAAAATTTAATCATTTAAAGCAAAACACAGTCTTGTTTTAAGAAATAATATGACAAAATTAGGTGAGTTTTCCCCTTAAAACCAGCAAAATAATCTGCAAATAGGGTAAGCAAAATAATTTTATGTCAAACGAAAAACAAATTATTTTACTTACCCCATTGGCAGATTATTTTGCTTGTTTTCAGATAAAAACTCACTTAATGTTGGCATATTATACATTAAAACAAGACGATATTATTTGCTAAACTAGAAAATGCTTCTTGATTTAAGCATTTTTAGATATTTGGACTAGAAACGACACAAAAACTGTACGAAAAGCATTTTTTTTTGCGGCGTAAATGTAATATGCAAGATTGTTTAGTATTGCAAAAATTATATTTCTTGTGATGTAACCTTTCCCTATAGGGAAATGCTATTTTTATTAGCCGTTTAAAAAAATCTTTCATTTATATAATGATAATACTAAAATGAACAGTTAATAGATATTTTTCTGATTCAATTAAATTTATTCAGGCTACAAAAACCATGTCAAGGTGCAAACATATATCCTTTAAGGCCCTGTCCACACAAACACAGGTATTTTCAAACGCACATTTTATAATGCAGTTTGATTGTTTGTCTACAAGAAAATGTAATTTTGGGTGACTTTAACTGCAGTTCGGCAGTTTCACTTTTACTTATGAACATTTCATTCATGCCCCCGTGATAAACTGGGGTATTAGAGGCAAATAAGAAGTGGTGGAAGAGTGTTGTGGAATTTAATAACGCACGCCGAATAGAAAGAAAAAAAACTTCCACATTTCGTGATGTCTGCGGTCCTTTACTGACAGCCGCGTGTGTGGATCTTGTCGGAAAATATAGAGAAAAGTCTTACATGACAGTAATAGTTTGATTGCGGTGTTTACTTCAATAATGCCACTAATATCTGCATACTCCACGTCTTAATTCCATTTCTGTTTAGTTCAGTTATGACTTAAGTCGGATTAAGGTAATAAAAAAAAAAAAAAAATTTTTTTTTTTTTTTTTTTTTTGCTGTTTACATGGTGACTCTTATTCAAAATATTGTCTTAACTGTATGAAAATCTATTAAAGTATTGGTGTCCATGTAAACGTACTCAATGTTCAACTAAACCCCACCATCGGGGCTCTGCAAACTTGGCTTTGTGAAGCAGCATTTTCTGTATGTACATACATAAAAAGTATGCTATGCTCCCCATCTGATTGGACAAATTTGGATAAACAACTTACGCATGCACTGTATGAATGCTTGAAACATAAAATAAACATTATTTAATCACACCCCACTACTATACAGATATTGCATACACTACTACCACAATAATGATTTTTTTTGTACATATTATGCAGCCCTAATAGACAGACAGACAGACAGACGTCAACATTTGAAGTAAATCAAAACATTTTAAAGTTGTCCTAAAACCTTTGAACAACTGCCAATCTTGACTTAGGGCAAATTTGAAATTTTTCTTGACCCACTTCAAATGCTGGCTAAATGTTTTACATGAATTCAGAGAACACTGAACATTAAAAATTACATTGTGAGCAAAGATGTAAGAAACAATCAAGCGTGAGTGGCATCATTGTGTTAGACTTGCCATGTCTGTGCTTGGGTTAGTAGTTCAGTAGTCTCACCTGCACTTCCCTTGGTTCTCCCTGTGAGTGTGTGTTTGTGTGTGTACAACACTGACCTTCTCAACAGTGTCTTGTTTGGAGTTGTTCCTTTTCCTTCTGGCTGGTGGTTCTGGCTCTAAATGAGGCTCTTTGTGTGCAGGACTCAGGGTCTACATATGAGACTGTGTGTTAGTGCAAGTAACGCTAGCCTTACTGTTAGGGACTTCAGAAGTTCAGAAGAGAGAGCGTGTGTGTGCGAATGAGTGTGTGTAAGGGCCAAAAAAGTCTGTTGGATTCTGTCAGAAAGGGTTTTATCTAGAAGTGTGCGGGAATCAAATCGCCTTTGGATCTCATGTCTTTGATCACATTTCAGCTCAAAATAAAAGCGCTGCAGTCAGAAAGTATTCACACTTCATTGTTTCGCATTTTGTCATGTTAAAAATTTGAGTATTTTTGAGGGTCAGTAGGTGTTTCCATCACCCTGTGTTAATGCACATTTTAAAGTATTGAAAACACAAAATTTTGAATAAAATCCCTCAATTCGCTAAAAATATTGCATGCTCACTTGAGCCAATTATGGACGAAAAATTGTTTTTGTCACAAAATAGTTCAAGATCTCTGTAACCAATCTTTAAAATGAACAACAAAAGTGAGGTTTCTAAATAAAACCAGAATCTAAATCACACTGGGATGTTTCTGGAATTAGACGTGTACACGTGTAGAGGGAAAACATACATCTCTAATTGAGGAATGACTTATTCTTCAGATGTTTCTCAATAAATACAATACTTTAGTAGAATTTAATACTTATACATTAGAATTTGGTGAGTTATTTGAATGCAAACATTGGAAACAAAATCTCAGAATCTCCCATTTTTAGCCATTATCAGCGTCGTATAATAATTATTTATACAAAACCAAATCAGAAAAAAGTTGAGACAGTATGGAAAATGCAAAAAAAAAAAAAAAAAAAAAAAAAAAAAGAAAATAGCGATTTCTAAATTTACTTTGACATGTATTTTATTGCAGACAATAAACAAACATTTAATGTGTTCCTCATGATTTTAATAATTTAATAAACATGTATTTATTGTATATAATATAAACATTATTATTTAAACCAATTTTGGTTCCTGCAACACATTCCAGATGCCTCTGAGTGCAGAGAAGTGGATGGCACTTCTGGACACTGTTAACATAGGGCTTCCTTTTGGCACAGTACAGTTTTACCTGGCATTTGTAGATGTAACTACGTATTGTGGTGCTTGACAAAGGTTCGCCAAAGTAGTTCTGAGCCCATGTGGTGATATCGCTAATTGATTAATGATGATTCTTGATGCAGTGCCGGCTGAGGAAATGGAGATCACGGTAGTTCAGCTTAGGCTTGCACCCTTGTCCTATATGCACTGAAATTTCTCCAGACTCCTTAAATCTTTTAATTATTTTATGCACTGTTAAAGGTAAAATATCTAAATGTCTTCCTATCTTTTATTGAGTAACATTGTTTTTAAACATTTCAATATTTTTCTCATGTATTTGTTGGCAAACTGGCAATCCTCAGCCCATCTTTGCTCCTAAAGGACTAGACCTTTCTTAAATGCTGCTTTTGTACCAAATCATAATTACAATCACTTGTTGACATCACCTGTTTCAAATCACATATTTATTTAACCAATTTACCTGATTACTAGCCCTAAACTGCTCCTGTCCCAACTTTTTTTGGATGTGTTGCAGGTCTGAATGACAAAAAGGATGTATATTTACAAATAAAATGAACTTGACCAGACAAAACACGAAATATTTTGTGTTTATATTGTCTGCAATGAAATACAAGTCAAAGTAAATTTGGAAATCACCACTTTCTTTTTTATTAGTGTTTTCCATACTGTCCCAACTTTTTCTGATTTGGAGTTATTTGGCTCCAAATCTCAGGAAAAAAAAAACATCATTATGACGGCGCTCTACAAAATATGGAATAGTCAATAAATAAATCCATTAAAGCCATTTTGCCTTTCTATCACTGTTTGTGTTTGTCTTTCTTCAGAAAAATATAAACAAATGCAAATTTCTGTACTGGGCAACTTTGGATTTATTTAATACAGAATGTCTCCTTTTCTCACATTAGTCTACAGTGCATAACCATAAACACAAATAAAAAAAAATGTCATAATGTAAAAATGTAATTGTGAATACTTTCAAAATGCACTTTATGTTAAAGAAACTTACAATGTCGTCGCATTGTGACATTTTCATGACAGTTAAACATCCAGCTCTTATTTTGGGATGAAATGTGAGTAGAAGTTTTTTTTAACAGGACTTACCATTCCCCATACAAGGTTTGCATTTCCAAATTGATATTATATGTATTTGGACAGTGACACTTTTCCTGCATTTCAGCATTTTAAATAAAACTTAGTTCAGCAACTAAGTGATAAAATGACTATTTGAGCGCAGCCAAACCATTAAGAGCCAGAAAATCAATTTGTGCAGATTACCTGAGAGTATTACAACAACGTCAGGCTCAGTCCCTGGTCACAAATCTATTTTGTGTGCATTGATGGCCATTAACTCGGCAGCCTAGAGACATTACGAGTTATATTTCCTGATGACGCTTTAATTTGGGCTCTCATTTATTCTCAGTCAGACTAAAATAAGGTCAAGTTAAAGATATTGCCTGGTCTGTGCCATTGTGAGTCAAATATTTGAGGCAAATGGTTTTATCTTGGTAAAAAAGTGTTTTTGAATTCACGCTGCTTCTACAGAGAGCCAATCCCACAGCGTTAACCTCATAAATAAAGCTGCATGCTGTGATGCACAGGAAGAAGTTTTTTTAACTCTTCTTTCTGCAACTTCCTAAACCATTTCTCTGTCCGCGATACTTCATTTCAGATGTCCACAGACTCTTTGATGTACTTTGATGTCCTTTCTTTGAGACGTGAAGTCTCAAGCCTGCTCTGTGAAAAACACCCTAGCCTATATCCTGGAAAAGGATCAAGGATCTTGGTTTGTTCTAGAGATATTTCTTTTTTTCCCCATGCCACTGCACATGCTTTTCACTTAACAGATCAGTGTTGTTATTGTTAACTAAAAAGATTTTAAATCATTTCTAAGAATAAACTGGAATAAAATAAAATACATTTTAGATGAACAACAAAAAAAGAAGAATATATAATAGTGAATATATGAAAAGAAAACATTCTACTAGACATGGAACGATAACCGTTTTCAAGGTATATCGTGGTTCGGAAAAGTCAAAGTTTTAAAACTGCCAAAATTTTCTGTTAGGGCGCACTCACATTAGGTACAGTTGCCTTGAACCGTGCCAAAGCACGATTGTCCCCTATCCCCTCTTCCCCTCGGCCTGCACTCACATTGCATTTTTACCTACAGGACCGGAGCACGCTTACATCATCGATGATGCGACTGTTCAGTTTAACAGGAAGAGATACGCTCTCGCTTAGCACAGTGGAGATTGCTTTTGTTATATTGTTTTGTATTATTTTTAGTCGTTTGGGATGTGACACGCAGTCAAACATTTTGCCGAACAGATCCGCCACTTTTGAAGCTCATAAATTATCATAAAAGTCCTCGTGCTGCAGATATTAGGAAGTTTCCAAAAGGTGTAGCTGACGTGCAGTGAGGGGTTTGCATCTTTAATAAACTACGAGTTTGCGTTCATTGAAAAGTAAGAATGATTAATAAATCCATACGAAGTAGTCCCCTGAAAGTGACGTCGCATCTTCAGTTTCGGGCTCAGGTGTGCTTTGCACTCACACTACAAGCGTACCGCGCCAAAGCCCAAGTGAACTGCGCTCTGGCACAATCGGGCCAGGGCCGGCCAACTTAATCGCATATATATATATTGGAAAGTTTTATATTTATAAATGTAAAGAAATGTAAACTCCTTTTTAGCAAATTCAAACAAGAAGTATTAGCCTAAAGAGTGAACTCCTAGAATTTGTGCTTATTGTTTTGTATTTAATAGACCTATTCGTTGATATGTATTTCCTTTTTATGTTTATATTACCCTCTCGTTTCCCTTTCTCTCATGTGTTTGTTATATAGGCTACTTAAACTTAATTCATAATTCCCTTGTTGTTTAAAAACTATAGTTTGTAGAGACGGTATTCTGTTTTATCTGTACTGTAAATCTTTTGTAGTTAAAAAAAAAAAATAAATGATGATGACACCATGTGATCACGTGCCATGTGTCATCATGACTGGCGCAACTTTGAGCACCGAAGTGTCTGGCTTGACGGCACTCTGCTAATCTCGTGGATCACCGGCTGCAGCCGTGGTTCAAGTTGAACGCACCTAAAGATAGCTGTTCCGGCACATAACGCACATTTTCAAAGCAGAATATCTGACTTCAGCATTGTTTTTCAGATAAACAAAAATGTTCACTTAGCATGTTTCTTAAATATCTGCAAAGATATTATGGCATTTTTATGCTTTAGAAGAGTCAAAAACGTTAGGTTACTTGTGTAACCCCGGTTTTCTGAGAACAGAGCGAGGTATCTCACTATGGGAAATGCCTCAGGCGTGACAGACTATGGAAGCACCAATTACACCACTGAATCACTGACGGAACGAATGCCGGGTTTGGTAGCAGTGTAACCCTGTCATTATCCCGGCTAAAATCCATGCAGGCTTGATGCACCGACAAAGCATGCAGCTTGCTCACTCGCTTAGCTGAGACTAGAGTGAGTAGTAAGGCCGTCTTCAGTGATAGGAGCTTAATGGGAATATCCTCCAAAAATTTGAATGGGGCCCGAGTTAAAGCATCCAGAACGAGAGACAGATCCCATGACGGGAGCAGCCGTTTCACCGCCGGTCTCACGCACTTCACTCCTTTCATAAAACGGCATATAAGGGAGTGCCATCCCGCTGAAACCCCCTTTGAACCCTACATGGCAGGCGGAAATAGCAGCCAGGTAAACTTTATTGGTAGAGAATGCTCTTCCATTATCCAGTAAGATTTGTAAAAAGCAGAGAATATCCCTCACCAAGCACTGGAAGGGGATAAGCCCTTCACTCGTGCATCAGTCCTCAAACACACGCCATTTCAGGTCGTACAGTGAGCACGTTGAAGGAGCCCTAGCGCTCTGGATAGTGATTATGACCTACCGTGGAAGCCCGATCCCATTTAGATTTAACCCTTTACAGGTCAGACCCACAGGTTGATTTGTTCTGGGTGAGTGTGAAATATCTGCGCCACCGCTTGTGACGGCAGGTTCCGTCGCAGCGGGAGCGGCCAGGGCTCTCCTCTCTGCGAATTCATTCTCCGTACGTTGGGTTGCCACTCAACAGAAGATCCGCCCCCACATTTCTGACTCCCGAGACGTGTGAGTGGTCTCCAGACAATCAGCTCACGCGCTAGATTGTGCAGCTGCAACGATCACGTTCCCCCTTCGCGGTTGATGTAAGCCACCACCGTTGTGTTGTCCGTCCTGACTAAAACATGAAAACTCTCCAGGAATGGGAGAAAATGTTTTAAAGCCAGAAAAAATGCCATCAGCTCCAGCATGTTTATGTGAAGCTCGCGCAGTCGCTGTGTCCAACGACCGTTTACTGATCTGCCCTGAAATAGGGCTCCCCATCCCGTTAGAGATGCGTCTGTAGTGACAACATTTCTCAGAGACGCGCTCCCCAGCGGAGCCCCCGATCGGAATATGCAGGGGTTTTTCCAGTGGTGGACAGCCATCACGCACTCCGTGGATATCCACACTGCACGCGAGGTGCCTGCAAGGGCACAGGCACTTCGCAGTAATCCAACGCTGAAAATCTCTCATCTTAAATAAACCAAGCGGGATCACAGACAGAGATGAAGCCATCATGACCATCAGACGGAGACAGGTTCTGAACGAGACCAGGTTTCCTTTGCGAAAATGGGTCAGGCATAGACTGAACGCCGTAATCCTTCTCTCTGAAAGCATGGTGCAGTATGGCGAAAGAGTCTCTGAATCCCGCTTTACACGCTCGCATGGACGATCGCTTATCATGAATTTGTAATTCTTTAAATGCTTGTTTAAAGCACGCAGGTCCAGTAATGGGCACAGACTCCCATCTTTCTTTGGAATTAGAAAGTAACGGGAGTAATAGCCCATCTGAGTTTCCTCCACTGGAACTCGTCTTATAGCTCTGCTCTGTGCTGTGGGGTTTAGGCGGTCTGGACGCATTAACAAATTTTCTGCCCTGGTCGGAGGATGGGGCTGAGCAGCAGGAACAGGAGGACGTGATGCCTTATTACGAGGCAAGCAGAGGTCAAAAGTCTCCTCGTCCTTCTTCTTAAGGTCGCATCTTTGCCTCATCGACGCAACAGACTTGCCGAATAGCCCTCTCGAGTCTACGGGAGCGTCGAGATAATCCAAATTTTCCTATCCCCAATACTTGAGAGATTAAGCAACAGCGATCGCTCGCCCGCATTAGCGAGAGCCATGGTACGGCCAGAGCTTTGCACCGTCCCGCGTGAGGTGCACAGATTGAGGTCTGTAATTTTACAGATCTCTTCCCAGACCGCCGGGTTTGGATTGCTGGCATCCAGCTGCGTGCCAAGCTCCTCCAATAATTTGGCTTGATAGGCCATCAGCAATGAAGTGACGTTCAAAGCCCTCACTCTTAGCGCCGAAGATTAATATATTTTCTGGTACATGGAAGCAGTGAAGCGTTCCATCTTACCAATATGGGACAGTGTGGGCGATGAGACAGCAGCCCGCTTGTTTGGATGCAGGTGAAGAGCCACCGTCTGCTCAACCACAGGAGGGTTAGAGAGCCCCAGCCCCTCCATTTTACTCACATCGAGCGACGAGTAACCCTTGACGGGTACACAGTTGGTAAAGGGTTTATCCCATGACTGCTTCATCTCCGTGATGCAATCTGAGAGAGCGGGAAGCAGTTGTTTTGCTGGGGGAGCACGGGGAGCAAGCCTTTTCCCTTCATACACATTCCACTTAACTCCTGGATGACCAGGAGTTACAGGCCATGCCACGCCAAGCTTGGCGGCAGCACGTTTGCAAACCTCTGTGAGGTCACAATCCACCACTGTCGACGCCACCTTGCTGCTCTGTGCGCTAGCCGGCCTGGATGCGTGGGAAAAAGGGCAGATGACATCCTCCTCCTCATTGTCCGGCTCATCTCGGAGGAGACGGGCTAGCGTCTCATCATCCTCCTCCTCATCCCCTTCCATCTCATCACCGCCCGCCAGTAACTGCTGGTCAAACAGCGGCTCATACTTGGGGGATTCTAACTCCATGATATCCCCCCACAAAGCAAGATCCCGCGGAGGAGAGGATTTGGCGTCATTTGCCGACGAAGGGGCAGAGAAAACTGGATAGTCCTTGGAAGATGCCGCTATATAAGGCCTTCTCTCCAAAATCCTCATCGGCATTGCCTGGCAGTGCACGCAGCTTTCAGTGTTCGCCAACGAGGCCTGGTCATGCTTCACACCCAAATCCCGGCCCGAGATCATAAATCCGCACGCTGACAGACAGGGGCGCGAAGAGGTCTCCTTCCCCTTCTCCCACCGTGACTTTAGACATGGTGAGTCAAAAATCACAGTCTTATTTCGCCTTAACGTGTTAGCTATCAGTCGCTGATAGAAAAGAACTAAAACACTCAGTAACGAGCAGAGAACCTACGACAGATTCAATATGACGGTACGTTTGAGAACAGAGCAGCGCAGCCTGGGTGCTTAAGGAAAGTCTTCATGAGGAAGAGTACTAGAATGCCAATTCGGGGAATCACAGCGGATTATTACGGAGAGAGTGGGTTCCTAATCGCAAGCTGTGATTTGTCCGTTCTCAGACGGACGTGGTGTAATTGGTGCTTCCATAGTCTGTCACACCTGAGGCGTTTCCCATAGTGAGATACCGAGCGAATGTTTGAAAGAGAACTTACATACAGCACCTTTAATTATTAGGAACAAAAATGTGCGCCAGCAAAATATACATTGTACATTTTGATTTCACACAGACTTGAAGTGTCACTGCCCAAAAATTTCAGGCTGAAATTGTGTTACTGAATATGTTTCCTTATTGTGTGCGATGCGTGTCTGAGTGCTGATATTCCTCCAACCTTCTCCACAGCATCTCGTTTCCATTCGTGGTTTGTATGTTTGTGTGTGTGTGTTTGTGATGATTCATGTGTGTGTGTGTCTCTAACCTTCTCATTGGGGTCTTGTTTGCGGTTGGCTTCTCTTCCGCGCAGGCTCTTAGTGCTGATGCCCGACTCTGACGTCTGCATGATCAGCTGAGTGGCCAAGAACTGCTGGATCTGCTCCAGAACGTCTCTCTGCATCTCTAGGGCCATGTGATAAACGTCGTGATCTGAGCTGTTGTACATCACTGCGTTCTGGAACATCAGCATAATGTCCCGCTGGAACTCGGCCGTGGTGCGAATCTGGCCAGACTCGATGTTCTTCTTGATGGCTGAGAGGTCCATTGGTCTGAATGAGGGAAAAGAGTACAGGATGACGAAATGCTGTAAGCTAACAGAAAAAAACTCTATATATAAGATTTTAGTAATCAAAAAGCATGTCTAATAAAACATTATATTAAAACATTTAATATATAATTTATAATTGAGCAAAACTGTATTAAACACACAAACGTTTATCTTAGGGATAAAAGTTTTATCTTTCCAATTTCCATGTTTTAATAATTAACAAGCATTACTAATAATTAAAAAATATTACAAGTTTACCAATAATAATGGGGGCCTTTTCAAATATTTTCTTTCTTTTAAGCTCTTGACAACAATTATACACTCGCCGGCCACTTTATTAGGTACACTTGTCTAACTGCTCGTTAATGCACATTTCTAATCAGCCAATCACATGGCAGCAACTCAATGCATTTAGACATGTAGACGTGGTCAAGACGATCTGTTGTAATTCAAACTGAGCATCAGAATATGGAAGAAAGGTGATTGTTTATGCCATGTTGTTGATGCTAGGTGGTGCTAGATCTGAGTATTTCAGAAGCTGCTGATCTACTGGTATTTTCGCACACAACCATCTCTAGGGTTTAGAGAGATCCGAAAAAAGAAAATATCCAGTGAGTGGCAGTTCTGTGGGCGCATATGCCTTGTTGATGCCAGAGGTCAGAGGGCAATGGACAGACTGGTACGAGCTGATAGAAAGACAACAGTAACTCAAATAACCACTCGTTACAATCGAGGTATGCAGAAGAGCATCTCTGAACGCACAACACATCACGGCGGATGGGCTCCAGCAGCAGAAAACCACACTGACTCCTGTCAGCTAAGAACAGGAAACTGAGGCTACAATTCACTCAGACCCACCAAAATTGGACAATAGAGATTGAAAAAAGGGTTCCCTGGTCTGATGAGTCTAGATTTCTGCTGTGACATTCGGATGGTAGGGTCAGAATTTGGCGTCAACAACATGAAAGCATGGATCCATCCTGCCTTGTATCAACGGTTCAGGCTGGGGGTGGTGGTGTAATGGTGTGGGGGACATTTTCTTGGACATTTTGGGCCCATTAGTACCAATTGAGCATCGTGTCAAAGCCACAGCCTACCCGAGAATTGTTGCTGACCATGTCCATCCCTTTATGACCACAGTGTACCCATCTTCTGATGGCTACTTCCAGCAAGATAACGCGCCATGTCATAAATCGCGAATCACCTCAGACTGGTTTCTCGAACATGACAATGAGTTCACTGTACTCAAATGGCCTCCACAGTCACCAGAACTCAATCCAATAGAGCACCTTTGGGATGGGGTGGAACGGGAGATTCGCATCATGAATGTGCAGCCGACAAATCTGTAGCAACTGTGTGATGCTATCATGTCAATATGGACCAAAATCTCTGAAGAATATTTCCAGCACCTTGTTGAATCTATGCCACAAAGGATTAAGGCAGTTCTGAAGGCAAAAGGGGGTTTAACCCAGTACTTGTAAGGTGTACCTAATAAAGTGGCTAGTCAGTGTATTACACACATTACACACACACAAATTCACAATATAGATTATCCTAATTAGATATTTCATTTAGAGTGTAGATTAAATTTACAATTTTCTGGATTACCTTTTAACGGTTTAAAAAAAATTTTAATAATTAAAAGATGAACTCATGTTTTACATTTCATTATGAAATACAAGTATGCATACAATTGATTATTTATGAATTATGCATTTGTTTAAGATATAAAACAAGTATACATGGATATATGACTTAATTCAAATTTATGTACATTTATGTACATTTACTTGTTAATATTCAGAATTTGACATATTCAGAGAATATTTGTAGTTGTACAGATATATTGTTCGTTTATTCATCCAAAACCTGGCAAAGTTTGAGAAACTCCTTAATTTCCATTTTAGTTTCTGCATTAGGTGTTCCATTCACATTTTCTGCATTATGTAAAAAGTTTGAGATTGTCATTTTGATACCTGTGTACAATGCTGTGATACCCCGGTGCGATGTCATCAGACACAGGCTGCAGAAACACACTTGCATATCTGAAACAAAACCATAAATTATACATGTACACTAGGGTTGGCAACCTTTGTGACCAAAAGAGCTATTTTGGTCATTCTCTATCCAAATAAAATTTGCCTAGAGCCACAAAGCATATTTGGCCTTTAAATCAGGGGTCACCAAACTTGTTCCTGGCGGGCCGGTGTCCTGCAGATTTTAGCTCATGGGACCTCTGTTTAGTTTGTTGCCACGAATTACGCGAGTGATGCTCTTTAATGCAGGTGCAGCTATTGTATTTCCACTGTTTTGAGCTGCTGTGACGTGTAACTTATAACTTATCAGTTTTTTTACTGCTGTCATTAAAAGAAACAAATTAACATCATGACTCCTTGTGTCGGTGTCAGGCTGAATATTAATGTCGCCATCAATATTAACAATGTGTGGGTCAAATTGCAAGTTTGTGGAAAAATATCAAGTATTATGGTTTTAGCAATATTAACATATTCTTTTCAGTCACATGTTACATAGAATGCCAAGATAAGGGTTATTCCCTTCAAAATACTGCCTACCATGTAACAATATATTGTATATACTCAGCCTACATATGCTATTTACATGTCGTGTAGTCTAGGCTGCAGGGAGCCACACCAGGGGAGCTAAAGAGACCCATGCGGCTCCAGAGCCACGGATTGCTGAACCCTGCACTAATAAATCTGCAGGTTGGTGCTTATCATTATAACGGCTGAGTTCAATGTGAAAAGCTGACCTGTGATTGGCTGCTGCTCGCCACACCAACATTATAGCTTTCTTCCAGATCTTCTGAGCCTGTAAGGCCTCCTGATCTTCACTACACATGGAGCTGAGAGAGAGAGAGAGAGAGAGAGAGCGAGAGAGAGAGAGATTTTTCAGTCTTTTCTGTTTTACAAAAAATACTACTTGCATAAAAACATTTTTTTTCTTTTTGTTTACATTTTCATACAAAACAAAGCTCATTTTCAATAACAGAACAGAATACACTTCTACAAAACCATTCCTTTATAACAAATCTATAGCTTTTATAAAAAGGAAAATCAATTACAAGCCTTGATTTACTCAACATTACATTCAATCTTTTTCTAAATTGTTTCTCTTCTGCTGATCCCAAGCTCAAATTTAAATTCTGCACTGCTGATTGTATGTAGTAAAGTAGGCATTTTATTCAGAAAGATCTAGAAAAGGGTTTTCTTGATTTCTTTATTACAACCTAATGGCCCGTTTCCACTGAGTGGTACAGTACGGTACGCTTCGGTACACTTTTATGGCCATTTCTACTGTCAAAAGGTACCTAAAAGCAAACCGTACTGTACCCCTTTTTGGT
The DNA here is from genome assembly GCA_903798195.1 of Danio kyathit. NCBI lineage: Eukaryota > Metazoa > Chordata > Actinopteri > Cypriniformes > Danionidae > Danio > Danio kyathit. The sequence continues at coordinate 10,679,606 of LR812532.1, read as the reverse complement.
TATCCTTTGCAAAGGGTACCTAGAGGACTAAAGGGTACCAAAAGGTGGAGCTAGACACGCAGCTGAACGCTAGTGGTTTACAGCGAAGCGTCATTCACTTGTGGAGCTAACCAGAATGAAAACAAAGGAATCGCCATGTTTTAAATACACAGCCGAGACATTACATCATAATACTATATGCATATAATAACGAGCCATGGTCGACCCGAGCTCAAACAAACCTTGTCGTTGTCTTGATGAACAGCCACAAAGCCAAGGAGAACAAAATCTGCCGTGTCCTGTTTTTGTTTTAGGAGGCCGTCTAAAAGTTCGAGCAATTTCTCTTTCTCCAGGAAGCTCGTGATCGCGAGCACGTCAACTAAAACTTTGCCTTGACACTGCGCCCATCAAAGTGTACCCTTGGTACCATTTAGGCAGTGGAAACGCAAGCCTGAAAAAGGTGACCCGTACCGTACTGTACTAGTCAGTGGAAACGGGCCATAACCGACACCTCCTCCTCATCATTTCTGTTTGTTGTCAAAACTGACAGTTGGAGGGGCATGATTAAGTATGTTAGCCACTAGGGCTGCACGAATAATCGAAAAAATAAATAAATAAATAAAATTAAATTCGCAATCTCGATTCGACCCTACACACGATCTTAATTCAGCTTTTCTACGATTCAGCTAATTATATTTTCAAGGTCAGGAGAGAAACGCAAAGGCGGCTGCACAAGTCTTTTTATTGTTTTACATGCGCTAATAGGCAACATGGACACCTCCAAATGGTGTTAAAAGTGTCACTTACTGTATTTTTAAAGTATAATTCAAACAAAAATGTCATTTCTGTCTTAATGTAATGATGTATTCGTGGCCGCGAAACCACGCGTGAGCTGATGCACTGTTTGTTTACCTCAGAGAGGACGCGCGCGGGTGCCCACCATTGCTACTTTAGGGAACAGAACCTGCATAGGCTGTGAATAACAGGTAATAAAGTTGTAAATAATGTTCAGTTTGCTGAGCGATCGTTTGGGAGCCACGCGGGAAGTATGATTTGCATGTGTATTTTTTTCTCACGGCAGACATAACATGAACGCAGGCAGCAGTGAAAGTGCAACAGACGCGCACATCATTTAAACGATCACATTTTAGAGTTATAATTACGACAATCACTTGATATGTTTTTTCTTTCATAGCAAACACAAAGTGTTGTGCATGAAAACACATGTTTACTGGGTCAGTATAACTACTCTAGTCTATATAATGTTGAATATATTGCAGGAGGGAAACTGATAATGACAAATGTTTCATTTGACGTGAAAAAAATTGTCTAATAATGTCGTCAAAGACAAATGACAAGAATACGTCTCAAACATAATAATTCAACTAGATTTATGAATAGTTGTATTCTGATGTCATCACTTTACTGTGAATTAACAAACAGGACATATTTAGTCTGTTCAAATCCATTGTTCCATGTCTATACAAAATGTAGCATTTAACCAACAGTAGACCTACACATAGGCCTAATATTATTATTGTTGTTTTACCATATGTTTGAGAAATAAAACTAATAATAGGCTACTCATATTAACCTTTATTTTACATCTACAGAATCGTGAGAAAATCCTGATCTTGATTTTAAGCAAAAAAAAAAAACATGACTCTCTTTTTAGCCAGAATCATGCAGCCCTATTAGCCACACCCAATACCAGGGTTCTTGCACCATTTTAAAAGTAAAATTTAATGCTTTTTAAGACCTCAACAAATATAATTTAAGTTCATAATTTCATAATTTCTTTGGAATAGGTTACTCAATTTATTGCCTTCTACAATGGAAATCAAAACTTTAAAGTTTTCCATTTGGTATCAATTATGTGGAATGTGTTAACTCAGTAAGTAAAAAAACAAAACAAAAATACTTTTCTTTGAGACCTTTTCCTTTCTTTTTTTTTTTCTTTTTTTTGTTCCTTTGTGATGTAGAACAGAACTAACGTAACGATAAGTTGGATTACACTAAACAACACAATGCCAATTCCTGAAAGGAACCATATAGAATACTGAAAATAAGCTCAATATTAAAAGTCCTCAAAACAGCCTTTCACAAGCCAAAATGTTGACAAATAAACTACATAACTGTTAGAAAACACAAATGTTATTACATGACTTTCAATGAGAGAAAGTTTTGTAACATCCCAAATTCTCCTCAAGACATGTGTGGCATCTCTCTTGTCATCTTCTCAATTTCATCGTCTAGGTCCACCAACTCCCTTCGAAGATTGGTTCTGTCATCTTGGTCCCTGCTGTATTCTCAGTGTATGTGTGTGTGTGTGTGTATATATATATATATATATATATATATATATATATATATATATATATATATATATATATATATATATATATATATATATATATATATATATATATATATATATATGGCGACGTTGACGCGCACCTCTCAAAAAATGTAACACGTACGTGTGGCGCAAGCTCTGTGATTGGTCGGCTTGGTAGCGCTGACGAGTGTGGGCGGAGGTGAGAGTGGCGCGCCCGATGCAGTGAGTGTTTACAAGTGTGGAGTCCAGAGAAGGAGCTCCGGATAGAGACTGTTGTTTTGTATTTACCTTATGATTAAAGTTGTTGCACGTCCGCTGGTTCCCGCCTCAACATGAGCGAATTTGAGCCACATGTACATTAAGGAAGTGTTCAGAAAAAACAAAACACAAGCAAAGAAACTCGACACAGAGAAACATAACGCCTACTGCCAGCTAGGCTTAATGGCAGCACGCAGGTGACGCAGACCAACGTCCGTAATAAGCTAATAAATCACGGAGACTGTCATTTCACTCCTGTTTCATACATACTAAATTGATCAACTATTAGATGTTTTACGGTGGACCACTGTGCTTCTCTATCGGCATCAAGCACACCGGCTAAAAATTTAATACCTACAGCAACTTTACGGTAAATTTTAGACAATTTAAGACCTCAATTTCCCGGATTTTAATTTAAGACTTTTTAAGGACCCGCGGGAACCCTGAATACATCAAACAGAATCTGAGAATTTAACTACGTTCTTTTTCAGAAGGCACGATTTTCTTTCCTTAATGACATTCACAGATAAATTGTTCACCACAAAACTAGCAATGTGAGCTAACAAAATTAAATGGTTACATTTCATATGGTCATTTTTACATTAACAACTGGGAGAGATAAAGTCAGATGAAGGATCAAAATATCACTTAATTGAACAAATTAAACATACAACTGTGATGAGGCCGGGCTGCTGGCGGTGGAGTCTGCAGTGGTGTAGCGCTGCGAGTGACTGCCGTATCCATCCTCACTCTCACTGGCAGGAGGATCCACCTCGGAGAGATACGGGCCCTCGCCGTCCCCATCGCCACACTCCTTTATCTCCATACCTTCATCCACATCCACCTCACTGCCTCCATCCTCCTCCTTCACCTCCTACAGTCAGAGAGAAATGTCAAACACAGAGATTTAAAGTCAACATTTTTGTTTTTTATTCCAACTGTTGTCAGGTTTTATTTAATAAAGTGGTATAATGTGTGATTTAATGTGTTAATTTTGTTCTTGATTTGATTGCTCAGCCATTTACGGTGTTCGTAATGTGTAGTTGTGGTAAATGGAGTGCTGTTGGACTGTGATGGTGTTTGTGGTCTAATAATTTATTGTACAATTTATTTGTAACCTACAGTGGTGGGAAACGAGTTGTAATGTATTCTAATACATTCAGTTCTGTTTGCCAGAAAAATGCAGGGAGTTGTAAACTGATGAAGTGCAAAACTAAAATAATTAACAAATTAAAACAATCTAAATGAAGTGTTAAGTAAAAAATAAGGATAATCAATGGATTATTAAGAATTAAAGGGCACCTATGGTGAAAAATCTACTTTTCAAGCTGTTTGGACGGGTATATGTGTAGGTATAGTGTATAGAGCGTCATATTGGGGTGATATAAACACACCCAGTCCATTTTTTCAATTTAACAACATAAAAACGGTGGACCAATTGGAGCGGTTTTGAGCCCGACAGCAACTTGACGTAGGAGTGCGGTCCCCCGCCTACCGAATTGATTGACAGCTGCGTATTAACATGTCTCCGTAGTAACGTGTACAATCATACCAACCACAGGACGTGCGCAAACTAAAGCAACCGTAAATAAAAGTCTGTTCAGTTTGCTAGGATCATCAAATGTGATCAAGAGTGAGTTTTACAAGTTTAAAATGTTTTAAAACAGTGCATGTTTGTAATGTATTACAGTGATTTACTTCAGCTTTACTTCATCACCACAGCCGCATGTCAGAACAATTATAAAAGACGCTTTGTGGATGTTCAATCAGATTTATTTTATACATTAACATCAGATATCCATATAGCAGTGGATATTAACGTCTATCCTGTCATATTTGCATGCAAAAACAGCGCAAAGCTAATAGCACTGTGTGTGTGCGTGTCCGCGCTATGTGTGTGTGTGTGTGTGTGTGTATTTGTGCGTGTGCGTGAACTTTGCAACGACATTGTTTGTGACTGACTCTTCCTTGCAACTCCACAACATGCATCAAATACTTATTAGCAAGATTCTTACTGTAGTTTTTCTCACAAACGTTACGTGAGATCTCATTCCTTCTTGTTTGTCTGTTGTCTGACGCAGCCGAGCTGCTGACAGGCACGTGCAAACGGTGGGCGTGAAGGACTAGCCTTAAAGGCGCAGTACACAAAAACCGCTACCTGATGCTCAAAGCTATAAATTAGTAACTTATGAAAGGTATAACAAAAAATCTGATGGGTGTTTTGAGATGAAACTTTACAGACACTTTCTGGAGACACAAAAGACTTATATTAAATCTGGAAAAAGTGGTAACCTATGTGCCCTTTAAATGATTTTAAATGGATTAAATTCACCATTCTCTGTGCTGGTTTCACGTTCCTTCCTCTCGTGCACACCATTAAATTTCAATATATCGAAATATTCCGTTGTGGATATTCTGTTCATGAATCTTCATGATACTCATCTACGCATAAACGCATTTTAATGTAGTACATTTATTCCTGTTGTTTGGAATAGGGCAAGTGTAATGTTTGCCAATCCTTCACCTCTTATTGTGCATTCACACCAGACACAGATGAAGCATCAAGCGCGAGTGATTTACAAGTTACAATGCAAAGAGGTGAATAGACATCGTATGGCGTGATTTGTGCGAATGAAGTGGTGCAAATTGAGCGGTTGATGCATGAATTATGCGATTTGTTCGAGTTGGGAAATCTGAACTTTAGCGGACATTCAAACCACGTTAACCAATCAGGAGCTTGCTCTTGTACAGACGTGATTATAACGTAGCACCTGTTGTTGGTGTCCCGAGGGGCCAACACTGGACAACAGCTCATCAAACTGGGCTTGGCTCAGTCTGAAGCACCGCTGAAAGCTTCCATCATCCAGGTATAGTTTCTGGAGAAGTTGATGAACTCACAGAGCTGGGTGTAACTCTAAAAGGATCTAGTGGACTCAGACACGGCGTCGAACGAATCTACAATTTTTTCAGCCTTCCTAAAGCACATAAAGCACAGATACTCTCTCAATAAAAACCATGTTAGCCATTTAGCAATGAAGCTGGAGTCATCGGGCAGACAGAAGCCCTGCCCATGACGCGAATCTGTGTCTATTGTTAAGTGAATTTCATGTGTGAATGAAGCGCGTAAACTAAAAATGTTCACGTGTCTATTTATGCACGAATAGTAGGGGTGTAACGATACTACAAACCGAACCGAAATATCGCGATACACCAACTACGATATGTATCGCGAAACTCTCGTGGCGGACCGCGATACTGTCACGCCCCCTGCTGCCCACAGTTAAGGTTGACGTCACTTGTCTCTAATTGAACCAAAACATCTTTATTTTATCACATTTGATTAAATTGTATTAGTAATAATGAGCTTTTGTTCTAAATATTATATTCTAATGTTTTAGAATTTAGAATAGTATTTTCCAAGTGCATGTCATGTCATGTGACTTGAGTGAGCGATCACACTCCATTACTACTGTATATGCAGGACGGCTGCTTCGCATATATTGAGATTGCAGATCCCCAAATACATTTAAGTCTTCTGTTTGGGAACATTTTGGTTTTCCAGTGGAGTACAGGAATGGAATTCGTGTCGTAGACGAAGCGCACACTATCTGTCGTAACTAACTGTTTCACGAAACTTAATAAGGAATAACATTTTAAAAATGTGGTAAATTTCACAATGTGAGGGTGTACGCAAAAGACACTGACAACAGAACTGCCAACAAAAGGGATTTAACCCCTTACCTCGCTAGAAACTGATGAAAAGAAAAAAAGGTTTTCAGCGCCGTGCGCCTTATTCTTCCCTATACTGAACTGACCTGTAGAATAAAATAAATACAAAAATGACGTTCACCTCTTACCTGATGTCTTTAACAATACATTTTCTACGTGTTTGCAAAATGGAAGTCGTAAGACATCTTCCCTATCCACCTTACTCTGAGAAAACAATGAACTTGAGGAGGTATAGCTCAATATGACGAGAAAGAGCTGAACAAAAAAGCAACAAACAAATCAATCGAAATAAAAGTGTACAAAAATCACAAAATTTCTCAAAGTGGGCAAAACTAATGCAAAATAATTTTGCCCAAACGAAAGTTAAGCAAAAACAACGAAATTCATAATCATGTTAGCAAAATACACGAAAAACGAGATCAAAGGAAGATGCGCTCTCCTCCGCTTTTCCTGACGTCATTTTTATATTCCCGCGCCAAGTCGCCCAGTAATGATAGATCGGTCTCCTGACCAATTAGTTGTCGTGAAGGCGGACATACAGAAATGACAGGCATGGAGAGCGAGAGAGAGAGAGAGAGGCAAAAATACATCTAATATACGGCTACAACCCTAACATTAGTTTCAGACAAAACTGCAATGTATTTTACTGGTGAATAGGTCATGTAAAAAACACTTTACAAGCACATTATATGTATATTATTTTTTCATTAATTTAAACGGAAATGATAACTAAAATGAGCATCACTTTGTCTGTGTCTGCACAGAAATCAAGCCCCTCACCTGAGAATGTGGACATTATGGTGTTTTTAAAGAAGAACTTAAAACTTAATTGAATATTCCAAATGTCCTTAGAAAGGACAAGCCTGTTTATCTTTCACTATAGTCTACACTGCAGTTATTTCATTTGAGTTTACTTTCTTAAGATGGCTGCACTAAAGAGAATTGTTTTTTCTGACTAGTCTATATTGGAGGTATTTATTTCATTTTTGTTGTTTACTCTGGTATCCTGACTGTACTAAAATGTGATGGCAAAATTAATAAAGAAAAAGTTTAGTTGTTCTTGTTATTAAGTGAATCTATTGTTCCTTAGCATTACTGTTAAGATGACATCAACCCTAACCCCACAGCAAACAGAAACCGAACCGAACCGTGGCTCCAAAACCGTGAACCGAACCGAACCGTGCCTTTGGTGTATCGTTACACCCCTAACGAATAGCGCGATTTCTTCGAGCGAGACGTGTCTGGTGTGAACACAGCATTACTGCTCCCCACCCATTACTGTATCCACTCTCTACTGTCACTGTCAAATACATTGAAGGTGAAAATAAAAACTTGTTTTAATAAAATAAAATGTGGCTATTTTATTGACAATTTTATTTATTTTATTGAATTTTTCATATATAATAATTATAATAATCAGGGTTTCTGCAGGTTTCATAAAGTCAAATGTAAGAGTTTTTAAGACCCTTTTAAGACCATTATGAATGAAATTTTAGACTTATACAAGGCTAAACACTAATGATTATTTCTAATGGCCTGGTTGGACCAATGGATTTTTTTTTGCTAGCCACAAAAAAATTAAAAATAAAATAAAAAATGTATTTAAATTTCTTAGCGACATACTTTAACGTATCAAAACAAAAAAACTAGTTGTACACACTATTTTCAACATAATATTACTTTCTTTTTATAAAAAATGACAAGTTTAACATTTTTAAAAGAATATTTATTGTTGAGGCAATTTCATAATCAAAAATATATAAAATTGTTGGCTTTTAATACAAATTGAGTATAACTTCTATTTAACCTATTGCATTTCTGTTATAATACCTTTCATGCCTATTTATAAATATGATGTTTAGTCTACTCCCCCTTACTTCTGTAAATAGTTTTTGTATGCATGGAAGATAGCATAAAGCGATATATTGCTCTGTTATTATCCTGAGGAATTGTGTAATTGTTTTTAGTTTTCTTTCCCTGATTTTATTAAGATGGATTGTTGGTGATTGGACGGATATCGGCCCGATTGGGTAGCTTTACTTGGACAGAGGAAAATTGAGACCTGTTTAAAATTATTTAAGACATATAGCACAATATTTCATTGAATTTAAGACTTTTTAAATTTAAAATTTAAGACTTTAAGACCCCGCCGATACCCTGAATAATATAATACAATTACAATACGATATTAAATAATCATTACAAAGCATTTTTAGTTTAGTGTTTTGGCCAAGTGCATTCAGAATTTTCGGTTTAGGTGCAGTATTTTAATTTTGGTGAATTTATACTGTACTGTACCACTCAGTGGAAACAAGCCATTAAGTCACAGCCCAGGCCCTCTCTCACTTATCACTGTCATCACTTCTGACTGGTAATTTGTAAATTAGTCATGTCAATTAAAAATAAAGCTCATTAACCCCAAAGTTTTGAACAGCATTGTATATAAATGTATACTTTTCATTTTGCTTTGCTGATACCTTTGCATCTTTTGCTGAGGCCGAGCTATCTTCTGAATCCAGACAGGGTGTCACGGTCTCTGGCTGAACCCAGTCCTCTCCTTCACACTTCACAGCTGGACTCGGTGTTCTGTTCTCCGGCTGCGTCGTTTCCTCCACTCCCCCTTCACTCTCTCCTTCCCTCTTGACCTCAGTCTTAACCTCTGAGCTTTGGCTCTGCTCTGATTCCGGGGCAGAGGGCACCACAGGCTCCTCTGTCACTCCCTCAACCGCTTCGGTTTCTGTAGCCTCTTCTACCAGAACCTCCATTTCTCCCTGCACACCTGCAGGGTTCGGACCACTCTCTGCGCCCGCTGTGATGGCGCTCTGCTGGATCATAGGCTCTGGTTCAGCTGCCTTAAATGTCTGCGATTCCCAAGGGCTGGTGAGGGGGTGACCTCCAACAGCAGGATCCTCACAGAGAGAGAGAGCCGCCTCCACTGCCGCTGCATCCAGAGCCTCCACAGGGTCATCCACCTGAGATGGAGGTAATGCTTTTTAGACACAAGTCGTTTATTCAAAATATTGTGATCGTGAACATGCACAATATTGATATTGTGGGCACTTTAGAACACTGTGATTACTTATTATTTAACCCTTGTGTACTGTTCAAATTGACCACCCTTTCGTTATGCTAGTGTCTGTTTTTGCCCCATCAACTTCTATTATAATAACATTTTTGATTGCAAAGCCTTGACACCATATAATTATGCAGTCTTGATTGCTGGTGGGGTTTTTTTGTTGTGAAAAGGTCAAATGTGTAATTTTTTAGTTAGAGCTTAAGTATTGTGTCCTTTTTAAGGTCCACATCTTCAATCCTCATATTCTGATTTTGGTTAATTTAGAGGTCTTTGGTCCATTGTTTTTTTTTTATATTACAGTCACATAAGAGCAATTTTTTTCTGTTTGACTGCTATGCTAAGAGCTAGTTTTTTCTGTTTGTCTGCTATGCTAAGAGCTAGTTTTTTCTGTTTGTCTGCTATGCTAAGAGCTATTTTTTCTGTTTGTCTGCTATGCTAAGAGCTATTTTTTTCTGTTTGTCTGCTATGCTAAGAGCTAGTTTTTTCTGTTTGTCTGCTATGCTAAGAGCTATTTTTTTCTGTTTGTCTGCTATGCTAAGAGTTAGTTTTTTCTGTTTGTCTGCTATGCTAAGAGCTAGTTTTTTCTGTTTGTCTGCTATGCTAAGAGCTATTTTTTTCTGTTTGTCTGCTATGCTAAGAGCTAGTTTTTTCTGTTTGTCTGCTATGCTAAGAGCTATTTTTTTCTGTTTGTCTGCTATGCTAAGAGCTATTTTTTTCTGTTTGTCTGCTATGCTAAGAGCTATTTTTTTCTGTTTGTCTGCTATGCACCAGGGTTCGGATTGCAGAGTTCAAATACACACAAATTCAAATTAAATCGCACTAAATGTTTATTTAATCAAACCAAACCTGTCAATTGTAAACATACTCTTAGAAAACTAATCAAAAGAAAGAGATTTGCATTAAAGGAATTTTTCTTTTACTTTTTATGAGAGGTGTGAACCTACACTGGTCTCACGGTTTGGTTCGATTACAATTATCATGCCATCGATTCGGTTCAATTCAATATCTCGGTGCATCCCTTTGCATTGAAGATGCTTTCCATACACATTTTATATTTTCTTCACAGCACAACAATTCTTGTTTTAAAATTTATAAAAATATTTATTTACTATTTGTAATACAATTTAATCCTTTAATACAAACAGTCAGATATATAAACTGTACCTTTAAAAACAAGTTTAAAAATCAAGTACATGCACAGCATAACATGAGCATTTATAGCAAATAAACAAATATATATATATATATATATATATATATATATATATATATATATATATATATATATATATATATATATATATATATATATATCTCTCGCTCGCTCTCTGAGCCTTGTCGAGTGATTGGTCACGCACTCAACAGAAAGGGCTGCGATTGGCTCTAGCGCTGTTCACCGATGATTGACACTGATATTAGCAGCCACTAGACTTTTCTGTCAGGGTATTCGAGTGTAATCGCGTGACCGATTGTTGTGGGACTGCTGTACAGGAGTTATTATTATGGATTATAGATAGCAAAATTTAGCAGTTTTTGTTTATGTTTTTTTTATGTATGATGGTAAAACACAAACGCCGTTATAAATATATTAAAACATGTGCTTGTTTATTCTAAAAACTCGTAATAATGACAAAAAATACTCATTTGTGCATCTCCTTACTTCCGGGTGCAGCTATGCTGCCGTTGTGGCTGGTGTATTCTGGGAAATTTTATCCTTTGTCCTGAAAAATCTCCGTTCGAAGGGGTATCTACCCCATTCCCCTTAACCCTACATCTTCAAGCTAAAGAGAATTGGGACAACCCCAACTCCTAAAAATGAGGGGTAGGGGTAAGAGGAAGGGCTAAGGGGTAGTGCTAAGAGCGCAGTGCTAAATGTTGACGCACTAATCACTAGGCTATTTGCAGCAGACCATTGTTTTATATTAAATAACTTTAACATAACATAATATTACATCCGCATACAGAATGGTTATCTTTTGCTTATCTGGCAGGCAAAAACATGTGAAACAGAAATATGTTTTTTTTTTACATACTTTGATAAATAGGAAGTAAATATAAAAATCCCTGTTTTTCTTTGACTTGGAAAACAAAAACATAAAATTCTCTGACTTACAATGTCTGGATTAGAGTTTATTTATTCCAGAAGTCCCAAATGACAAACAAAAATCTATAATTTTCCATGATTTGGAAAACAAGAATATAAAATGCTCTTACTTTTATTGTCTAGAAAAGATCAATTTTACTAATGTTCAATAGACTGTAGGAACCCTGAAATATGAACCAAACTGCCACAGTAAAGAAAAAAAAAATACTTGGTAAATCTAAGTTTATATTATTAAATTAAATTATTCAAAATCTTGTGTGTTCAACAGAAGAAAAGACAAGTAAGAATGTAAAAATGAGAATTTCATTTTTGGATGGACCCTTTATTACTGTATGACGTTCCAGCCAAACATAAATCTGTAAATGATATTGTATGTGTATACCTTCTCCTCTATGATTGCAATAATGTCTCCCACAGTCTCCAGATCCAGTTCATGGCCCATGTATGACACTGACACCACTGTGTCTTCCTCCACCAGCTCAGTCTCTTTTCCCTCCACCTCTGCCGGTGTGGATGAACCTGCCATTACAGCCTCAGCTCCAGAACCTTCGGCGACGGCTGCGTCTCCTGCACACACCAACAAACACCACTTACACGGTGTTCTAACAACACACAACAAGATTACAGAGACTAGCAACTTGTCTGTCTGCACCAAAAGTGACGCGACATGACAGAAACATTTACCTACCATCCACTGCACTCCCAATGAAATTGTAAAGGCTTTTAATCTAATGAATAAACAGTATATTAACGCTCTTTAACATTATTGATAGGTTACTGAGTCACAGTTCTGACTTTTATTATTAAACCATCTGCTAGTTACTTCATTTTCAAGATCTGAGGTGAACGATCTGTTGCTGCTTTCATAGTAGTATGGCAATACATTTGATGTAAAATGATATTTAAACTCACATTGGGAGCATTTAACACTGAATAAAACACATAATCTGTACCTGAGGTGATCTTTGTCATAGTAGTACATGTTGTTCTGCCGTGAAAATAGAAAGCATTTCTGATATAGAGATTTAGCTTGTTGTAGTAGCAAATTGTTAGGACAAAAAACTCCTTTTAACGTTGAAAAGATAGCTTTTATTGTGTCGCAGAGCCAAAGTGCTACACAGTACACTTACACATCATGAAGGGACGACTCTTTATAAAAGAATAACATCATAATTCTAAGGGTTGAATTTAGCCTTTACGTTGAGTTATTAATAGGTGTCTTCTAGGGTTGGGCGATGTTGAACAATTTGGCATCGTATTATGTTTAATGTGAAATATCGCGATGGACGATGGCATCGTTTTCGTAGGCGGAGGTGAGAGTGGTTGTTGTTAAATATCAATTAATTCATAACGAATTAATTAATTGTAGCCTACCGTCACTACCTGACCCACATGGTCTTTGCTTTACCCATAACCAAACCATGAATAAAAAAAAGTTAAACACAAATTACCACCTGTCAATCACTTTTTTCTGCGGCACTCTGGCATGAATAAGCACAGTGATCTGTGTCGTTATAATGGCTTTTTCCCACAGCTGGTGGAGGAGGCGAGAGTTCGTTTGGAGTTCACTGTAATTTGTATTGTGATTGATAATAACTTCCTTATTTAGTTATTATTATTATTATTATAAGGAAATAATAACAAGTAAAGATGCTAGGGCTCGACCGTTTTGGTCGCATATGCGCACAAAATTTTATCAATGCGACCTAAAAATATATTTGGAAGCATTTGTGTAAGTGCATGAATTGCGACCTGTTTTTACTGCAAAATCCTCACCGCATGCACAGATTTTGCCCGCAATGCTTGCCCCGCCTTTGTGCTCTTCTTATTGGCCCACTATTCTAGCACTGAACGTGAATGGATTGATTAATATCAGATGTCAATCACTCAGTCAACGTCTTCTGCCTTCAGATGACAGGAGCTACAACTGCGAAAATGTGAAGCGCTGAAGATGAGAGGATGAAAATAACACAGACAGATTTTGTTTTAGAAAGCACCTAAAGTTACTAATAATGGCACATCTTATTAGTGATCATGTGCTGAATGTTAATCCACCATTTACACTTTTCCAAGAGTGGATAAAAGACTTCTAGTGGCTTCAAGTCCGCTATGAAAATAACTAAAGCCATTCACTGTAAAGTCTGTGGGACGGGGTTTGTAGGTAACAGCGTTTGCCACTGAATCTACACATTTTAAGCGCGAGAGGTACTGTAAAATGCAACGAAACCTTAAAGGAATAGTTTACCCAAAAATGAAAATTCTGTCATTATTTATTCACCCTTCACTTGTTCAAATGGGTTTTGTAAATAGTAAATTGTCACAATTGTTACATTGTCATGTAAATCTTTACATTTAAAGTGATAGTTCCCTTAATTTAAAGGAATAGTTCACCCAAAACAAAAAGTCCCAGGGACCCATTGACTTCCATTCTAAGTTTTGTTCCTACTATGAAGACGATGGGTCCCAGCAACCAGCATTCTTCAGAATATCTTCTTTTGTGTTCAACAGAAGAAACTCCTACAGCAGGGCTATTCAATTGGCGGCCCGCGGGCCAAACCCGGCCCCCGAGGCAATTTGTTCCGGCCCTCCAAATAGTGTGACCAAGACATCAAGAATAAATTTAGTTTAGTCAAAAGTAATAGTTATGAAAAAAAAATAGTTATGAAGTGACGTGCGCCTGTTCAATACAGCACAAGCTGCGCAGAGCGTGAGTCACCTGACATTGAGCGAGTGGCGAGAGCAGCCGAATACATTTGAATATGTTTGTAGAAAAGGTCTTTTGTACAATGCACTGATATCGTTATTAGGGATGCAACGATTAACCGATTTCACTATTAACTGTGCTTTAATTAGTCACGGTTTATTAATCGTAAAGGCTTCTCTAAGCCGCATTTCTGCATTTCTGTTCTGCCGCACGAAATGAAACTGCTGCACAAAGTTAAGCCAAGTTGCCAACTGTGCGCTAGTTTAAAGTTCGGAGCTTGTCCACCGAAGCTAATACGCACGCACACTGTAATAACTATAGCCGCGGGCTGTTCCCATATCACGTCTTTCCCGCGCAAGTTATGTCGTAAGAATATATGCCAATATGCGGGCGCAAGCGGAGCAATGCGCTCGAGGCTGTCTGGGCGCACGTAGTAGAAAACATCTCATGCTGTAGCGGTGAGAGTTGTGCTTAGCTTTCAGTGCAATTTAAACAAAAGACATGTTAGACGAACTATTATTAAAATGATTATGTATGTATGAACGCAGATGATAACAACAGTTAATCTAAATATTGGCGCTGACCTTCCTAACCACTTTTATAATATTATTATATTCTCTCTTCCTCTTTATAAACACACACATAATTGTGTAGCCGTATAAGCACAGAAAAACCTACATCATAAAAACTATTACTAATGAAATTGCCTTTAAAATGTTTTTTTATATTAGTTAGGGATGTCCAGATCTAAATCTAGCTAGCCTAATATAAAGCTTAAATTTACATAAGACGTGATAACTGTGAAACCCTGATTATTCTTCACACTATATAACCGTACAACCAAAATCTATAATTGTTGCATCCATAATTGTTATGCAGTTCAAAACATAACATATGAACGTATCTGAATGTAGAAGAAGCCTACTTAAGCAATACACTGATTTTGTTGTGCTGTGAAATACAACATTTAAATGTTTGTTAAAAAAAAACTTATTGTACAATGCAGTGATATTATATTGTTTCAAAATGTCCTACAGGGTTTAAAACCACATGAGGCAGAGTAAATGATGAGATATTTTTTTCAAAAAAAAATCTGCATGCGCTTGTAACAAAATCTGTTTTGCAACAAAACCTGTCAGTGTTATTTTCATTCTCTTGTATCCAGGCCTTTACATTTGTGCTGCTGTAGCTCCCTGTCATCTGAAGAAAGGCATTGACTGAGTGATTGACAGCTGATATTAACCAATCCATTTGCGTGCAGTTTAAGAGCAGTGGGCCAATCAGAAGAGCTTGAAGGCGGGGCAACCATTACAGGATTTGTTAACTGCAGCAAGTTGACAACAGTTTTAAACCATTCCTGAGTGCTGCGTTTGGCGTTTTAGGTGCAAAGATTAATTTTGCATGAATGTGTCTTCAATCTAAGCATGCGGTGAACATTCTGCAGTGAAAACGGGTCGCACGGCAACAATTTTATCCACTCGCACAAATGCTCCCAAACATATTTTAAGGTCGCATATATAAATTTTCATGCGCATATGCAACCAAAACTATCGCAATTTTGAGCACTGTGTAGTATTAAGGACCCTTCTATATGTAAAAAAATAAATCAGCAATATTGTGCTCTTTTCATATAAGCATTGGATGTCTGTACTGGCCGGTACAACATGATGTCTTTGAGTTTTCATCATGTCCATGTAAACGCAGTCACTGTCTATCTCCCCTGGGTCTGTGTTTGTATTGCCGTTGTGAAAGTCAGCTGTAGTGCATATAATGAAACTCCCCTTTTTGTGCAAACCCTTCCCTCTTTCACCACTCGACACTCCCACCTAAACTAAACTGGACTCACCCACTTTTCTGACTTTTTTTCACGGGCCTTTAATACATAGTAGTGCTGCTGATACGGCGGCAATGAATTCACTTGTTGATAGGAAAGAAGGAAAGTTACTGTTCAAATTAACTTTGTCACTGTTCTATTCTGTACATTTTAAATAAAAATTTGGTGACTTTTTTTTTTTAACTATTAAAAGCATTTCTTTTTATTTAGTGAATATTAGTGGTGGGCCGTTATCAGACTTTTATTGCGCGATAAAAAAAAATATCGCCGTTAATCTATTCTCAAAGTTGGGTTGGGAGCTGGGTCTATTCTACCCAAGCTGTCGTGACTTTCACCTTGATATTTTAGCGCGGATGTATACCTGACAGGTGAGCCGTCTGAGGAAAAAAGTGCCCTTCTGAATAAAATCAGCCGGATGCCTGACTTTAACTGCGGTTCGGCAGTTTCACTTTAACTTATGAACATTTAATTCATGCCTTCGTGACAAACTGGGGTATAAGACGCAAATAAATGAGTAAGGACTGGTGAGAGTGTTATGGAATTTAATAACGAATGCCAAATGGAAAGAAAAAAAAACTTCCGCATTTCGCAATGTGTGTGTGTGCGTCTGCGATCCTTTACTGACAGTGGCCTGTGTGGATCTTGCGGAAATTATGGCGAAAACTCCTACATGATGGTAATAGTTTGTCAGTAATGCCACTAATATCTGAATACTCCACGTCTTAGTTCCATTTCTGTTTAGTTCAGTTATGACTTTAGTCGCATTAAGGTAATCAAAAATCGCTGTTTACATGGTAGACTCTTAATCAGAGTACTGTTTTAATCATATTAAAATCGTATTAAAGTATTGTTGCCCATGTAAACATACTCCATGCTTGACACACCGTCAGGGCTCTGTGAACTTGCCTTTGCGAAGCAGCATTTTCTGTATGTACGTACATCAAAAGCAAGTATGAAATCGCTGTTTGGAGCTTATGTAGGCCTACAGTTCAAAATTCCTGTTTAACTGAATAAACAGTTAGTAAACACAAGTACATCTTATTGAACATCATTTATTTTCATCACCAATTATCATAGTAGAACAGTTTCTCAAGCAGTTTGTGATGCATTTTGGAAGATGAATCCCTGGTCTAATGCGCCACCTGGCTTGAGAAACCCGTTCTCAAAGACTTACTATTTTGGTAGCACACATATTCTGAATGCCTTCGGCAGAATTCAAATGAGCCATTTTAATCTAGATTAATTTCGAGATTAATCTAGATTAGAACAATTATTATACTATAAACTTAAATAAACTTGTAGTACAAAAAAATTATATACTGTTGTAAATATATATTTTTTCGGCTACTAAAAACTGAAGAGCGCCTGCCTGAAGGGCTACTAGGGATTTTGGAAGTTTGCAAGCCCTGCATTTATAATGTTCTAAAAAGAATTAGATTTTAAATAACTGGTGTTCTTTTAAGCTTTTCACTCATTAAAGAATCCTGAATAATTACAGAGATCCCACAAAAAAATATTAAGCAGCACTGTTTTCTATATTAATTATGATTTTAAAAAATTGCACCAAATCAGCCTATCAGAATGAATTCTGAAAGATCATGTGACACCAACGACTGGAGTCATGGGTATAATCTACATTTTAAAACAAAAACTTTTCTGTCTCACAATTTTTTTACTATAAACGTCTTTTAAAAATCTTACCAATCCCAAACTTTTGAATGGTGGAGTACATCTGGAGTTCAAAACTAATATCATTGGAGTCTGAGAAATGTGCTATTGCATGAGGATGAAGAACTGGACATAACATGGCAAACAGGAAACAGACCAGACTGAGAGAGCACTAAAGAGAGGAAATCAGAGACCTGTTTTGGGCACAGAGAGGTGGTCCGGGGCTGGAGGGACCACAGTGGGGGGCTTAGGGGGATCAGTGCTCACAGGCTGCTGTGCTGGGGTGACGCTCTCCAACAGACGAGATAGAGTAGGAGCATCTGACAGAGACACACACATAAAGCGCTACAAACACACACACACTATAGCACAAAGCTACCTGCACACTGCTC
Organism: Danio kyathit; assembly: GCA_903798195.1. Lineage (NCBI taxonomy): Eukaryota > Metazoa > Chordata > Actinopteri > Cypriniformes > Danionidae > Danio > Danio kyathit. The sequence continues at coordinate 10,661,524 of LR812532.1, read as the reverse complement.
AAAACTACACAGTTATAATGTAACACACAAGCATGAAATCTAAAAGTGGCATGCAGAATGACTAAAAAAAGTAAAGAAAAAGCGCTAAAGGGCATTAAAACCACAACAAACAGTGTAACTCAATATTGAGCTTTTTCACTGTCACAGAAAGTGTTTAACGCTGAGGAAAGACACTTTTAGAACAAACAGAAGAAGAGTTTCTGTTTACCTGCTGTGATGTCTTGGGTAGCAGGAAGAACTGTTGCAGAAGTGTGAAGCTCAACTGCATGAGAACCATTACTCAAACCTGTAGCCACTTCACCTTCAACCACCTGTTTGATAATGAGAAGTTTGAATGTACAGATGTTTTGGTCTGCAATTGGCTGTTGATTGTTAAAGGGTCATGAAACCCTAAAACACATTTTTTGAGATATTAGCTTTGTTTCCATCCACCTATATTTATGCAAATTTTGGATATGCACATAAAAAAATGGTTGATGGAAACCCAAAGACCTCTAATTTCTAAGCTTACTATGTACGTAAAACTCTTATTTTGAAAACAGCAGAGGCAGGGAGATTAAAGCTTGCTGTGGTGCGCCACATTTTTACATTGTTTTCCATATATTGTCATTGTGGCGTAAAATTATGAATTCTTTAAAAAAAAAAAAAAAAAAAAAAGCTATTCAAGTCCTCTGTTGAAATTGTATTTATCGCAAAATACAGGCAGTGCAGAATTATTAGGCAAATGAGTATTTTGACCACATCATCCTCTTTATGCATGTTGTTTTACTCCAAGCTGTATAGGCTCGAAATCCTACTACCAATTAAGCATATTAGGTGATAGGGGTGTCAAAATTAATCGTTTCTTCGGTGCACCGCGATGCAGACGAGGACAATTCGGTATCGGTTCAGTAATAATCATAACCGGTTATAATGTACTGAAATCATTTATCTCATATGCGCTATGTCACCGTAGCTTACTATGGCGAGGGAGGCGAGCGCGAGTATTTACAACGCTATAACTAAGTAAAAACTAAGAAACTGTGCACAATTTCACTGCGTGCGTGTTTGCTGAACACTGTTTCACTGACACTTACAGCAAAAGCCCCTATTTCACGGCGATTAAGAGAATGAAAGTAATCTCCATTTCTCTCTCTCTCTCTCTCTCACTGTGGCCCATGAGTGCATCTGTGAAGAGTGCCAGCGTGCAAGAGCCAATCGCAGCCCTTTCTGTTGAGCGCGTGACCAATCAAAGGGGTGTAAGAAAGAACTTGGTAGTTGGTAGACAAGGCTCAGAAAGAGAGTGGGATATTTATATTTGTTTATTTGCTATAAATGCTCGTGTTGTTTAAAGGTACAGTTTATATATTTGACTGTTTGTATTAAAGGACAAAATTGTTTTGCAAATAGTATATAAATATATTTATACGTTTTAATACAAGAATTGCTGTGCTGTGAAGAAAATATAAAACTGTGTATGGAAAGAATCGTCAATGCACCGTGATGCACCGAGATATCGAATTGAACCGAATCGATGGCATGATAATCGTAACCGAACCGAACTGTGAGACCAGTTTAGGTTCACACCTCTATTAGGCATAGAGTATTTTGACCACATCATCCTCTTTATGCATGTTGTCTTACTCCAAGCTGTATAGGCTTGAAAGCCTACTACCAATTAAGCATATTAGGTGATGTGCATCTCTGTAATGAGAAGGGGTGTGGTCTAATGACATCAACACCCTATATCAGGTGTGCATAATTATTAGGCAACTTCCTTTCCTTTGGCAAAATGGGTCAAAAGAAGGACTTGACAGGCTCCGAAAAGTCAAAAATAGTGAGATATCTTGCAGAGGGATGCAGCACTCTTAAAATTGCCAAGCTTCTGAAGCGTGATCATCGAACAATCAAGCGTTTCATTCAAAATAGTCAACAGGGTCGCAAGAAGCGTGTGGAAAAACCAAGGCGCAAAATAAACTGAGAACTGAACCATGAACTGAGAAAAGTCAAGCGTGCAGCTGCCAAGATGCCACTTGCCACCAGTTTTGCCATATTTCAGAGTTGCAACATCACTGGAGTGCCCAAAAGCACAAGGTGTGCAATACTCAGAGACATGGCCAAGGTAAGAAAGGCTGAAAAACGACCACCACTGAACAAGACACACAAGCTGAAACGTCAAGACTGGGCCAAGAAATATCTCAAGACTGATTTTTCTAAGGGTTTATGGACTGATGAAATGAGAGTGAGTCTTGATGGGCCCGTGGCTGGATCGGTAAAGGGCAGAGAGCTCCAGTCCGCCTCAGATGCCAGCAAGGTGGAGGTGGAGTACTGGTTTGGGCTGGTATCATCAAAGATGAGCTTGTGGGGCCTTTTCGGGTTGAGGATGGAGTCAAGCTCAACTCCCAGTCCTACTGCCAGTTTCTGGAAGACACCTTCAAGCAGTGGTACAGGAAGAAGTCTGCATCCTTCAAGAAAAACAGGATTTTCATGCAGGACAATGCTCCATCACACGCGTCCAAGTACTCCACAGCGGGGCTGGCAAGAAAGGGTGTAAAAGAAGAAAAATGACATGGTGTCCTTGTTCACCTGATCTGAACCCCATAGAGAACCTGTGGTCCATCATCAAATGTGAGATTTACAAGGAGGGAAAACAGTACACCTCTCTGAACAGTGTCTGGGAGGCTGTGGTTGCTGCTGCACGCAATGTTGATGGTGAACAGATCAAAACACTGACAGAATCCATGGATGGCAGGCTTTTGAGTGTCCTTGTAAAGAAAGGTGGCTATATTGGTCACTGATTTGTTTTTGTTTTGTTTTTGAATGTCAGAAATGTATATTTGTGAATGTTGAGATGTTATATTGGTTTCACTGGTGAAAATAAATAATTGAAATGGGTATATATTTGTTTTTTGTTAAGTTGCCTAATAATTCTGCACAGTAATAGTCACCTGCACACACAGATATCCTCCTAAAATAGCTAAAACTAAAAACAAACTAAAAACTACTTCCAAAAATATTCAGCTTTGATATTAATGAGGTTTTTGGGTTCATTGAGAACATGGTTGTTGTTCAATAATAAAATTAATCCTCAAAAATACAACTTGCCTAAAAATTCTGCCCTCCCTGTATATTGCAGAAAAACTAAATATCGCAATAATATTTTTTTTCCAATATCGTGCAGCCCTAATGTTGAGTACCACAAAAACTTTCTGTGGAGGCTTTTTTGATTATTTATTGAACAATATTACAATAATATTTTTTACCCTAATTTCTAAGTTTACCATGTATGTAAAACTGCAGTGTTGCACCACATCTTTACATTGTATTCCATATATTGTGGCATAAAATTATCAATTCTTAAAAAAAATAAATAAACAAATAAATAAAAAAAAGCTATTCAATTCCTCTGGTGAAATTGTATTTATCACTAAATATATTCCAGAAAAACTAAATATCGCAATATTTTTTTTCTAATATCGTGCAGCCCTAATGTTGAGAACCACAAAAACTTTCTGTGGAGACTTTGACTATTTTTTTAACAATATTACAATTATCTTTTTCCCCAAAGTTCTAAGCTTACTATGTATGTAAAACTCTTATTTTGAAAACGACAAAGTCAGGGAGATTAAAGCTTGTCGTGGTGCGCCACATCTTTACATTGTTTTCCATATATTGTCATTGTGGCATAAAATTATAAATTCTTTTCCAACAAAAAGCTATTCAAATCCTCTGGCGAAATTATATTTATCGCTAAATATATTGCGGAAAAATTTAATAATCGCAATATTTTTTTTTTCCCTATATTGTGCAGCCCTAATGTTGAGAACCACAACAAATTTCTGTGGAGGCTTTTTTTTTTTTACTATTTATAGAACAATATGAAGTAGACAAGAAAGTGGGGTTGAGAAATGGGCCTGGGACATGACACAGCCCAAATCCTGTTTGCTGTGACATGCGCCTAAAATCCAAAGGCTTAAATGTTAAGAGCTTTACAGTGTCCCTTACTAACTCACCAGTCTGGAGCTGGCAGCAATGAGACTGCCCTTCTTCAGCAGTTCAGACAGCAGCGGTGAGGGAGGAGGTGTGGCTTTCGGAGCAAGGTGTTTCTTTTGTGGAGAGTCGTCCACAAGAGCGCTCAGTCCTGACTCTTTAGGTCCTGGACCCATGACATCTGACACAGGCATGAAGACGGTCACTCCTTGAGCCTAGATGGACAAATCGTGAGTTTGAGATTTTAGGGTGCTTTCACACCTACAGATCAGGTATTAAAATTATTACAATGTTGCTTTTTGCTCTTGGTGCGATTAGCTTTCACAAGGCAAAGTTTCTAAACGAACCAAAATAATTAAACAGGGTTCATACACATTTTTACTACTGAAATTTTACAACCTAATGTTTCATGTAATGTCTACGTATATGTGGTGAATAATAAGAAAAACAATGCATGTTCAAATTTATTACAGCATATCATAAAACATGCAACAATCGGTTTAGTTTAAATGTATTTTTATGTCTATGTACAATTTATTTAGATAATGCTTACACATGTTGTGAGGGCATATTTTTGGCCAAGCACAGAAAAGAAGTAATTACAACTAACCTATATTCAAGTACACAGATTTCTGTTATACCAATTCCATGGCTTTTCCAAAACTTTGTGGGTTTTTTGTTTTTCTAAAACTTTTTCAGACCTGGAAAATGGCATGTCAAAATTCAATGACTTCCAGGCTTTCCATGACCGTATGATCCCTAAAACAAGTCACGTGTGAGTAAACTCTCCTCATGTTGGTCAGAGTTTGATCTATTTTCCAGGATTCTGCTCGGCTGTCATACAACTTTATTTTAATTTATGATGCTGAGAAATTAGATATGATAATTAAAAAGGTGCACTTGAATGGTGACACCCACAGACATAGTCATCACCAAATAGAAATCAGAGGTAAGAATTTCTCATACATAGTCCAAGGGTTGTAAAAAATATACAACTGAAGTCAGAATTATTAGTCCTCCTGAATTATTAGCCCCCTGTGTACTTTTCCCCCCAATTTCTGTTTAACGGAAAGAAGACTCTCAACACATTTCTAAACATAATAGTTTTAATAACTCATTTCTAATAAATGATTTCCTTTATCTTTGCCATGATGACAGTAAGATATTTCAAGAACTGGTATTCAGTTTAAAGTGCAATTTAAAGACTTAATTAGGTTTATTAGGCAAGTTAGGGTAATTAATTAGGCAAAATATTGTATAACAGTCGTTTGTTCTGTAGACAATAGAAAAAAAAAATATAAATATATAAATATATAATATTTTTTTTTTAATTTAACTGCTTTTATTGTAGCCGAAATAAAACAAATAAGACTTTCTCCAGAAGAAAAACTATTATAGAAAATTATGTGAAAAATTCCCTGCTCTCTTACACATTATTTGGTAAATATTTGAAAAAATTAAATACAAAAATTCACAGAAGGGCTATTAATTTTGACTTCAACTGTATATCGATTCTAAAACAAAAGTCGAGTTAACCAAAAAGTTAATGATATACTTTTTTTTAATAGTTTAGTTAACTTTCACTTTCAGATTCAACCTAAAACGCACTTGACCAGTAGAAACGACATCTCAACTCATCATTCTCTCTTCTTATAGCCTATACATGCATATTACATATCCATAATACACTGTGATATAACCTGGTTTGTTAGTTTGTTAGATCGTGTTGCTTTGTCACTACAACCGAACCGCTCCAGAGTTTGTTTCAACCGAGTCTCAGTCTCATTGTTTTGTCATGGATCAGAGCGCAATCCACTTGTTAAGTGACGTCACGCGTCACGGCTTCTGAGTCCAAGCGCTCTATTAAACTGTATGAGGAGATTCAACAAATGGTAATAATAAACATTTACAAAGTGATGTAATACTTTCGAAAAACATGATCACAATATGTATATCCATGCCTAATATCCGATGGCCAGAAAGTGATAATTTTTTTTAATAAATTGCTCAAATATTGGTGTCTGTGATGCAGCAAGTCCAAAGACTGTAGTGTACTTTAATGAATTCACTTTAATGTGTCATATGCCTAAAAAGTGGTCATAAAAGAATATTTTCTCAATTCAAATGAGTAGCGACTTAGACCTCGAAACAGTATTCCATACGTCACGACTTAACAAACGGATTGCAGGTATCACATATGCCCAAACGAACCGAGCTAAGCGTCTAAAGATCTAGATGTTAAATTTTTGTATTATTTTTGTATCCCTACCCCTTTCCCTATGGCCCTTGAAACAGAGTGTATTGGGGAAGGGCTTCAAAATTTACCCCTAAGAATTGATACAGCACTACAGCACCTGCACACATCATCATGTCATCGCGATCTCTTGCTTCATATAAGATCAGACGATCATGACTGCTGTAGTTACTCCAGTTGTGGTATTTTTTGGTATTTATCTTCAGGAAATCACTGACGGCATATATTATGTTATCATAACGATCTAATGTGGCAATAAGATCGTAACTATATTGTGCATTTATCCATATTCATCTATGTAAACACACAAAAAACAACACTAACATTATAGCAGACACTGTAAAAAGCTCATTCCCAGTCACTAGGCTTTCCTGACAGGGTATTCCAGTGTCATCAAGTGACAGATGTTGTGGGACTGCAATACAGGAGTTATTATTATGGATTATAGATAGCGAAATTTAGCGGGTTTTATTTTAGCTTTTTTTTTTTTAAAGCATGACAGTAAAACACGAACGCCGTTATGAATGTATTAAAACTAGTGGTGGGCCGTTATCGGCGTTAACGTGAGACATTTATTGGGTGATAATAAAAAAAAATATCGCGGTTAATCTATTCTCAAAGTTAAGTTGGGAGCTGGGTCTGTTCTACGCAAGCTATGATGACTTTCACCTTGATATTTTAGCGCGGATGTATACCTGACAGGTGAGCCGTCTGACAAAAAAGTGCACTTCTGAATTACTTTAAAGACACCACTGACGTTTACATGGACATCTGTAATCTAGTTATTTGCCTTATAAACAATAATATAATTAAGGTGTTTACGTGACGTGCTTTCATGTAAGAGTGTCCTGTAATTTTTGGGTGACTTTAACTGCAGTTCGGCAGTTCCACTTTCACTCATGAACATTTCATTCATGCCCCCGTGACAAACTGGGGTATAAGATGCAAATAAGGAGTAAGGAGTGGTGGAAGAGTGTTATGGAATTTAATATCGAACGCCAAATGGAAAGAAAAAACTTCCGCATTTGCGATGTGTGTGTGTGTGTGTGCGCGCGGTCCTTTACTGACAGCCGCGTGTGTAAATCTTGTCAGAAAACATGGCGAAAAGTCCTACATGGCGGTAATAGTATGATTGCAGTGTTTACTTCAATAATGCCACTAATATATGCATACTCCACGTCTTAATTCCATTTCTGTTTAGTTCAGTTATGACTTTAGCTGGATTAAGGTAATCAAAAATCGTTGTTTCGAGCTTATGAGGCCTACAGTTCAAAATTCATGTTTAACTGAATAAACAGTTCATAAACACAAGAACATCTTATTGAACAATTTACTTGCATCACCAATTTTTATAGTAGAACAGTTTCTCAAGCAGTTTGTGATGCATTTTGGAAACAGGAGATGAGCCCCTGATCTAATGTGCCACCTAGCTTGAAAAACCCGGTCTCAAAGACTTACTTTTAGTCATTATTTGGGTATTCTAGTACATATACCCCCGGTTTCACAAACAAGGTTTAAGGCTAGTCATGGATTAAATTGCATGTTTAAGCTGTCTCAGCTAAAAATAACTTGCAGTGAGATGTCTTAAAATATGTCAATTTCATTTTTTGTCTACAGGTGGACATCAGTGATGTATTTTTCTAAGGCTGTTTTTATAAATGTGGCTTAAATAGCCTAATTTAACTAAGGTCTAGTCCTGGCTTAAGCTAAGCCCTGTTTGTGAAACTGGGCCATAATATATTAGATTGGGTAGAATATTACATATTCTGAATGCCTTCGGCAGAATTCAAATGAGCCATTTTAATCTAGATTAATTCCAAGATTACAGTGAGATTAATCTAGATTAATTCCAAGATTACAGTGAGATTAATCTAGATTAATTCCAAGATTACAGTGAGATTAATCTAGATTAATTCCAAGATTACAATGAGATTAATCTAGATTAATTCCAAGATTACAGTGAGATTAATCTAGATTAATTCCAAGATTACAGTGAGATTAATCTAGATTAATTCCAAGATTACAATGAGATTAATCTAGATTAATTCCAAGATTACAGTGAGATTAATCTAGATTAATTCCAAGATTACAGTGAGATTAATCTAGATTAATTCCAAGATTACAGTGAGATTAATCTAGATTAATTCCAAGATTACAGTGAGATTAATCTAGATTAATTCCAAGATTACAGTGAGATTAATCTAGATTAATTCCAAGATTACAATGAGATTGATCTAGATTAATTCCAAGATTACAGTGAGATTAATCTAGATTAATTCCAAGATTACAGTGAGATTAATCTAGATTAATTCCAAGATTACAATGAGATTAATCTAGATTAATTCCAAGATTACAGTGAGATTAATCTAGATTAATTCAAAGATTGCAATGAGATTAATCTAGATTAATTCCAAGATTACAGTGAGATTAATCTAGATTAAAAAAAAAATTATCTATGCCCACCTATAATTAAAACATATGTTTGTTTGTCGTAAAAATTCGCTAAGGGGTAGAATTGGGATTAGGCCTAAGTCAGCTTCAAGTCATGAAATTGTGCAAGAAACTCACCATGGGACTGGCACAGGATTCATCTGTCATTGGCTGCGATGCGTCTGGCTGTAAAATGTCCATGCTGGGAGAGCTAGCGCTGGGCGGAGAGCGTACCGTCACACTGGGAACTCTCTTTGGTGTGTTCTTAGCTGCCTGACGAACTGGAAAGAAACAAAATGTTATACGTTAATAATTATGCAAAATAAAACAATGTTTCACTGCTGAAGCTCAAAGCAATAAAATCTCATTTCCTAGTACAGAAAATCTAATGTGTGTGAAATAAGCAGCATGCGGCAAGAAAGATTATTAGAAAACACATTTGCAATATGTTGCACCATTGAACTAATATAATTGAAACTTTTGTGATGGCGTTGACTTATGAAAGTGCGGAGTAAATGAAAGCCTCACTCTGATAGGCTGCCTCAGTAGCCCTTTTTTTCTGCTCCGCCTCCTCTTCTTCCTGCTTCTTCTTTCTGTTAAAAGACAAACAATCCCATCATGATGCGTGCACACACATGGTAGATTTGAGCTGAATTTTGATGTTTGAATTGTATTGCAAAATTGGATAACAAAATTATTTATGCCACATCTACACATTTAAAGCACGAGATGTTCTGTTTAATCCTTCATTTAATCGGCAGAGGCTGTCAGCCGTGCAGCTATAAGTAGGGTTGGGCCGATAGACGATGTCATCGTCCATCGCCGATGGCTGATAAACTTCTCGATGCTGAGCCGGCATCGTGATCCATCGCCCCGCCCCACATGTATATTGATATATAACTTATTATTTGCATGTCATCTTAATAGCGATAACGGTCTTTTCATGAGCTGTGTTATATTATACTTATAGCTGCTGTTTGCACGGCTGACAGCACTGTGAGGATTAAATACATCGTGAGGATTATACAGTACCTCTCGCGCTTAAAATGTGTAGATTCAGTGGCAAACGCTGTTACCTGCAAACCCCGTCCCACAGACTTTACAGTGAATGGCTTTAGTTATTTTCATAGTGGACTTGAAGCCACTGGAAGTCTTTTATCCACTCTTGGAAAAGTGTAAATGCTGGATTAACATTCAGCACATGATCACTAATAGGATGTGCCATTATTTAACTTTAGGTGGTTTCTAAAACTAAATCTGTCAGTGTTATTTTCCTTCTCTCATCTTCAGCGCTTCACATTTCCGCAGTTGTTGCTCCTGTCATGTGAAGGCAGAAGGCGTTGACTGAGTGATTGACAGCTGATATTAACCAATCCATTCGCGTTCAGTTCTAGCGCAGTGGGCCAATAGGAAGAGCACAAAGGCGGGGCAAGCATTGTAGGCTTTTGTACTTTAGCAAGTTCACATGACAACTGTTTTAATCTGTTCCTGAGCGCTGCGTTTGGTGTCTTTAGGTGCAAAGATGCATTCTGCATAAATGTCTCATAAATCCGCGCACGCTTGTGAGGATTTTGCAGTGAAAACAGGTCGCATGGTAAAAATGTATGCACTAGCACAAATGCTTTCAAATACATATTTTCGGTCGCATAAAATATCAGGCGCAAATGTGACCAAAACGGTCGAGCTCTAGCATCTTTACTTGTTATTATGTCCTCATAATAATAATAAAATATGGAAGTTATCATTAATCACAATACAAATTACAGTGAACTCCAAACGAACTGTCGTGTCGTCTCCGCCACCAGCTGCGGGGAAAAGCCATTATGACAGATCACTCCGCCTGATCATGCCAGAGTCCCGCGGAAAAAAGTGATTGACAGGTGGTAATTTGTGTATAACTTTATTTATTTATGGTTTGGTCATGGGTAAAGCAAAGACCATGTGGGTCAGGTAGTGAAAACGATAGGCTACAATTATTAAATTCGTTATGAATTAATTGATATTTAACAACAAAGACCCCCACCCCGCCTACGACGACGATACCATCGTCCATCGCCGATGTTCACATTCGACATTGTACAATGCCAAATTTGTCAACATCGCCCAACCCTAGCTATAAGTAAAAGTTAACACCACGTACACCATCGCAAAAGGGCTTGGATCGACTAAGATTAAACTAATATTGCAGCTCATGCAAAAGACCGGTATTGCTATTATAATGACGTATACAAATAATAAGGTATATGTCAAAAGCATCTGTGCAATATCAGACATCACCCGTGAGAACACAGCACGTTAACAGATTCATTCATGTCAAGTAGTGCGTGCAGGGCCGGTGATCGGTCCGTCCGTGTATCTTTTGGTCACTCAATTATGTTATAAAAATGTATTTTCTTGTGATAACGGGTTTCGTCGAGACATATTTTCCTCACGCAAGCATATTTATTTTTTGCTTGTTAGTTTTGATTAGTGTTGATGTCAAATGCAATACATCTGTTTATATAAAACTTAGCAACGGTGCTCATAATTGGTGGGTGCGACTAAATTTTGACCGGTGCACCTAAATTTTTGTGCACGAACAGAGGAAATCGGCGCGCAAGCAAAGAAATTCGCATGCTCGTATTACATGAATGCAATCTCGACTTTTGTCATTGAAATAAAGCCATAGGTAGTTGGTAGATCTGTGTAAAGGGCCTGCTGCCACAGCTCGAAAAACAAACACACTGAAGTATGAAAAACTGTCCATTATAGTCTTACAGCTCTATTTCTGCCCACAGCTCCTCCAGTTTAGGGTCCACGTGACCTGCCTGGATCAAATCCACCTCTTTTTTCAGTTTCCTGAATAAACAGAGCAAATTTATCATGTGTGTGTGAAGGAAATACACAGTAAGAGCGAAAAGAACTTGGAGGTGTAGACTTACCTGTACTTCTCCTGTGTGTCTTTGATCAGTCTCTTGAGCTCCTCGATTCTCTCTGCTGTCAATCTGCGGACGATCACATCCTCGATGGTCTCCACCACCTCCCCTTTCTCACCCCGCTTACGTCTGCAAGTATTTAAGTAGTTTAAATGATAATTACACACAGCATATTCATATACTTTTTTTCGCTTTTCGTCTTTGAAGACTGGAAAATTGGACTCTTCTATATTTAGTTTGAACAATAAGCAGATTTAATAAAGATGATCAGCTTAAGGTTGTGCAATATGAATCATATTATCAAAATAAAAAGTCTCTTATTTAAAAAGATTCTCTATTGTTTATTTGTTTCACAAAATGCATTGTTCATGGTAATACTTTGTCAATTTATATAAGCGCAATATTAGGATGCAGACAGAAACATTAAAAACAGCATGGTGAGAAAGTTGCAACCTTGAAAATACAATGTTTACATTTTGTATGATATCTTGTATTTTTTGTTAACCTGTAATTTTTAGATTTTGAAAAGTGTTGTATTTGAATATTTATTTTAAATTTCTACATTTTTAATCAAACATTTCCCTGAAGAAAGTCTTATTTGTTATACAGGAATGCAGAATTATTAGGCAAATGAGTATTTTGACCACATCATCCTCTTTATGCATGTTGTCTTACTCCAAGCTGTATAGGCTCAAAAGCCTACTACCAATTAAGCATATTAGGTGATGTGCATCTCTGTAATGAGAAGGGGTGTGGTCTAATGACATCAACACCCTATATCAGGTGTGCATAATTACTAGGCAACTTCCTTTCCTTTCGCAAAATGGGTCAAAAGAAGGACTTGACAGGCTCTGAAAAGTCAAAAATGGAGAGATATCTTGCAGAGGGATGCAGCGCTCTTAAAATTGCCAAGCTTCTGAAGCATGATCATCGAACAATCAAGCTTTTCATTCAAAATAGTCAACAGGGTCGCAAGCGTGTGGAAAAACAAAACTTAAAACCAAGGCGCAAAATAACTGCCTATGAACTGAGAAAAGTCAAGCGTGCAGCTGCCAAGATGCCACTTGCCACCAGTTTTGCCATATTTCAGAGCTGCAACATCACAAGGTGTGCAATACTCAGAGACATGGCAGGTAAGAAAGGCTGAAACGACCACCACTGAACAAGACACACAAGCTGAAACGTCAAGACTGGGCCAAGAAATATCTCAAGACTGATTTTTCTTCTTTTTTATGGACTGATGAAATGAGAGTGAGTCTTGATGGGCCCGTGGCTGGATCAGTAAAGGGCAGAGAGCTCCAGTCCGACTCAGACGCCAGCAAGGCGGAGGTGAAGTACTGGTTTGGCTGGTATCATCAAAGATGAGCTTGTGGGGCCTTTTCGGATTGAGTATGGAGTCAAGCTCAACTCCCAGTCCTACTGCCAGTTTCTGGAAGACACCTTCAAGCAGTGGTACAGGAAGAAGTCTGCATCCTTCAAGAAAAACATGATTTTCATGCAGGACAATGCTCCATCACAAGTACTCCACAGCGTAGCTGGCAAGAAAGGGTTTAAAAGAAGAAAAACTAATGACATGGTCTCCTTGTTCACCTGATCTGAACCCCATAGAGAACCTGTGGTCCATCATCAAATGTGAGATTTACAAGGAGGGAAAACAGTACACCTCTCTGAACGCAATGTTGATGGTGAACAGATCAAAACACTGCCAGAATCCATGGATGGCATGCTTTTAAGTGTCCTTGCAAAGAAAGGTGGCTATATTGGTCACTGATTTGTTTTTGTTTTGTTTTTGAATGTCAGAAATGTATATTTGTGAATGTTGAGATGTTATATTGGTTTCACTGGTGAAAATAAATAATTGAAATGGGTATATATTTGTTTTTTGTTAAGTTAACTAATAATTCTGCACAGTAATAGTCACCTGCACACACAGATATCCTCCTAAAATAGCTCAAACTAAAAACAAACTAAAAACTACTTCCAAAAATATTCAGCTTTGATATTAATGAGTTTTTTGGGTTCATTGAGAACATGGTTGTTGTTCAATTATAAAATTAATCCTCAAAAATACAACTTGCCTAATAATTCCGCACTCCCTGTATTTCAGCTAGAATAAAAGCAAATATTTATTTTTTTAAACCATTATAATGTCAATATTATTAGCCCCCTTAAGAAACATTTTTTTTCGATTGTCTACAGATCAAACCATCGTTATACAATGATTTGCCTAATTAACCTAGTTAAGCCTTTAAATGTCACTTTAAGATTATATAATATAATATAATATCAGTTATTAGAAATGAGTTATTAAAACTATTATGTTTAGAAATGTATTGAAAAACATCTTTCCATTAAACAAAAATTGGGAAAACAAAATATACAGGGGGGCTAATAATTCTGACTTCAATTGTATTGTTATCAGGATATTAGAAGACTTATATTGTGATATAAAAATTATATCATATTGCCCAGCCCTAGCTCAGCGCTGCTGTTTTAGGAAAGATAGTGAGAGATCATCACTTACTTTGGAGCCTCTGTGGTTTCCAGTAGTTGAGAATACTGGGAAGCGCAGTGCTGTAAAGGACATATTGAAAACAAATCACTAAGCAAATCCCTTATATGCATTACATTCCAAAAAGTTCACTGAAAAACTAAAATACTCCCATCATTTACTCACCCTCAGGTTGTTCCTGTCCTATATACATTACTTTTTTTCTGCTCAACACACAAAAGAATTTATATGGAAGTCAGTAACCAAACTGATCTTGCCACCCATTTACTCTCATATTTTTTTCTCCATCTATGGCAATAAATGAGTAGTGAGAACTGTTTGGTTATTGACATTCTTCCAAATATCTTCCCTTGTGTACAACAGAAAAAAGAAATGTATATGCATTTGAAATTACCTGGGTCTGAGTAAATTATGACTGAATTTCATTTTTGAGTGAAGTTTTGCTTTAATTGATTTTATAATTAATAAGTTATTTAAATGACCTTCTGGGAGAACCAGTCTGGGGGTCGTCCAGACTCGGAGAAAGGCTTGATGGCTCTGCTTACAGACACCCTAACAAAAATTACCAGCAACAATTATTAATACATATTATTCAGTGAAAACACATCACAATTTATAAAACAGCAACTTAATGATGACATTAATTGAAAACCAACTCTTTCACATAGTAGGTCTCATTTCCAAATGCATGTTACACTTACCATTGTAGTTTAAACAATTCATATACTTTAACCCCAATCCTACATGCTTTACACACGATAGAAAGGAAATTATTTTTTTCTACTTTAATTCATCTAGTTCTTTAACAAGAACTAGAGACCAAGAGACCAAAGTCTAACACTACACTGAAAAAAGTGAAAAATACAACATAAGCCATTACCAGGGGTTCAACAGGTTTCTTTAAATCAAACTTAAGACTTTTTTTAGACTCT
Organism: Danio kyathit; assembly: GCA_903798195.1. NCBI lineage: Eukaryota > Metazoa > Chordata > Actinopteri > Cypriniformes > Danionidae > Danio > Danio kyathit. The sequence continues at coordinate 10,646,512 of LR812532.1, read as the reverse complement.
TTTAAGACCATCATGTATGAAATTTCAGATTTATACAGGGCTAAACACTAAGGATTTTTTTCTAATGGCCCGATTACTTTTGTAAATAGTTTTTGTATTAATGGAAGATCATGTTGCTTTAGTTTTCTTTCCCTGATTAGGGAATTTAATTTGGAGAACTTCCTGTAAAAATGTCTAACAGCTGTTGTGAATTGTATCTCTTTGCGATAAAATAAAAAAAAAGATATTTTGAGATGGATTATAGGTGATTGTGTGTTAACCAGATTGGGTAGCTTTACTTAAAAAATAGGGAAATTAAGACCTGTTTAAAATTATTTAAGACCTACAACACAATATTTCAGTGTATTTAAGACTTTTAAGGCCGAAATTTTGTTTTTGAAATTTAAGATATTTTAAGACTTCAAGACCTTACGGACACCCTGATTACAGAAACATTTTCAAATTTTGAAAGATCATTTAAAATGAAACGATAAAAAACAAATTCTACATTATATTCATGTCAGTGATAAGCCTATCAGTGATTATTCTGACCTTATAAACTATGAAGCTAAACTATATTCATATATTGAACTCAACTCAATATATAAAAGTGAGTTGAACATAAAAAAGAGGGTTTCAAGCACCAAAAGTTTAACAGAGCTTAAATTTACTGTTTTCCACACATACATTAGAACGTGCATAAAATTTTAAAGGTATTTCTATGCAAAAAAATATTAACATCCACACCTACCCCAACCATTACAGTTATTAACGTCTACACCTTCCCAAACCTTAAACCCAACCATCACAGTTATTAACATCTACACCTTCCTGAACCCTAAACCCAACCATCACAGTTATTAACATCTACACCTTCCCGAACCCTAAACCCAACCATCACAGTTATTAATATCTACACCTTCCCCAAACCCTAAACCCAACCATCACAGTTATTAACATCTACACCTTCCCGAACCCTAAACCCAACCATCACAGTTATTAACATCTACACCTTCCCCAAACCCTAAACCCAACCATCACAGTTATTAACATCTACACCTTCCCCAAACCCTAAACCCAACCATCACAGTTATTAACATCTACACCTTCCCAAACCCTAAACCCAACCATCACAGTTATTAACATCTACACCTTCCCCAAACTCAACCATCACAGTTATTAACATCTACACCTTCCCAAACCCTAAACCCAACCATCAGTTATTAACATCTACACCTTCTCGAACCCTAAACTCAACCATCACAGTTATTAACATCTACACCTTCCCCAAACCTAAACCCAACCATCACAGTTATTAACATCTACACCTTCCCCAAACCTAAACCCAACCATCACAGTTATTAACATCTACACCTTCTCGAACCCTAAACCCAACCATCACAGTTATTAACATCTACACCTTCTCGAACCCTAAACCCAACCATCACAGTTATTAACATCTACACCTTCCCCAAACCTAAACCCAACCATCACAGTTATTAACATCTACACCTTCCCCAAACCCTAAACCCAACCATCACAGTTATTAACATCTACACCTTCCCAAACCCTAAACCCAACCATCAGTTATTAACATCTACACCTTCTCGAACCCTAAACTCAACCATCACAGTTATTAACATCTACACCTTCCCCAAACCTAAACCCAACCATCACAGTTATTAACATCTACACCTTCCCAAACCCTAAACCCAACCATCACAGTTATTAACATCTACACCTTCCCAAACCCTAAACCCAACCATCACAGTTATTAACATCTACACCTTCCCCAAACTCAACCATCACAGTTATTAACATCTACACCTTCCCAAACCCTAAACCCAACCATCAGTTATTAACATCTACACCTTCTCGAACCCTAAACTCAACCATCACAGTTATTAACATCTACACCTTCCCCAAACCTAAACCCAACCATCACAGTTATTAACATCTACACCTTTCCCAAACCTAAACCCAACCATCACAGTTATTAACATCTACACCTTCCCCAAACCCTAAACCCAACCATCACAGTTATTAACATCTACACCTTCCCAAACCCTAAACCCAACCATCACAGTTATTAACATCTACACCTTCCCCAAACCTAAACCCAACCATCACAGTTATTAACATCTACACCTTCCCCAAACCCTAAACCCAACCATCACAGTTATTAACATCTACACCTTCCCAAACCCTAAACCCAACCATCACAGTTATTAACATCTACACCTTCCCCAAACCCTAAACTCAACCATCACAGTTATTAACATCTACACCTTCCCAAACCCTAAACCCAACCATCACAGTTATTAACATCTACACCTTCCCGAACCCTAAACCCAACCATCACAGTTATTAACATCTACACCTTCCCCAAACCTAAACTCAACCATCACAGTTATTAACATCTACACCTTCTCGAACCCTAAACTCAACCATCACAGTTATTAACATCTACACCTTCCCCAAACCTAAACCCAACCATCACAGTTATTAACATCTACACCTTCCCAAACCTAAACCCAACCATCACAGTTATTAACATCTACACCTTCCCAAACCCTAAACCCAACCATCACAGTTATTAACATCTACACCTTCCCAAACCCTAAACCCAACCATCACAGTTATAGCCGAGTAGGCTAAAGGGATCTTGATAACTGCAAGTTAATCCTCTAACTTACAAGTTACGCCCCTCTCCTGCAGTCCGCAGACAGATACACGGGGCTAAGATACTAAGGCAGAGGGGGATTAGCTCAAATGGTAGAGCGCTCGCTTAGCATGCGAGAGGTAGCGGGATCGATGCCCGCATCCTCCAATTATTATTATTACTGCTTCAACATATTGATATATAACTGTAAATGCACTACATAAATATTTTTAAAAGAAAAAAATAAGATTACATTTTTTCAAAGTGTGATTGATAATGTTCTCATATGTAAAAGATACACACAAAAGGCATTTCAATTTCTATTGTTTTACGATAAAAAAAATATACAAATTAGAACAGAAAATGTATGTACTACAAACTGGTTTATTTTTCTAGTACTTCAGGAACTACTACTGCTCAACAATTATGCCAACAAAAGCCTTTAGAATTTGGTATATAGGTGCACATTGTACTCAGTTGACTGAGATGCTACTCTGGGTACAAAAGGAGCCCCTGGGGCCCCAACTTCCGTAGAGGGGGATTAGCTCAGATGGTAGAGCGCTCGCTTAGCATGCGAGAGGTAGCGGGATCGATGCCCGCATCCTCCAATCTTTATTTTTCCAATGATTACTGCTTTAATATATTAGCATATAACTGTTGCATGCATTATATAAACACATTTTTTAAAAAGACAAATTCAAGAAAACATTTTTCAAAGAGTGCATTTTCAAGAATCAGTGCCCTTATGTCTAAAGATAAAACAAAAAAACAGCCATTTAAAACTTTTAGCTCAAGACTTCCAGTCTCATTCACTTCCATTCATCTTTAGATGTTAAAAACAGCTTGTTATGCGGCAAACAGATATTTTCTTGTTATATTATTCTACTTTGTCTGTTTAGTCATGAACATACTTGTTTGTAAACCTTTTTCTCATGTTTACTTTTCATAGTCATTTCTCCCATAGGTGACTGAATCAGAAGTTCCAGCGCAATCATACTTTCACATTGCAGTATATGGTCAATAGAATAAGATTCCGATTATCAGGTGTCAATTTCTTTTTTAATCAGTTCTTCTTAAAAAAAATATATATATATATACATATATATATATATATATTTTTTTTTGTGGTAAGTATTTGCCTGAGATATTACTTAACGTTCATCAGGGGCCCATGAGGCCCCAGCTCCAGAGAGGGGGATTAGCTCAGATGGTAGAGCGCTCGCTTAGCATGCGAGAGGTAGCGGGATCGATGCCCGCATCCTCCAATTGTTATTATTTCTACAACTACTATTATTATTATTATTTCAACATATCACATTACTATAGAACTCAACATGCTTCAAATCAATGCGAAAAAGTCCACAAAAAAAAACATGAAACATTAAATCAATATTCATTGAGTGTGATTAACAATGCCCTATAATACTATATATCACTATAATAATATGTAAACACATATAAATGATACATGCAAAAAAGAAGCCACTTCTATAAAGTGAAGCTATGAATCATTGAACACACTCCAATCTTGCAGCTCCATGATCATCAGTGTTAATTATTTATTCTTACCAGTTCTGATCTCCGCTTCTCATCACGGAGGAGGCGAGACACAGTTTCTCCCGAATAGACCAGGGCTCAGTCGGACCCAGAGACAGCATTTTGTGCTCTGCAAAGACAAAGAGGCGTTCACAACATTAATTTAATTTAAAGCTATAGTTCATGCGATTTAACGTTAGTACAAAATAGATCAGGGGAAGTGTATGAACAAAAAGGCTAATCACTAATGTAGCATGACCACAGAGACTTATCTTGTTTAAAATAAAAACAAACCTTTCACTCCACATAAAATAATTTGCGCTACATTTGGATAATGTAAAACAGCACATATTGTTTTACATACATAAAGAAATAATGTAAACAGAGATTGTCTTTGTTGTCACAAACCCAGCTAGCGCAACAACGAAATTGTTCACCGCGGCTTTACTAAGAGCTTTAGCTCTTCTGTTTAAATATGATAAAATGCTTCAGATTTCAACGTACAAAGTGCTTAGATATTAAATTGCAAGGGTTCATTCGTTTTTAAATAAAATAGCACTTACTTCCCATCCCAGTCGACATTTTCGCCTTTCTGAAACAGGCCGCAAGGCTCGTTCTACTCACTTCCGCCGGTACTATTCCGGTGTGACACCCGAGTGTGGGGGTGTCACATAAATATGTTTCCGCCAATACGGCTGACACAGGGGGATTAGCTCAAATGGTAGAGCGCTCGCTTAGCATGCGAGAGGTAGCGGGATCGATGCCCGCATCCTCCAATTTTTTCACTCAGAGAACTTTAAAATAATCACCAAAAACGCTAACCCCTTAGCATTCATGCAAATAACGTTAATGACTTAAAGCGCGCCTCGGGCGGAACGCCGGAGCGGCCTGGGTCTGCCCGTACCTCTATACCTCTAAATACCCGAACAGTACAATGTGCCAGTTTTTTAGTCTTTAAGATACAAAAGATTCACAAATATCATCATAATTCATGTGATGGGTTCTGCATTAAATTATTTAAGTCTGTAGAATGTATAAGTTATAATTTAAAAATATGTATAGTTATTATTTCAATATGATTTATATTCGTTAAAAGATAGTGAATGCTTTTGTAACACGTTGATTACTTTAATCCAGGGATTTAAGGTCCTCCAACTCGAGCTATTTTACCTGTACCTTTTTATTTTTATTTTGCGAGCACTTCTAATAAAACTGTTATATAAACTTATTATTTTGTAGTACATCATGTATCCGTTCAATAAAATCGTATTTTAATTATTATCCAGCCAATCATTACTTTCAATATTAGTTTTTAATCCATTTTAAAGACCGTGTTACCACACGCACAAAACATCTTTGTAAATTATTATTTGAAGTGACTAAACTAAGTTTAAGATGTTAGAAAGCAACGTTACCCCGTTTTTAAATAAAATAACACTTAACGTTACTTCGACAGTTTCGCCTTTGGTCAACGGACGCAGTGATTGCTGAGGTAAATTTGGTTTTATAGTCGCACATTAACACTTTCCTCCTTTAATAACATAACTTGAGCAGAGTATTATTTGCAAATCCTAAATAGGGAAATCATATTAGCAGCCATATATCAAAGCACAACATGGTCATTTAAATAGTGCTAATGTTTTAAAATCAGTTATACATGCAGTTTCAAACAAATATTCGACGTAGCATGGTGACGACAAACAATTCAGGGACGCAAGTTGTTACTTAGTTAGCTAATGAACGAATATGTGAATATAAAACCAACTTTCCGTCAGTGAGTAGTGAGAATTGAGGTAAAGTTGGTACGGGCCGTACACTAATTTCGTACACTAATAATGAAGTATGACTTCATTAGCGCTATTTAATTTACTGCGAACAATGTTGTACTTTAAAGTTATTGGCTGATAATATAATTTCCCTTTTTGCAAATAATACTTTTCTGAAATTATATTATTAAGGACAATGTCCGAATGTGTGAATATAAAGCCAACTTTACCTCAATCGCCTAACAGGCTCGCTCGTTTACTCACTCCGACAACAACAAAATCATCTTTGTACATTATTATTTGTATATTATTAGTATTGTGTATGTCATATATAATACCTTTCATAAGGGAACATGGAAACTAAGATTGAATTTAAGGCAGAACGGCAGATAACAATGGCGCGGTTAAATACGACATTAACACCAATCAAAACATCAATATGCAACAAAAAACTTTCACAAGATTGTGAACTTACCTGAAAGTGATGCAAAAGCTTCTTTGGGTTTCTTTCTTTTAAGTTCCTCCGCGCCCGGACTGTCGATGTCTCTTTCCAGGTTTAGATGTCCATCAATTGTCATCATTTGCAGTCAAAATCATTAAGTGGTGAACATGAGGTGATCCAGGCCCCGGGCGCGTGTACAGATGATGATGAGGGAATGGCACGTCACGTGTGCTAGCCTAATCTGCATGATTCGTATACGTGAATGCATTTTATAATTAAATATTTATATCTACAAAGGTATAGTTTTATTTATAGATGTAAATGTTAATAATATACATTATAAATAATAATAAATATATTATTATTATTATTATTATTATTATTATTATTATTATTATTATTATTATTATTATTATGTTAATATCTTATTTGAGCAGCTGGGATAGTGACCCTCTTGGAGTTCGTTATAAAATTACGATGAGATCACAAATCAGATGTGATTTACATTTAATTTACACGATTATAAACAAACTTTTTAATGAGTTTGACTCGTTACTTCATGAAGTATTAATAGCGTAGTTTCCCTTTCAGCCACCAGGTGTCAACAGCTCACCACAAGATGAACGCTGACCATAATTCACTCTTATCGAGAGCCCTGAACTTGCTTACCTCAAAATCAGCATATTATGAGACACCAATACTTTTTTATTCGTTTTATTGGAATCTAAAACGCTTATAAAAATGTTCGCAGTCATCATATTTGTGATTACTGAAATATAGGCCTAGCACACTAATGTTCCTCCTGTTAGGGGACCTATTCTGTAATTAGTTTCGAAATCATTGCTAATGAGTTCGTACTGAGGCGATATCCGCATTGATTTGACAGCAGTATTCTAATGTACTTAATAAAAAGCAATAATTCTGAAAGGATCAAACCACCTGGGATGATCTAGCTATAGTTTAAGCAGGCATACTTGTCAGAGGAAATGTGCTTATTTGTCAGGATGTGCTACCGTTAACATTACAATATAAGCATTTTGTCAGCAGAATATATTTATCAGGATAAACCTGTAGTGAATGTGCCTTTGTCAGGCAAAATAAATAACTCCAGCAACTCTAACATTAGGCCTAACCTGGCAAACAGTGCATTGGTTGGCAATTACATTTTAATGCGGCGACAACTGTTCAATGCAATCAGAACCATATTTTTAATCATCTTTGCTAATCTTTTCTGCCAATTACTGTGATCTAATCAGCTTATTACTTAGCTTACAACAACATTTTAACAACCTGATCTAAAAAAACATGAAGGTTGTTCCCTAAACAACCTATTTTTATTTAAGCACACTTTACAATAACAGTACATGAATAATGATGTACTAATATGTAAATTAAATGTCATGTTAATATGAACTAATGATGAGTTAGGGCGTGCGCTAATCAAGAACTAACTTCAACATAAGTCACATGAGTTCACGTGTGTGTGAATAATGGCTACCTTAATTACTTGTTAGTTCATGTTTGTTGATTAATGCATTAATTAACACTTTAGTTTAAGCTAAATGTAACTAACATGAACTCTTGATCTAATTTATCTTTATGTCGTGACTTTACTTGGAGGGGCACATTATCATTAACTCAATGAAATCCTTTGTATAAACTGTTAGGCCATGATCACATCAAACACGATTTTTGCATTGAGAGTTGCCTTTTTTAATTGGTTTAGTATTGGCCGCGAGCGTATTGTGAGCTGCTTATGCACCTCGCGTTTTAACTGCCTGCTATGCCTCAAGTTTTTGCCATTGCGCTATGTGCACCTGCCGTTTAAAAAAGTCGACTCTGAGCAGAAAAAGCATGCTACATCAGTCGCTTTTTTCATTCTCCAATAAAATTAAAGCAGAGGCGGGGTTTTCGTTGAAGTGCGTTGTCAAGACGACTATGCAGACTTTGAAAGATGGAGGAGAGACTAGTGGGATTGAGTTATCCAGAGCTGTACGGCTTCACAAATTTTGAATATCACAATCAAATTAAATATTACAATTATAACAATATTCAACACAATCTCACGCCAATTCGTAATAAATAACTTTTTGATTTAGTTTTCTGATTCATATGAATTTGTATGATCTCATTCGTACAATTTAGTACGATTTGCAATGATTTGCTTAAAACAATGAGGTTTGGGTTTAGGGGCGGGTTTGGTGCCACGCCTTTTTAAAATCGTAAATTTTCATAGGACTGAACTCATACGAATTTCTACGAATTAGCCAATGAACGAACAAAACGTAAAATACTTACGTTTCCTCATAAGATCAGACTGCAATATTAGTTAAATGCCTGGGATTTAATATTTCTCTTTCAGCCGAGGTCTTTTAGGTGATAAAACTGAGGTCCCACATATTACGAATGATGAGTTCTCCCTTATAACTGTTGGTATAACTACAGAAGCATGTACAATACTGAGATTTTGGAAATACATTTGATGCCCTACACTTAAATTATGGATGGAATTCATGACTGAGAAAGTGTCATATAAAAAAATGTTAGCCAAAATGAATGGTGATCATAAGGAAGTTGATATATGGAAGAAAATCACTTCTTCACTTAAACTATGAACAACCCAGGCTCATTTTGAAAATGTAGTCCTGTGGACGTTTCTGGAGACCGCGAAATACGTCCCGGGAGGTATGTATTTTTGCATTTTTTGTTTTTGCGAATCCGCGAGAGGCCACTGCGTGTGCTTTTTCTTATCTCAAATGTCTCTCGTGAGTGCCGTTCGTGCCCGCGCTGTTCTCACGTAAACCCACTAGAGGCCACTGTCGACCGACCGTCTGTCTGTCTGACTGAATGACTGAATGATTAACAGGGCGACCGGCCAATCGACTGACCCCTCCTTCTTCCCTAAACTCAACCAATTTTACCGATTGACCCGCCCACCCACATACTTCCCTAAACCCAACCAACGGTTTACAAAAGCCATCCAGAAAAAGAAAAGCCCTCGTCTGATTTTTACCACATTTTCGGATTTTACCACATTCTAACCCTGTTATTCACTCGTTCATTTTATTTTTTTGGATTCTGTTTTTGTCTTACCTGATTTCTGTAACCGCTCTTCCCCAGACTTGAACCCGGTCGTCGTCGTCAACTCCTCTCTACGTCTCAAGTCTGCCGACGTACACGACGAGCTAACTAGACAAACTGGTTGCGGCGGGAAAGGCCTTCACACGGAGGTAAGCGGTCAGCCGGTAAGCGGCAAAAGGAATGGCGTCATACCGCCCCATAGCGTTCACTTAAAAAATTAAATGAAGCCATACATACCTCCGGCTACATAATTCGCAGTCTCCAGAAGCGCGCACGGGACTACGTTTTCAGAATGAGCCTGTGTTGACTATGAACATGTCTAGCCTGTTGTGCTCTGTAGTATTATCTTTATGCATTTGTAACTGTTTTCCTAATTATTTTGTCAATATTTTTTTATAATTAAAGTGAAGTATTTGTATGCATTTTGTATTTTTTGTATGGTAGTGCATGTTATATTAAGAGGAAACCAATAAAAAATTCATTTTCAACAATTATAACAATATCAACAGCAACGCTCGCACATAATACGCAGCTGATTCAGTGGTTGCCTAGCAACATAAAAAACGCAGTGCACTTCTATTTTTCTTGCCAGCAAAAAAGGTAGTGCGGTGCACCTTGCAGTGTCAGAACGGAAAAGTGTGTCCAGTGTGATTGACCCCTTAATGTTGATGTAGACAGAACGCTTTTCTATTGTTTTTAAATGTAAACATGCACTTAAAAGACATGCATAACTGTTACATATAAATACAGGAGTTCATGAAAGAATGAGTTACACAGTGATACCGGTAAATATCCAGAAAATTTCTGGAACGACTTTACCGGTAAATTCAAAAAAGCGCTGTTCACACAGGCAAGGGCGTTACGGAATTTTTACGGAAAAGACCATTCAACACATTCATTCCAAAATACCGGTAAATTCTGACATGATTAACCAGAAATGAGCTCTAAACGGATGCGCTTGTATTTGTAAACATTTGACTACATTACAAACTCTGTGGATGGATAAGTATTGTGAACAACTTCGATGAAAACCTATAGAGGAACACTTCCGCATGTCAAGATGTACATAATATGTGTGTGTGCTGGCGCTCACCGGCTGCTTCACGTGCACACGCGTCAAGCAACTGACGAAGAGCTTGAAGGTAAACAAACAGCGGTTTATCATAAGCATTTTATCAATAATTTTTTCCACAGTTGCATTAAGAAGGAACATAGAAATTTTATCTGACTAAGATCTAGCAGCTAAATGTGTCTGGAAAAATATAAAGGCTTTTATTTTTATAAACAGCATGGATGTGAATGCGTCTGAATGTTCTGATTGGCTGGAGTAGACGTCTCACGTCAGCGCGTTATAGACGTGAACTCGCTCTTTCTGGCAATTTTCCTTCTGCGTTTACACAGCGCAGCATTCGGGCAAATTACCGAGAATGTTAATGTAACTTCTCTTTCCGGAAAATTGCCAGAACAAATTTACCGGTATTTTTAAAAAGGGCCTGTTCACACATACAGACCTTTCCGGAAAATTGGCGGCAAGGTCTGTAAGTGGGAAAGAGGCTAATGATAAGGTGCCCCTTCAAGTAAAGTCATGATGACATATAAAAACATTAACAGGTCATGAGTTCATTTTAGTTATGTTTAGCTAAAACTAAAGTGTTTATTAATTAACAAACATGAACTAAAAAATGATTACGGTAGCCATTATTCACATATAAGCTCATGTGAACTCATGCTGCAGTTAAAGTTAATTCAAGATTAACTCACAAGTTTTCCGCTACATTCCTTCTTCCATGGCGGGGCGCCACACCAAAATTCATCCCGCCATGGCTACATTACAGCTTCTCAATCAAAACTTTCAGTCGTTTTTTTGATAGAAGGGTTATAATCGCACCAAAATGTATTAAATGGTAAGTGAATTATAACGGCTCAAACTTTTCGGTAATCGTAGTAGCGCTGTGCATTATTTGTTTAACCCTTTAAGGTGACATGCTGACTGACTGACCGACAGGTGCGTGATGCGTGAGGCCAGCAAACACGACATATAGCTTTCAGTTAGGATGAACACCGTTTCCATTTTAATACTTTATTTCTAGATAAAGGTCTATGGTTCTGCATACAACAAACAAAGACTTTGGGCCCTATCATACACCCGGCGCAATGCGGCACAAGGCGCGACGCAATTGTTGTTTGCTAGTTTCAGCTCGACACAAGAGTCATTTTGATGTTTTGCACCACGCTGTTTAAATAGCAAATGCATTTGCGCTCATATGTGCGCCCAAAGGCATTCTGGTGTAAAAAAGGAGGTGTGTTGAGGCGCATTGCTGGCACGTTACTATTTTGAGAAAATAGACTGCACAATAGACCAGCTAAGAGGAAGTTTAAAGTCCAGCGCAGAGCAAGTTAGATGTGTGCCTCACTTAAACATTGCTTACTACGCACAGGATGTAGAGCAATGCGCAAATATCTTTGCAAATAAAAAAGAATTAAAGCATTAAAATACACACGTACAACACATTTCCTTATCCACGAGAGTGAAAGTGAAAGTAAAGAATGAGGAGGCTCATTCTCACACTGCAGATGCTCTGTTTAACTGTTTTCTCGCTAGTGAAGCGTTCAGTTTTTCCACTTACAAAGTCCGCCATGTAAATAGCAAATGCGCTATGGCGCGACACAACTGACTCTTAAAGGGAATGGGAGATGAGACTCTGATTGGTTTATTCTCCAAACACACCTATAACTCATTAAGAGATTATGCTCAACCCTGTTAGACCATGCGCCACAGCGCAAAGCGGAATTTCCCGCCCTTAAAATAGCAAAAGTGGAATCTGACACACCCTTAATGCTTTTGCGCCATGCCCTTTGGACTTTGCGACTAGATTGTTAAAATAGGGCCCTAAATCTTGCTGGAGTTTATAGCCGTTTCACTTTACTTCAGGACGCATGCTGCTCTGTAGGTCTTTTGGAGACATTAAAAAATATTCCTAGGCAATCGAATAAATGTAGGAGACAAGCTCACTACATAAACGCACTAAATCAGCGTTTATTTGAGTGCGCACAAAAAATCTGCACATAAGCAGCGTAGCTATTTGAGGGTGTGCAAGACGTTTTGTGCACGAGCAGAAGAAATCGGTGCGCAAGAAAGATATTCGCATGCTCGTATTACATAAATGCGATCTTGACTTGTAATACTGCGCTCACGACTTTTGTCATTGAAATAACGTCATAGGTAGTTGGTAGATCTCTGTAAAAGGCCTGCCGCCACAGCTGAAAAAAATCCTAGAGGAAACACTGACTCATTATTAATTCATAATGAAGTAATGTTTAGTTTACTTTAGAATAAGTGCTCATTATTCATGTACCGTTATTGTAAAGTGTTACCTAAAGGACTATTTAATGAAAGCCTAATATAGATACAATTTCTATGAGAGTCTGTTCAAGCATCTGAGGTGATTTTTTTTCAGGACACCAGCCAAACTCTCCAATCAGGCACAGTAATTGTCCAAAACAATCCCTAATTTCAGATCTGGCCAAATTCTGACTAATTAATATGATCCCTGAATGGCTGCATTTTTCACGGTTTACGCTACTGAGTTGTAAGTTTAATCGTCAGCAGTCTCACACCGACAGATCCATGCTGATTTTCCGAGCACTTCACCGGAGAACCTGCTCTGTGTTCTACAGCAAATATTAATGAACGCATCGGCATAATATGATGTCCTCGGGCGTCTCCACGGTTATAACACCATTCACTTGAATCAATATCTCTGTTGCATTTAATTGATGGGCTCATCTTATTCAGCGAAGGGCTGAGAAAGGCCTGGGGCGAAAGAAGAATGTGAGGTGAATGTGTTGAGGATAAGTGGTTGGGTTTCGTCAGGGAGAACCTCAATGATGTATTTATGCTGTAATCGCATTGATGTGTCGGCCAGACAGGAATGGGGCGCCCTTTGTGGTGAGGGTTGAGTTTGTTTCGTTGGCTTCTCTTGCCCGTAGGGTGTTTGAGGAAGAGCTACACAACAACAGCTGTTGCTATCGAGAGAGAGGGAGGTCATACTGAGACCACAAGCGAGGAGTGACAGATAAAGAAATGGGATGTTGGGGACCAACAGCTCAGAGGCGTAAACACGAGATCTGCTAATGAAACTACGCTTGAATATTGACCCATTTTCCCCTTTCAGTGCAACAGTAGAATTGAATTGGGTTTTAAAACTCTCTCTCTCACAAACACACACATTACGATGACCAGATTTCTGAAATGAAAACAGGGACATTCCGTGTTCACCGATCGATATTTCATTTAAATTACAATTCTATACATTATGAATTTAATCATTACAATTCTGGTTTTGTATATTCTCACTTACTATTCGAACTTACTTTTAGACATCAAGATCTGTGAAACACATTATTCATATATTACAATTACACAGGCAGACCAAACAACATTATCTCACGGCACTTCGAAACTTTTGGATTTAGTGGCTAATTAAATTTTTTCAGCCTCATTTGTACAATTTAGTATGATTTGCTTATTTGCTTATGACTGTTGAGTTTAGGGGTGGGGTTTGGTGCCACGCCTCCTTTTAAAAATTGTACAAATTCGTACGAATTAGCCACTTAACTGACAAAATGTAAAATAGTTGTTTCCTCATGATATCAGGTTGGACCAAAGTGCTGTGCAAGCAAAATAAAAATCTCTCAGAGGCTAGTCATCCAAGAAATACATTTTTTAATACCTGTTTTAAATACATTTAGTAATGTTTTCTCTCTAAAATCATAGTATTCCACAGCCTTGGAACTACAACAGAAAAAGCCAGGTCACTATAAATGCATTCAAGGAACAAAAAATAAAGTCATTTTGAACCTGAAACGTAAATATACCCACCATAAGAAGAAGAAATATGCTATTTTGATGAATGTTAGAAACTGGTAGCCATTAACTTCCAGGAAAAAGAATGACAAAGTTTTTATATTTTTGGGTGAACTATCTCTTTAAAGACAATGCGCCCTATCATACACCCGGCGCAATAAGGCGCAAGACGTGTTTTTATTTTCAGGCCATAATTTTCCTGTTTTCCACCACGTTGATTAAATGGCAAATCCATTTGCACCACTTTGTGGACTCATGGGTGTTTCGGTCTAGAAAAAAGGTGTGTTAAGGTGAATTGTTGGCGTGTTGCTATTTTGAGGAACTAAAACAGACTGTGCAATAGACCAGCTGAGAGCAGGTCTAAAGTCCAGCGCAGAGCGCGTTAGTTGTGCACCTTGCTTACACATTGCTTAATACACACAGGATGTAAAGCAATACGCAAATATCTTTACAAATGACAAAGAATTAAAGGATTAAAATATTACAAAAATTATTATTTTCTACATAAATATAAAAAACACTGCCTCCATGCCTTCTTCATCTCGGGGGGCTTTTTCAGTTTATTCATGACAATTTGCTTTTGTATAATGTTATTATTAGTAGTAGTATTATTTATTATATGCATATTTATATTTGTTTTATTAAAAACAAGTTCAGATTTGCCCACCTGTCAGCTTTTAGACCATATGGGGCATAGCATGTGTATTTGGATATAACTCAGTTTTTTGACCACACTTCATTATTATTGTTCATTTATACTTTTGCTGGAAATTAGAACTGAATTTAGAAATAGTTTTGAAACAAAACAAACAAAATTAATTATGTAGGCTAATGGATGTCTGTGCGTACAACACATTTCCTTATCCACAAAAGAGAGTGAAAGTGAAAGTAAAGAATGAGGAGGGTCATCTGTCATTCTTGCGCTGCAGATGCTCTGTTTAACTGTTTTCTCGCTAGTGAAGCGTTCCGTTTTTCCACTTACAAAGTCCGCCATGTAAATATTAAATGCGCTATGGCCCGAGGCAACTGACTCTTAAAGGGAATGGGAGATGAGACTCTGATTGGTTTATTCTCCAAACACATCTAACTCATTAAGAGAATAAGCTGAACCCTGTTAGACCATGCGCCGCGGCGCAAATTGGAATTTCCCATCCTTAAAGTAGCACAAGTGGAATCTGACACACCCTTAATGCTTTTGCGCCCTGCGCTTTGAACTTTGCGCCTAGATCGTTAAAATAGGGCCCTCTATTTTAGTTCCTCAAAATAGCAATGCGCCAGCAATGCACCTTAACACACCTCCTTTTTTAGAACAGAACACCTATGGGCACACATATGAGCGCGAATGCATTTGCTATTTAAACAGCGTAGTGAAAAACTTGCGTCCAGCTGAAACTAGCAAACAACATTTGCGGCGCGCCTTGTGCCGCATTGTGCCGGGTACATGATAGGGCCCCATGTTTTAAATGAAAAGTTCAGTATGTAAACATATGATAAACATCATTAAGCTGTGTGATGTGGTTCAACTAGTAATAAAAAAATCTAATCGAACTCAATGAAGAGATCCTGAAATTCCATTCATCAACAAACATAATAAACAAACCATATTTTTTTATTATAACATCTTATATTTGGGGTGACACGGTGGCTCAGTGGTTAGCACTGTCGCCTCACAGCAAGAAGGTCGCTGGTTCAAATTCTGGCTCGGTCAGTTGGCATTTCTGTGTGGAGTTTGCATGTTCTCTCCGTGTTCGCATGGGTTTCTTCCGGGTGCTCCGGTTTCCCCCATGCACTATAGGTGATGTGAATAAACTAAATTAGCCGTAGTGTATGAGTGTGAATGCAAGAGTGTATGGGTGTTTCCCTGTGCTGGGTTGCAGCTGGAAAAACATCAGCTGTGTAAAACATATTCTGGATAAGCTGGCGGTTCATTCCGCTGTGGCAACCCCTGATAAATAAAAAGACTAAGCCAAAGGAAAATGAATGAATGAAATATTTACATATTGTCTGTATCTTGTCTTAAATCATGAGGTTTTCATGAAAAAAATTGAACAAAGTAGCTGTACTGCTGCTCAAATAATGAAATAAATACAAAACAATGTGTGAGTGATTCATCATTGCTCATCTAAATGAATAAAAAAATAGACTGTTGTGCGTCATCTAAATAATTACAGCCTGAACCAAATGTAGTGAACTAAAGAAAACGATACAAGTAATTAATAATAATGAGAGCTTTATTTACAAGAATATCCTATTTCTAATTGTCTTCTCTTCACCGAGTTTCTTCTTCTCTTTTTTTTTGAAAACTTTGAAATTGCTCATTGTATGCAGTGAGACAGGCCTAATGTTTAGTGTGCAATATCTGGCTCATTAGGTATAATTTCTCTTTTTAGGCTGTAGAAATGCAGAGGGGACTGAAAAACGAGGACTGCCCCCGGATACCAGGAACGCCTGGTCATTGTGGTAAGAGAGTAGTTAGTTAGAGATGAGCCAAGTGATTTTGTTTGGTCCTGCTGTGTTATTAATATGGGCCATTAATGCGTCATACTTTCTATAACTCTCTCTCTCTCTCTTTCTCTCTCCACTGTCTTTTCTGCCCACCGAGTCCATTAAGCACAGAAAGCTGAAACGGTGTACAGACTGATGATAGTTTCTCTCTCAGCCTCTGGCCCTCTCCACTCCATCAACCTCTTTCTCTTTTTATCTGTGCCCCCCCCCTCTATCTTTTTCTGTATTTCTACATTTTCTGTCTTTGCTTCCATAAACTCGACCCCTTTTTGGTTACTGAATGTGCCGGTGTGTGTGTATGTGTGTGTTCTTCATCTGTCCTCTGGGCCAAATTGTGTTGGTATTCCTTGCTGAAATCAGGGCATGCATCATGATGGCCTCAATTGGCTCATTAGGGCAGAATCCACCTGAGCCCCGGAATTACACACATAAATGGAGTTAACTACTGAGATAAAGCAAGATATGTTTGTTTGCGACACTTAAACGGTTACTATTATAGACTACTTAGAGTTAGAGATTTGAACAAAGCCCCTTACACTACATTTTCTGCTTCGAACATGAACGGTACTTTAAATTGTATGGACTGTTGAGTGGAGCGGTTTTATTAAGTTCAATGGTGGAAGTAAAAATCACATTCATTTTCACTATAAGAGAGCTGGTTTTGTACAACCTATAAACCTTTAAAGTGCTTTGAAATGTGTATCTTTTTTATTAGAAACTTGATGAATACCTCAACTGATACACGAAGAGAGGGCGGGATATATAGTAGCTCCTCCTCTTTTATAAAAACAGCCAATAGTGTTTCGTTTTTATCACAGCTCTGCAAGTGAGAGTGGTTGAGCTCAAATGAAAAACAAATGAGAAGCTGTCACGGTTGTGATCTATCTGTTCTTCTTGCATGTGTGTGTGTGTGGGAAGTGGGTGTGTTTGTTTGGGTTTTCACCGCGTGGTGTGTGTGTATGAGTGTGTTTACATCTATCAGCTGGGTTGTCACGTGTCTTTACCACTCATACGTATCAACTGTTTATCATTAAGCCACAGCTGCTGCGTATTACCGCACCTTTAAATGTTCAGTGTTTTGTATCTCGTGTTATCAGTCCGTTGTTTGTTCACTTCTGTGTCTGCTCTTTGTTAGACTCTCTCGCTCAATTTGGTGGAAGCTCTCCGATATAGCCTGCTTCATTTGGACCTTATGCTCGTCTCCATTTCTTTAATGTTGTTACTACTGCCTGCTCTGAAGACAACATTATCTGTGAGAGACTTCACCCCTAATCCGCTTCTCTAATGAACTTTACCGTGGGTAAACTCGACGATTTCCTTGAGAGCTGCTCCATAGCGCTACCATTCCCTTCCCTCGATATCTGGTGAGATATCCATGAGAGACTGCTATACGACGTTGGTTCACGGACGAACCTTTACCACTGTTGGCGTGTCGTATTCTGTTGTGGGCATCCTTGCCCTATTATATCTGGTGAGATCTATACCAGTTGTGACTCTTTTAATAAATCATCTTGTTTTTACTTGCATTTGGGTCTCCTGTGTATACCTTTGTGACAGAAGCATCTTGAAGGGGGCGGGGCATGTCATATACTAGAGAGCATTTGATTGGTCATAAGATTTGAAGTATGAGGTGACGTCAAAAAAATCATCGAACCATTTGGCGTAATTAAAAAACTGCAAGCTTTGTTTATGTCAGGTTTATATCTTCAAAATGCAAATTTTGTGACTGTTTTGGAGCACTCTACACTGTCAGAAATAATGGTACGAGAGTTGTCACTGTGGTGGTACCTTTTCAAAAGGTATGCATGTGTAACTAAAGGGTCCTTATGAATACCTCATAGGTACATATTCCCACCTAAAAAGTACGAAAGTGTACCTCTTGAAATTTTTAGGAACTAATACAATTGAAGTCAGAATTATTAGCTCCCTGATTTTTTTTCTTTTTTAAATATTTCCCAAATGATGTTTAACAGAGCAAGGAAGTTTTCACAGAATGTCTGATAATATTTTTTCTTCTGGAGAAAGTCTTATTTGTTTTATTTCGACTAGAATAAAAGCAGTTTTTAATTTTTAAAAAAACATTTTAAGGTCAAAATTATTAGCCCCTTTAAGCTATATTTTGTTTCGATAGTCTACAGAACAAGCCATCGTTATACAATAACTTGCCTATCTGCCTAGTAAACTTAATTAACCTAAGCCTTTAAATGTCACTTTAAGCTGTATAGAAGTGTCTTGAAAAAAAATATCTAGTAAAATATTATTTACTGTCATCATGGCAAAGATAAAATAAATCAGTTATTAGAAATGAGTTATTAAAACTATTATGATTAGAAATGTGTTGAAAAAAATCTTCTCTCCGTTAAACAGAAATTGGGGGAAAAAATAAACAGGGGGGCTAATAATTCAGGGGGGCTAATAATTCTGACTTCAACTGTATATACCTTTGTAGTACCAATATGATCCCTTTAAGTACAAATGTGTACCTTTTGAAAAGGTACCACCCCAGTGACAGCTCTCGTACCTTTATTTCTGAGAGTGTAGCTTATAGATATCTTAAAAATTAACAATTAAATCTTTATTTTAATTTAATGGGTTCTTTAAGACACATTACTGTGAGCACAGTGTTCATCAGGCTGTATTATTCCAGATATTGTAAATATTGCAGACAGTCTAGGGTCTGATTTTAAATGGCATTACCTGTAATTTGAATTAGCTGTAAGCCTTTATAACTGCACACTATGAATCATGTATTACGCATTAGCAAATAGTTAAATACTTAATTGTAAAGCATTAACTCTACGTTAATAGACGTTAGTTTATAACTACAGCAACAAATGCTGTATTCTTGACTTATGAGCACATGTGTTTAGTAAATGAATTTTCAATGTTAATGATTGTTAATGCAGTTAATGATTCATTTTTCACTACAGAAGTATTGCATTATTTACAAAGCAGTTATTTAAGAGTAGCTTGTGGTTTTTAAGATCATTAGAAATGAGGAAGTACATGATTAATGAACTATTCAAATGAGCAATTATATATTATTATTCAGGCATTAAGTAATAGTTACTTTGTATGTTATTAAATGCTTCATTAACACAACTTCATGCAGTTCTGTAACCCAATCTAAAGGGAGGACTACTGTATTTATGAGTTCCAAATCCCTTTATAAATGCTTTTCTTGTTTGTTTGTTGTGTTTTTTTGGATTTTTTTTTTCTTGTTTCTAGTTCAAATATCTAAAAAAAAAACTTATTTAAGCAGCACTGTGTAAAAAGGTAAAACAATATTGTCTTGTTTTCAGAAATAATATGTCAAAATTAAGTGTTTTTTTTTCTTAAAGGGCTCCTAAGATGAAAATCATTTTTTGTAAACTGTTTGGACAGAACTGTGTGTAGGTATAGTGTGTCCACTGTCATATTTAAGCAATATAAACACAACAACTCTCTTTATAAAAAATTTCCTGATCTCAGTGATTTTGAGGCCAATCGCAACGTGACGTACACTCTCAGAAATAAAGGTATGTGAGCTGTCACTGGGGTGGTACCTTTTCAAAAAGTACACATTTGTACTTAAAGGGTACGTATTGGTACCACAAAAGTATCTATTAGTACCTCAAAATTTTAAGAGGAACACTTTTTTACTTTTTAAGTACTAATATGTACCCTTGAGGTATTAAAGGGCCACGAAACCCCCTGTCTCAGCAGGGTGTTTTCACACCTCTGTTTTGAAAAAAGTCAGGAAAGTTGGGCGTGTCCAGCTCTGGGAGTGTGGGAGTGTCGGGGGAGGGAAAGAGGATAAGATTTGCATAGGAGGGAGTTTCCATTTGGGCACGTGCTAGTTTCACAGGCAAAACAAACACAGAGGCGAATGAGAGAAAAAAATCCCCCGCATTTCTCTGTAACTTATATACTCGGTAGGTAGGTAGCGTCAGAAAGCCGTGTGTGTATAGACTATCCTGTCACAAAATGCAGCAAAAATCCTGCACGACGGGAATAGTTTGTGTTTACATGTTTACACTCGGAGAGCAGCATTTAAACAAAGGGCACTCCACTGCAAACACTTACCAAATCTGTAGACAGACAATCAAACTGGAGCTGTGTCTTTTTATTAAAAGGAGACGACCGGCAAATCCGGATTTCACCACTTCCAGATGAGAAAAAGCTCTCGGGTAAAAATGTTCCTTACAAACGCGTTTCTGTCGCGTGTCGCGTGCACTGTAATCCACACGTGAGTCCAGCTGCTCTCTCATAAAGGGAAAATGAAAACAAAACCTTCGTTGCAACACACTAATAACACCTACGACTCTTGTCTTGAAATTCTTGTACTTTCACTTGTTTTGGCAACACAACGTGTCGTCTCTCTGCCGTCTGAGCAGTGTAAAATGGTAAACAGTCTCTGGAGCTATCATGCATATTAATGAAGTTTCACGTCATACACAATAGAGCGCGCTGATTGGTTTGAAGCACGTCTTTCTCATGAATTAATGCCGCACACTCAGAGACGTCACTATGTCCTCGAAAAGACAGACAGCCACTCTCCAGGCTGGATTTACACCCAAGTATCTCATGGCCGTGACGCAGCTTCAAAAATTCGTTTCAAACCGGAAGAACGAATTTGCTCAAAATAACGCAAAAACAACCAATTTTCACTTTTTAGTGCAATATATGTGTCCTAATAGTGTTTATAGCAGCGTGGGACACATATATGACTGTCAACAGCTCAAAAAATGTGTTTTGGTGTTTCGTGACCCTTTAATATGGACCTTTTGGGTACAAATTTGTACCACTTGAAAGGTACCACCCCAGTGACAGCTCACATACCTTTATTTCTGAGAGTGTAGGAGTGCGGTTTTCCCCACCCACCAAATTGATTGACAGGCACCACATTTCTATAATAACATGTCTACATGTGTCCACAGAACTTTTTTTTGCAAATAAACTGGGATTCAAATATTTGTTACAACTCTCTTTGATTTTTGAAGCAGCTCATTTGCATTTAAAGCCACAGGCTACGAAAACAGCTACATTGTATTCAGACACCAAAATGGCTATAATAAATAATCTGAGAGGTATTTCGAGCTGAAACTTTACAGACACATTCTGGAGACACCAAAGGCTTATCTTATATCTTGTAAAACGGGTAAAATAAGTGCCCTTTAAAACAAGCAAAATAATCAGCTAATGGGGTAAGCAAGATAATCTAGTTTACGCTTTAAAATAAGATTAATTTACTTACCTCAATGGAAGATTTTTTTGCTTGTTTTAAGAAAAAACCCACTTAATTTTGACATATTACTTCTGAAAAAAAGACAATATTTTTACTTTTCTAGAAAATACTTGATTTAAAAGAAGGGCGGCATGGTGGCTCAGAGGTTAGCACTGTCGCCTCACAGCAAGAATGTCTCTGGTTTGAGTCCCAGATGGGTCAGTTGGCATTTCTGTGGGAAGTTTGCTTGTTCTCCTCGTGTTTGTGTGGGTTTTCTCCGGGTGCTCCGGTTTCCCCCACAGTCCAAACACATGCGCTATATACAGTTGAAGTCAGAATTATTAGCCCCCCTGAATTATTAGCCCCCCTGTTTATTTTTTCCCCCAAGTTCTGTTTTACAGAGAGACAATTTCTTCAACACATTTCTAAACATAATAGTTTACTCATTTCTAATAACTAATTTATTTTATCTTTGCCATGATGACAGTAAATTATATTTGACTAGATATTTTTCAAGACATTTCTATACAGCTTAAAGTGACATTTAAAGGCTTAACTAGGTTAATTAGGTTAACTAGGCAGGTTAGGGTAATTAGGCAAGTTATTGTATAATAATGGTTTGTTTTGTAGACTATCAAAAAAAAAAATAGCTTAAAGGGGCTAATAATTTTGTCCTTAAAATGTTTTTTTTTTTTTTTAAACTGCTTTTATTCTAGCCGAAATAAAACAAATAAGACTTTCTCCAGAAGAAAAAATATTATCAGACTCATTGTTAAACAACATTTGGGAAATATTTACAAAAGAAAAATAAAATCTAATAAAATAAAATAAAAAAGGGGGGCTAATAATTCTGACTTCAACTGTAGGTGAATTGAATGAATTAAATTGTCCGTAGTGTATGAGTGTGTGTGAATGTGAGAGTGTATGGATGTTTCCCAGTACTGGAAAGGGCATCTGCTGTGTAAAACATGCTGAGAATAGTTGGCGGATGATTTAATTGTGGCGACCATACCTGTCAACATTGGGATGTGAAAATAAGGGAAATGCCCACCATAATAAGGGATTACCCCGACTCCCCTTTAAAAAATCCCCAAATTACTAAATATGTTCATTTGGAGCTGTTTCATTATAAATAAACAGTTAAATGGTCAGTAATATGTTTTATTATTATTATTTACAAAAGAAAAAATAAATAGTATACATTAGCAGCAAATACTTTAGCAAACAGTTAATAGCTTTTATAATGAAATAGAATCAAGTTATCAAATCTCATTAACCTTTTCTTCACAGTATAACTTACACATTCTGATTAAAAAGCAATGAATGAATCTCTTATTTATTTAGATTTTTTTGCGGTTGATTACATTAAATAACAGGTGTCACTTTAAAAATGCACACATCTAACATCATTCCATTGCTATCCTAAATTTTTATGCTCATTAGGACAAAATTAGGTGTGTTTGAAAACCCCCCCACCAAGATCGACATCTTTAGATGTTATTATTATTAATTATGTGTATATGTCTGTTCAAACACGCACCCAAAACCCAGCCTCCGCTTCAAATTACGTGTACAGAATCCGTTTGGGAAACAGCGTTTATTTATCACTATGGAGCGCGTCAGCTGATAGTCATGCATCGCTATATGACTGTTTTGAGGATTGCATATGAAGGGGAGACGGCATCTGTAATGAAAAGGAAAGGGAATCCCGCCGTTTTTATATTTAAAAGTGTTTTCATGCCTAAACAAAGCGAAAGCACAGAACAGACTAACATTTAAGAGCAAGGGTGGCCCCTTGTGGTTCGGCGGTATGGGTTGCGTATAGGGAGGATCGGCTCTTTAATGTTTATTTGCCACCATTCAGAGAAAGACTGAAAATACGGGAGAAATACGGGAAAATACCTTTACGGGATGATGGCGGAATAGAACTGTAAAATACGGGAGAATCCCGGGAAAAACGGGAGGGTTGTCAGGTATGGTGGCGACCCTTGATAAATAAGGGACTCAGCCGAAGGAAAATGAATGAATGATTTAAAACAAAAAAATATTTGAACTAGAAACAAGACAAAAAAAAAACATATTTTTTTGCGGTTCAGTACAAATTGCTGATTAAACAGTGCACTATAACCAGGCATTCCAGGTGGCACGTCTCTGTCCTCACCTTCCCCTCCCGCCTGCTCCCAGGGGGATTCTATGATGTCATGTCTCTGTGTCGCCCCCCTCTCCCTCGGGACATTAGCCAATTTGCCAAAGTGCCTGAGCACAAACGTCGCCCCTCCTCTCCCAACACCCTCTCGCTCACACTCGACCTTCGACCTCGCCATTATCAGTGCGCTGTGACACCACAGCCTGACACCTCGCTGAGGCAATGGGCCCACACGCGCTCGCAACAGCCACAAATCACCAACACGGCCTTTCAATGTGTGTGCGTGCATGTGTGAAGGGAAAAAAAGAGGAGGAGTTGTGTGGGTTTGGATGTGCTGGCTTGTTCAGATGTGTGTGTAAAATTCTGATATATGGAGCACGGGTGCACCGGCAGTGACTGTGAGTCTGACTAATGTTAGCACATATGTGTGTGGGGTGTAAAATAGATTTAACCTCAGTCAGCACAGGCCGCGCCATCTGAGAATTGTTCTCTGATGATGAGTTGTCATGCGCGGCTGGTTTTACACACAAACACACAGAGAAACTGTCCGTACTAACTCACTGTACAGATGGACCTGACGGAGTGACGCACACACACACACTTTTTAGAGTGACGCCATCCTCAGCCTTCAGCTGGTTATAAATCATACTACTCTTCCACACTCCATCACACTAGAGAGAGAGAGAGAGAGTAGAGCTGGAAAAAAAAAGGAGAGATGTCACCGGGCAGTCCATCACCTTTTTGTGAAAGAGACCAAAGTTAGAAAGATGGCGAGGGGGGAAACAGAAAGAGCTGGAGAGACGTTCCATCAGCTCCTTCCAAGGACAGGTGTGCAATCTTGTGAATGTCATAATTGAAAGATGTTTTTTTTTTGAAAGCTGAGCCAGATCGAATTCTTTTCTACAGCCCGAGTGTTTCCTGAAAATACCCACATCGCACTGCTCGGCAGGAGCTCTGTATTATTTGAAAAATTCCCAGAGATAAATACAGGGTTATGTGAGGTGTAAGTGGATAGGCAAAGTGCTCAAGAAAACAGATTGTAAAGAAACACATCAAAACAAGAGCAAAAGACCATGTGGATTTTGCAGTCTGTGGGGGTACTGTGGGTTTTTATTTGAAAGTTTTATGTACCGACAGGAATCGGTGGATTTTAAAGAAACAAACTGAACAAACAAAAAAACATTGGTGGATGACTTCTACTGAACAGTGGTGCGTTTCCCAAACAATGACGTAACTCGCGGCTGAACTATCATAGTGCGATGCATCATTTGGGAAAAGAACGATGTAGTGACGAGTGTTTCCCAAAACCCCTAGTTTCTCTGTCCCAGATCCATCGCTTGAACCACGTTAGTTATAACGTAAAACGCCCATAATGATGCTCTAAATGGGATGGAGTAACTACTTCTTTGGAGAAGAACCCCATAATGTCTTTGTGCAAATTATATTGTTTTACACAAACACTCACTTAAAATAAAATCCAATATTAGTTTAGGTAAAAACATGCACTCGCTTTCCGTATTAATTGAAATATATGTAAATGGCACATATAGGGCCTGTGTTTGCTTTACTAATATTATTGAGAAGTTGAACATTACATATTCTATTCTAAAACATAAAATCACTTACAAAAGCTAACACTAGTCTAATATTATATATAAATCATATATAAATAAATAATGAGGCTATTATGATAAATATATTTACTTTAATAACAATATTAATAATATTAATGATGATTTTGATGATGATGATTATTATTATTATTTAGTAGGATATTGTTTATTTTATTTATTTATTTTTTTGAAAAGTCTGCTTTTACAATTTGACACATGTAAACCACAGCAGAAAGTTCTAACCAACAGGCCCATGTCATATACAGCAGAGAAAGTTAATAAATAACCCACTATAAAATAAAAGCATTAACGTATGCTATGTTTTTTGTTTTCAAAGCTTTGGAGACGTAACACAAATTCTGCTTTTAAATAATAGGTCACGTATAGCTTTCGCCATGAGGCTGTGCTCAAAATGATATCAATGTTTTCAAAGTGCACTGCGAAGGGAGCACAATTGTAAACATGAAGATCGCTAAAACTGAACTGCAAAAATACTTTGAAAGCAAATTACACCTACGAGAGATGACCTTAATGCTTTTTTATTATTAATAAATCCAACTTTGAATGTTAGAATGTTCTAAATGAATAGGGCATAGGGGGGATAAGTGGGAATAGAACACAGCCAGGAACTATGTTTCTAACTACAGCTCCAGAGGTGTCGTTTCAAGTGCTCAAGTTTGCAACGCAGTTTGCGAATGTTCGTTGGAGCGATGGATTTGGGAAACGGCAAATCAACAAACTATCTTTGTAACGACGGAACTTGCGACCTTAGTTGGCTAACGATGGTTTTGGGAAACACACCCCAGATTGGTAACAGGTTACTATGAGATTTTTTTGTTTGTTAAAGAGGAGGGCAACGCAGTGGCGCAGTAGGTAGTGCTGTTGCCTCACAGCAAGAACGTCGCTGGGTCGCAGGTTCGAACCTCGGCTGGGCTGGGTCAGTTGCCGTTTCTGTGTGGAGTTTGCATGTTCTCCCTGGGTTCGCGTGGGTTTCCTCCGGGTGCTCCGGTTTCCCCCACAGTCCAAAGACATGCAGTACATAGTGTATGAGTGTGAATGTGTATGTGGAAGTTCCCAGAGATGGGTTGCGGCTGGAAGGGCATCCGCTGCGTAAAATCGTGCTGGATAAGTTGGCGGTTCATTCCGCTGTGGCGACCCCGCAAGGGACAAAGCCGACAAGAAAATGAATGAATGAATGAATGTTAAAGAGGACCTGTTATGCTAAAATCACTTTATTATAGCCTGCACACTTGGGGGCCCTAAACAAAATAATTTTGTGGCTCTACCTTGCACTTAATAGTGGAATATTGCTATTGCAAACCGGCCCACAATGATTATATTTCTTATTAGATACAATCAATGAAACAGAAAAGTAAAGCCTGATTTATTTCAATTAATAACTATCTGAATCATTTCGACATTTTAAAACAGCACTGTTTTTGTCATCTTTAATAAAGGGACCAGTGATTCCTACTTTGCGTCCAGTGTTTAAAACATATTCTATTCATTTAGCAAACAGATTGAAGATTCTATAAAAGATTCTAGGTTGAGTTTTATTTATAAATTCCAAAAGCAAAAACCCAGCATTCCTGCAATCCCTGAACGTCACTGTACAATAATTAGCCAAAAGTGAAAATGCATTACTTTCTATTATAATTTCTTTATAATAATAAAATATACATTCTGGCGACGCGGTAGGTAGTGCTGTCGCCTCACAGCAAGAAGGTTGCTGGTTCGAGCCTCGGCTGGGTCAGTTGGTGTTTCTGTGTGGAGTTTGCATGTTCTCCCCGCGTTCGCGTGGGTTTCCTAAAGGTGCTCTGGTTTCCCCCACAGTCCAAAGACATGCGGTAAAGGTGAATTGGGTAGGCTAAAATTGTCCGTGCACTGAAAACCCTAATAAGTTGACTGAACTAAATTAATTGAGTAAACTTAGTACTAAGTTTGGTGAACTAAACATTTTAAGTAGTCTACAAAACCGGCAAGTTAAATCAACTTAAATATGCAAGTTTTGGGAGACTCCATTACTCAATTAAATTGAGGCAATGAGTTTACTCAATTAATTTAGTTAAGTCAACTTATTAGGGTTTTCAGTGTTTTTTTTTTTTTTGTTATCCATGGAATAATGGAAATAAAAATGCTGTTCTAATGACACTACAGGGCACTAGAGGGCGCTGGTCAGACACCTGGAATGTATAATAAGTGAGTGGGTCAATGAAGAAGAGATTCAGTTGTGGTAGAGGGAAACATGGGCTGCGTCCGAAACCGCCTACTACTCAGTAGGTACTGCATTTGAATTTAAACGTACTACTCGGCCGTTAGAAAAGTACGTTCTATACAGTATGAATGTGAGCAGTATGAATGGAATTCGGACGTACTACATACGCCATTTTGTCATGGTCACGTGACCTACCTGCGTCAGTTGCGTCGCTTCACGTCCATTCATAAATTCTCTCGCGGGGCATCATGGGATAGCTCAGCGTCCATGGGATGCGCACTTCAGAATCTCGCCGGAAGTAGTAAGTCATCCGGGTACTTCTCGCATACTGATTTTCGAATTCTATGAATTCGGACATACTACTCGGCTCGCATACTGATTTAAGCGTACTGTATAGTATGGAAGTATGCGGTTTCGGACACAGCCATGGTTCCTTAGAGCTACTTCAAACTGTTTGTATTGTGAAGTCCTAATTGGGAAACCTTGCGTTTTAAGCTCAGCCTTTAGGGACTTCCTTATTATCTAGATAACTGAATGTTTGTAAAATGTATTGGTATGCTGTCTGAATAAGATTTGACATATTGGATACCATCATTATGAAGTTTCATTCCTCAATTATCTGCAAGTCGTTAAATCAATGCAAAAGTAGATCAACATATTTCAACGCATTCAATGTTTTTTTTACTCTGAATCAGTGACCAGTTTTTTTTCTTCTATGTATATATATTTTTTATTTCTTAGATGGAAAATATGTTGAATTACAGAATAATGTACCCAAAATAAAGTTAAGAAACCCCCAATATCTTTGAAACTTCTCTCAAATCAAAACAATGTCTTAGATGTTGGATGATGGTCTTTTCCTTAAGTTAAGCATCAAAAAAAAAAAAAAAAAAAACTGGTCACTGATTCGGAGTAAAAAAACCAGAAAGGACCGCCCCTGGGCTGCACGAGTGCTGATATTGCAAAATATGGCACAGCAATCAGCCAATCAAATTGGAGAACCAGACAAAACTGTTGTACAAATATAAAAATATATATGTGTTGTGGTCTATTATAACAAGTAGATTATGTAGACACATTACTATTCTGTTTCACTATAGTGTTTTAATTGTCACTTCTATCCACTTTCAACAAGCATGATTTGTTTAGGGGAGTCTCTATTGGCGGGTGTATCTATGGACTGATCTTTCCATGTAATATTGTGAAACAATGTCCAGCAACCTAGAATTGAATGCGAAAGTGAACAGTGGAAAACAATAATACAGAAAGCAGTTCTATTCATTTCTCTTCTGATAGCTCTGGGCTTGTGTCAGAATCAAGGCTGGCAAGAGAACATTGTGAGTTTTTTTTTAATTTTTTTATACATTCTCTTGCCTCCAAACCAAACTTGTGTTTTCCATATGCAAAATTTAAATTCTGTCTGGCTACACTGTAAAACGTATCCGTAAATTAGCAGTTTTCCATATTTCGTGATTCATGTTTTTATTTTTTCCAATTTATTTATGCTTATGAATTGCATTATGGGACCTTAACATCTTTTAACCCTGAAAAGGTAAAACAAGTGAATTTTGTTAACATTTGTAATAGTTTAAAATGATATACAAGGGAGTGCAGAATTATTAGGCAAGTTGTATTTTTGAGGATTAATTTTATTATTGAACAACAACTATGTTCTCAATGAACCCAAAAAACTCATTAATATCAAAGCTGAATATTTTACGAAGTAGTTTTTAGTTTGTTTTTAGATTTGGCTATTTTAGGATGATATCTGTGTGTGCAGGTGACTATTACTGTGCATAATTATTAGGCAACTTAACAAAAAAACAAATATATACCCATTTCAATTATTTATTTTCACCAGTGAAACCAATATAACATCTCAACATTCACAAATATACATTTCTGATATTCAAAAACAAAACAAAAACAAATCAGTGACCAATATAGCCACCTTTCTTTGCAAGGACACTCAAAAGCCTGCCATCCATGGTGAACAGATCAAAACACTGACAGAATCCATCAACATTGCGTGCAGCAGCAACCACAGCCTCCCAGACACTGTTCAGAGAGGTGTACTGTTTTCCCTCCTTGTAAATCTCACATTTGATGATGGACCACAGGTTCTCTATGGGGTTCAGATCAGGTGAACAAGGACGCCATGTCATTAGTTTTTCTTCTTTTAGACCCTTTCTTGCCAGCCACGCTGTGGAGTACTTGGACGCGTGTGTAGGAGCATTGTCCTGCATGAAAATCATGTTTTTCTTGAAGGATGCAGACTTCTTCCTGTACCACTGCTTGAAGGTGTCTTCCAGAAACTGGCAGTAGGACTGGGAGTTGAGCTTGACTCCATCCTCAACCCGAAAAGTCCCCACAAGCTCATCTTTGATGATACCAGCCCAAACCAGTACTCCACCTCCACCTTGCTGGCGTCTGAGTCGGACTGGAGCTCTCTGCCCTTTACCGATCCAGCCACGGGCCCATCCATCTGGCCCATCAAGACTCACTCTCATTTCATCAGTCCATAAAACCTTAGAAAAATCAGTCTTGAGATATTTCTTGGCCCAGTCTTGACGTTTCAGCCTGTGTGTCTTCTTCAGTGGTGGTCGTTTTTCAGCCTTTCTTACCTTGGCCATGTCTCTGAGTATTGCACACCTTGTGCTTTTGGGCACTCCAGTGATGTTGCAGCTCTGAAATATGGCAAAACTGGTGGCAAGTGGCATCTTGGCAGCTGCACGCTTGACTTTTCTCAGTTCATGGGCAGTTATTTTGCGCCTTGGTTTTTAGTTTTGTTTTTCCACACACTTCTTGCGACCCTGTTGACTATTTTGAATGAAACGCTTAATTGTTCGATGATCACGCTTCAGAAGCTTGGCAGTTTTAAGAGTGCTGCATCCCTCTGCAAGATATCTCACTGTTTTTGACTTTTCGGAGCCTGTCAAGTCCTTCTTTTGACCCATTTTGCCAAAGGAAAGGAAGTTGCCTAATAATTATGCACACCTGATATAGGGTGTTGATGTCATTAGACCACACCCCTTCTCATTACAGAGATGCACATCACCTAATATGCTTAATTGGTAGTAGGCTTTCGAGCCTATACAGCTTGGAGTAAGACAACATGCATAAAGAGGGTGATGTGGTCAAAATACTCATTTGCCTAATAATTCTGCACTGCCTGTATTTTCTGGGTTGGTGTTGTATATTACACTACAAAAACATTGTAATACAGACTTATTTCTTTCTATATTATTTCAAATGACTAAAATGTCAATAAAAGTAATTTCATTTTGTTAAACTGTAGAGTTGACATCGCAGAGATCAAGATCCCATAATG
Organism: Danio kyathit; assembly: GCA_903798195.1. Taxonomy (NCBI): domain Eukaryota; kingdom Metazoa; phylum Chordata; class Actinopteri; order Cypriniformes; family Danionidae; genus Danio; species Danio kyathit. Next base: position 10,615,163 of record LR812532.1, on the reverse strand, counting down.
CAATTCACAAGCGTAAATAAACAGAAAACACATGTGAATCACAAAATACAGATATTTATTATTACACTCCAACTACACATCCCGTAATGTTTAAGAAGCCTTAATTAGTGACAGACAAGTGTTGGTCTTTAGTGTCTGTTCAATAAGATTCAACTATGTGACTGTCTGCTCTTTTAAAGAACTTCCAATGACCCTTGAAAGCGGTTGAAAATAGGAAAGCTCGAAACATTTCAGACTCTGTTTACACTTGTTTAGCATCATCCACTAGTGATTGGATTTGACAGAACGCATCGCAATAAAGGTGTAAACACAGCTCATAATGTCAAATCTCATTAGTGTCATGATTAGTCTAGTAACCCATAATAATGCATCAAATACAGTTGCAGTTTGAATTATTAGCCCCCAATTTGTTTTTAACAGAAGAAAAACAATTCAACACATTTCTAATATACAGATGAAGTCAGAATTATTAGCCCCCTGTTTATTTTTTCCCCTAATTTCTGTTTAACGGAGAGAAGATTTTTTTCAACACATTTCTAAACATAATAGTTTTAATAACTCATTTCTAATAACTGATTTATTTTATCTTTGCCATGATGACAGTAAATAATATTTTACTAGATATTTTTCAAGACACTTCTATACAGCTTAAAGTGACATTTAAAGACTTAACTAGGTTAATTAGGTTAACTAGGCAGGTTAGGGTAATTAGGCAAGTTATTGTATAATGATGGTTTGTTCTGTAGACTATCAGGAAAAAAATATATATAGCTTAAAGGGGCTAATAATTTTGTCCTTAAAATGTTTTTTTTTTTAATAAGGACTGCATTCATTCACGTTCTCCAGGAGAAAAAATATTATCAGACATACTGTGAAAATGTCCTTGCTCTGTTAAACATCATCAAAGAAAAAAAATTCAAAAGGGTGCTAATAATTCTGACTTCAACTGTATATATAATTTATGTTTGTTTTTATAATTATTGCATTTTTTAAAACTATGTATTAAAATATTCATACAACATATTTTTAATATTATTTATAGCATCATAAAATCATTATTTGGATTCATCTTCAATGCCTCCTCCTTCATCTTAACCCAGACATGCTCAATAATGTTTATGTCTGGTGACTGGGCTGGTCAATCCTGGAGCACCTTGACCTTCTTTGCTTTCAGGAACTTTGATGTGGAGGCAGAATTATATGTTGCTCTTACAACTGGGATTGACTTCAAGACTTTTGTCAGGTAGTGTGTGTGTGTGTATGTATGTGTATATATGTATGAAGTCAGAATTATTAGCCCCACTGTTTATTTTTTTCCCCAATTTCTGTTTAAAGAAGAGCAGATTTTTTTAACACATTTCTAAACATAATAGTTTTAATAACTCATCTCTAATAACTGATTTATTTTATCTTTGCCATGATGACAGTAAATAATATTTTTAGTTTAAATAAAATGTGTTGGCGTTTAAAAAATTAAAACTGCTTTTATTCTAGCCAAAATAAAACAAATAAGACTTTCTCCAGAAGAAAAAATATTATCAGACATTCTGTGTAAATTTTCTTGTTCTGTTAAACATAATTTGGGAAATATTTAAAAAATAAAAAAAATAAATAAAAAGGGGGGCTAATACTTCTGACTGCAATTGTATATATATATATATATATATATATATATATATATATATATATATATATATATATATATATATATATATATATATATATATATATATATATATATTGCTTAAGGGGGCTAATAATATTGACCTCAAACTGGTTTAAAAAAAATTCAAACTGCTTTTATTCTAACCAAAATAAAACAAATAATACTTTCTCCAGAAGAAAATATACTATAGAAAATACTGTGAAAAACTTCTTGCTCTGTTAATCATTATTTGGGAAATATTTAAAAAAGAACAAATATAACAGGAGGGCTAATAATTTTTACTTAAATGTACAGATTAAAAATCGGAGGTGAGGATTTTCAATAATTCCCTTTAAACAATGCTTGTTTTCTGAAAGCCTCATCAAATTATGCCAAACATTTAATAAATAAACCCCCAAGGGGAAAAGCAAGCGGTTTCTCCGGATGTCTACATGACCGCCGCATAAAACGAGCCATTGAGACGTGACCTCAGAGTGCCACAGAGCGAGTGGCATTACCTCTGACCCCCGTGCCCTCTGCCACATTGATCTCTGAGCCGACTGGAGCCGTTTTTGTGGCTAAGTGGCATGGATGGAATCAGACAGAAATGAATGAATCTTTGTTCGGAAATAAAAAAGGAGACGCCTGACCAAGCTCCAGTTGAGGCGCTGCACTTGTATCCCCTCATAATTCTTTAATGACATCATAACTATGTCATAACGAAAGCCGCCCACTTTCCAATGCATTTAGAATGTGGCTATTCATCTCAAGTGTCAACTGCTGTATCCCGGTTTGCCTACTTACTACGCCCTTTTGTGAGGAAAAGTGTGACCCAGGACCACAAAACCACTGCACATATACGGTTGCGCTCCAGTGAATTTCTTATTCTTTTTCAAATATTTCCCAAATGATGTTTAACAGAGCAGGGAAATTTTCACAGTATGATAATATTTTTTCTTCTGGAGAAAGTCTTATTTATTTTATTTTAACTAGATTAAAAGCAATTTTAATAAAAAAATAAAAATAAAAAAAAACACATTTTAAGGTCAATATTGTTAGCCCCCTTAAGCATGAATTTGTTTTCGATAGTCTACAGAACAAACCATTGTTATACCATGACTTGCCTAATTACCCTAACTTGCCTAATTAACCCAGTTAAGCCATTAAATGTCACTTTAAGCTGAATACTAGTATGTTGAAAAATATCTAGTAAAATATTATTTACTGTCATCATGACAAAGATAAAAAAAAAAATCAGTTATTAGAAATTAGTTATTAAATCTATTATGTTTAGAAATGTGTTGAATAGAAATTGGGAAACAAAATAATTCAGGAGGGCTAATAATTCTGACTTCAGCTGTATATTTGTGGAAATAGCCAAGAATTACATTGTTTATATATTTTTAAATTGTATACCCATTTACATATTTTACAATTTTTACTTCATGTCAAAAATGATAAGTGTGGAAATATAAATTGATTTTAAATAAATAAATTGAATGAATTGATAAACTGATAAATTGAATATAAAAAAAATTGAATAATAAATTGAATATAAAAAAATTGAATAATAAATTGAATATAATTTTTTTTTAAGTTGCCAGAGCTGCCTCGTCATTAAAGATTAAAATTTTAGTTTAAGAGTGTTTGTCAATATTCGTGCAAAATTGATCTAGTTCCAAATTAATCTACATATAACTGAAAAGTTATATTCTTTGGTTTTTAATTCCACAGCCATATCACCCTGCAGCCCAAGACCGGTTACTCACTGAAGCTAAGCAGGGCTGAGCCTGGTCAGTACCTGGATGGGAGACCACATGGAAAAAAACTAGGTTGCTGTTGGAAGTGGTGTTAGAGAAGCCAGCAGGGGGCGCTCAACCTGTGGTCTGTGTGAGTCCTAATGCCCCAGTACACTATACTGTCAGTGGGCGCTGTCTTTCGGATGAGACTTTAAACCGAGGTCCTGACTCTCTGTGGTCATTAAAAATCCCATGGCACTTCTTGTAAAGAGTAGGGGTGTAACCCCGGTGTCCTGGCCAAAGTCCCTCAATCGGCCCTTACCCATCATGGCCTCCTAATCATCCCCATCTACTGAATTGGCTCTATCACTGTCTCTTCACTCCACTAATAGCTGGTGTGTGGTGAGCGCACTGGCGCCGTTGTCCTGTGGCTGCCGTCGCATCATCCAAGTGGATGCTGCACACTGGTGGTGGTGTGGAGAGACCCCTCTCATGATTGTGAAGCGCTTTGGGTGTATGGCCATACACAATAAATGCGCTATATCAATACACATTACATTACATTACTTTACATTAATTCACTTCATTTGAAACTGTAACAGGCGGTTCATTCCGCTGTGGCGACCCCGCAAGGGACAAAGCCGACAAGAAAATGAATGAATGAATGAAACTGTAACAGCCAGGGCTTGACGTTAACACCCGCCAGCCCACCAAATGCAGGTAGATTTCAGCTGTGGCGGGTTGGACAGACAACCCCACTAGCCACTTTGGCTGGTTGAAATTTTTTTTTAAGTTGCCAGAGCTGCCTCGTCATTAAAGATTAAGATTTTAGTTTAAGAGTGTTTGTCAATATACGTGCAAATGTGATCTTAGAATCGAGAAGCACTGACAAGTGTTCGGGCGAGCAAAAGAATTCAAGGGTAATACTGAATGAAAGAATGATCAGGCGCACGATGACACACAGGCGATCCTCACTCAATGACGTTGTGAGTGAGGCACAGCTGATGTAAAGCGCGCGAGTGCTTAACAGCTCCCATTTCCTTGCGCAAAACAACCGTGGATGGAAACGCAACTGGCGTGATCGTTTCTCTTTGAAATAGATTGGAAAAAAGCGGTGCTCATGCACCCACTGTCCTGCTGCGTTCAAGAGATCTCCAGATTTTTTGTATGCGTGCAGCAGCTGTGTCCGCTTTTGCTTTTACCTTGCTTTCAACTGATTATTAATGAGCCTAACGTTAACCGTATGCCCGTGATCATCCTTTCACTGTTCCACACAGAATGTTTTTCACCTGCTTTCTTTTGCTTGCATTTATTTCTGTTAATGTGGTTTAATTATCATCCTTTACAATAACATTGCTCTTTATTTATCTAAAGTCACCTGATGATCTGGGACCTTTAGCCTGGACAAACTACTGTGTATAGTTTTAGATAAATGAGAATCATTTTTTAAAAATGTCATTTGTTTTTTAAGAACATTTTTGTTGAATAACACTGTATGTATAGAGCAATATTTAGCTTGTTTTGACACTTTTTTTCAAATTTGTGGCAAGGAAACAATCAGTTTGATGTGGCCAGAGAAAAAATGGTAAATCCTTAGTGTTGAGCCCTAAAAAGTTCTGTGAAATAAAACAGTTAAGGAGGCATGTGGACATAACGCATAATCTAAATCAAGTCATTTAACATGCCAAAGTCATATTTATGCATATAAAATATATTTTTCCAACAACAAAATTGTGGCTAGTGAAAATTGTGAGTGGCTAGTAACGTCGGAAAACTACTAGCCACAGTGGCTGGTGATCAAAAATGTTAATGTCAAGCCCTGTTAACAGCTCAGCTATGAGGGGCATTAAACCTTTTGTTTCCTGGGCACTGGCTGAGCCAAAGTGATGCAAATGCTACGTGCAGAGTCTCAACGACTCCTCCTTTGTCTTCAAGTGATACTGTTGGCCCGTTTCCACTGAGTGGTATACGGTACGGTTCGGTTCGGTACACTTTTATGGCCGTTTCCACTGTCAAATGGTACCCAAAAGCGAACCGTACCATACCACTTTTTGGTCACCCTTTGCAAAGAGTACTAACAGGCCCAAAGGGTACCATAAGGCGGAGCTAGATGTGCAGCTGAACGCTATTGGTTTAGCAGGAGAATGAAAACAAAGGAACCGCCATTTTTAAAAACACAGCCGAGACATTACACTGTAATAATATATACATATAATAACAAGCCATGGTCGACCTCAGCTCAAACAAACCTTGTCGTCGTCTTGATGTACAGCCACAAAGCCAAGAAGAACAAAATCTGCCGTGTCCTGTTGTTGTTTTACGAGGCCGTCTAAAAGCGCGATCGGTTTCACTTTCTCCAGGGAGCTCGCCGAGCGTCTATATTTGAAATACCGAACTTTTTGAGCTGATAATAATCATGTTCTCGTGATCATTGAAGCGGTCTGATATCCGATCCTTTCAGAAAGAGACAAACACGAGAGTGAAGCGTGAAAAAACAAAGGAGAAGCCGGAAAAAACAGCAGCAAATGATGCTTCTGCAACTTAAAACATGAACAACCTGCCATGTTTAACTATCATTGCTTTTTGGACTATTATGAACTGGGAATGACGAAATTACATTCTAACAAAGGTTACATGTGCTGCTGAAGATTACAGACACAGATGAGAGGTTTGCACTTACTGTGGGCTATATGTTGCGTTTTGTTTTTAAACCCAAATAAGGACTAAATGAATGCTGTGTGTAGTTTTTCTGTAATTGATAACATATCAGAGACTGTAATGCTGGGTTTACACCAGACGCGGAACGCGTGGCTAAATCGCGCTATTCGCGAGTAAATAGACGCGTGAACATTTGAGTTTACTCGCTTCATTCGCGCGTCAAATTCACTTCAGAACAGACGCGGATTTGCGTCATGGGCAGGGTTTCTGTTTATTGATTGTTTATTGATAAAATAACTGTGTTTATGTGCTTTATGAAGGCTGTAAAACAGCGTCGATACGTTTGGAGCAGTGTCTGAGTCCACTAGATACTTTCAGAGGTGCACCCAGCTCTGTGAGCTCATAAACTCCTCCAGAAACTTATCCTGGATGACGGAAGCTTCCAGCAGTGCTTATGACTGAGCCAAGCCCAGTTTGATGAACTGTTGTCGGTGTCGGCTGGAGGATTTTCCCCGGACACCAACAACAGGTGCTACGTCACAATCATGCTCCCACAAGAGCAAGCTCCTGATTGGTTAACGCGGCGCCAATGTCCGCAGAAGTTCAGATTTTTGAACTTGAGCAATTCGTGCGATTTGCGCGTTAAGGGCGTCAAACGCTCAATTCGCGTCATTCACGCCACGCCATTCTCGTGTATCGTGCCGCAAGATGTCTATTTGGGCGTTTGCATTGACTTAACATGTAAATCACTCGCGCTTGACGCTTCTTCCGCGTCTGGTGTGAACGGCAGACGCGGAACGCGCGGCTAAATCGCGCTCTTCGCGAGTAAATAGATGCGTGAACATTTGAGTTGGTGTCGGCTGGAGGATTTCCTCCGGGACACCAACAACAGGTCACAATCATGCTCCCACAAGGGCAAGCTCCTGCTTGGTTAACGCGGCGCGCATGTCCGCAGAAGTTCAGATTTTTGAACTCGAGCGATTTGCGCGTTAAGCGCGTCAAACGCGCAAAACGCTCAATTCGCGGCCACGCCATTCGCGCGTATTGTGGCATCTGCGCTGCGTCATTCGCGCAATTCGCGTCATTCGCGCCGTGCCATTCACGTCATTCGCACCGCAGGATGCCTATTCGCACGTTTGCATTGACTTAACATGTAAATCACTCGCGCTTGACGCTTCTTCCGCGTCTAGTGTGAACTCAGCATTAGGGTCTGTATGTGCTCATATATGTTGCATTTATTTATTTATTTATTATATATAATCGCAAACGTTACAGTAGGCTATTTCGCACTGTCATTGATCTGCAGTTATAATCAAATCATGTTCATAGAAAAGTTAATGATGAACATTTATACACAAGTATTTACAGTATGTGTATGAAGCATCTGTTTTGTGAGAAGTGCTTTTCATATGATATGTAAACGACCCGTACAGCTTTACTTTGAGCTAGATTTCCTCGATCAAGAATGACATCGACTGAAACTTTCTGTCGTACACCACGCCCAGGCCCACCCTTGGTATCCTTTAGGCAGTGGAAATGCAAGCCTGATAAAGGTGACCCATACCGACCCGTACCATACCAGTCAGTGGAAACAGTCCATAAGGCACTTGTCTGATACTTCAGACAAGATAGATACTTCAAAGATACTTCAGAAATAGCTGCCCATCTGGGTAACTTTGTAATACTCGATTAAACATAAATGTTGACTCTTTTTTTTCTAATACTGTTGGATAGTATGTAAAGTGGGATGCCACACATGATATTTTTCTTAATTTCCAGCTCTTTATGTCTCCATGTCCCTTTTTTTCAGTCCTTCTGTATCCTGAGTCAGGTATGAGGGACAGTGGAAAGGGACGTGTGTTTGTGTGTGCGCTGACAGTTGATTGGATTAGAGAAGGATGCTTTGTAATCGGGGGGTATTATCTCCGTCCGTCTTGTGCATTAGGGAGCATTAGCTCTCCTGGGACGGGCTGGAGGAGGGAGATGTGCTGCGGAGCTACTGTACACCGAATCTGCCCTCCTGCTATCAGTCTCCCTCCATCCGCCCCGCGGGACCTGCAGATATCAGCCATTACTGTCAGCCTCGCCTGCCTCTAATTGGTCCAGATAGGAGCCCGTCGCCGCGGAGGGAGGGGTTTTAGATTCGATTAAGAGTTTTGATATGCCGTTTCTAAATTTTTAATGACCAGTAACTGAAAAACAATGCAGCACATTAAACTGAAGGCAACCGAGTGGAAAGAAAAGCTCAGAGAAATGATTAGACAGTGGACAACTGCAGAACGCTTATGGCCCTCTGGTGCAAATCACAAGTGTTTTAAAAGAATTTTTTATGGTCGCGCTGGGAGTTTACTGAACTTATAAAGTCTTTACCGAAACTAGTGAGCTGCCTTGCTGTCTGCTGACTATATAGACAAGATTCCTAAGTGGAAAGGACAGATAAGTGACTTTTATTTTGTTGTGTGCTTTCCTACAATTCATTCACAATTGATTCCTGATAATTGCGGCAGGAAGGGTATCCACCGTGTAAAACATATGCCAGAGGAGTTAGTGGTTCATTCCGCTGTGGTGACCCCTGAGAAATCAGGGATTAAGTTGAAGGAAACTAAATGAATGAACACATGAGAATAGGTGCGTTCGACTTCATGCAGCGCTGCGCAGATTGATCGAAATCTGTCTTCAAGCGTTGCATGCCGGTTAGAAATTTTGGCCGGATTGATGCTGCGCCGGCGCCACGTGACTGTCACATGTGGCATCAAAGTACCGCAATAGTGCTCCAAAATCAGACGACTGATTCAGCCGGTGCAGCATCTGAAGAGCGTCTGCTAGAGATAAGATGACGACACCAATATAACACGATTGGCCGAGTTCAATGACAACAACCACGTGTGTTTCGCGTTTATTATTGGACAAATTCCGTCTCACAAATTTCAAAACAAACAATTAACTTTTCATACCGTCTCTATCTTGTACACATCATGCTTATTAAAAGACTACAAATATTTTACTACAGTAATCATGTTTTGTTAAATAATTTGTTTATAAAGGCTAGATTGTTTGCACAGGTTTATTCGGTCTTTTTTATACAGACTACTGTATTCAGCTCCATAAACGATTTAAATGATATATTTTATCCCTTTTATTAAAATAACTTACAGAATTGTAATAAATTAATTATCATCATTGATCCTGACGATTTCTTATCAAATTAAGTTATATAAAAATATGTCATAAAAAAATGTATGATTCTAAAAAAATGTATTTCCTGTCAAGCCATTTATGCAGAAATGTTAAGTGTCATTGATGTACCTGCTCTTTCTGGGAAATGTCTACTTAAAGTGTAGCTCATTTATTTTTGTTAATTTTGTTCAATCTTTTTGGATTAAAGTGCTTTTTTATAAATGCTTCCATTATCCAAAATAATCCTATTCGTGGATATTTATTTCCTTTTTATGTGCCCTCTGGTTTTCCCCTTATTTCTCATGCAAACTATAATTTGTTGAGACTGTATTCTGATTTATGTGTACTGTGTTGTTATTTCAATAAATAAATAAATAAATAAATGATCATGCCATGTGATCGGTGCAACTTTGAGCCACCGAAGTGTCCGGCTTTACGGCTGTGTTTTCAACTCCGCCCCCGCCTGCACTCAGCTAATCTCGTTGATCATCAGCTGCAGCCGTGCTTCATGTCGAATGCGCCTAATATTAAAGCATTTGTTTGCACAAAACAAGAGTAGACCAAAATAAAAGATTCCACATTTTTTCACCTAAAACAAATACACAAATTACTGTAATTAAGTAGTTTTTCTCTGGAATTTACTAAGTAGTTAAAAAAATGTGTACTTTTACTTTCCCTTGAGTACATTTTTAGTGCTGTATCGGTACTTTTACTCCAGTACTTTCCTTCAACCTGCAGTCACTACTTTATTTTTTCCTGTCTATGGGGATTAGACAAATCAGTCGTGTGATTCCTGTCCAAACAAATCGCACATAGAAGGTAAATCGCATCTCAATGCACAACCTCAAGACATGGGCGATTGCATTGCGTTTTGTTTGTACATGATAATCGGTTTGACGTCAGAACTCAACGTCAGGTCGACCTCAATGTCCAATGTCCAACCTAAAATCAACCAAATATCATCGTCATTTGATGTCGTAATTGGTGATCAAAATAATATTGTTCTTAGACACTGATTAGACATTGAATTTTGGTCACCTGACATCACAACCTAAATCTAACCTAATATTAACGTCTTATTACAATAGCCCCTTTCACACAGTGATACCGGTAAATATCCAGAAAATATTCGGAACGAGTTTACAGATGAATTCAAAAACACGCTGTTCACACAGGCGGGGACATTACAGAATTTTTCCGAAAAAAAAAACATTCACACATCCATTCCAAAATACCGATAAATTCTGACATGATTAACCAGAAATGAGCTCTAAACGGCTGGGCTTGTATTTGTAAACATTTGACTACATTACAAACTCTGTGAAGGGTTAAGTATTGTGAACAACTTCGATGAAAACATATAGAGAAACACTTTCGCATGTCGATATGTACATAATATGTGTGTGCTGGCGCCCACCGGCTGCTTCACACATGTCAGAGCTTAAATTTAAACAAACAACGGCTTATCATAAGCATTTTATTGATATTTTTTTCCACAGTTGGCCTTAAGAAGGAACATAGAAACGTTATCTGACTAACATCTAGAAGCTAAATGTGTCTGGATAAATATTCAAAGTCTTTTATTTACATAAACCGCAAGGACGTGAATGTGTCTGAATGTTCTGATTGGCTAAAGTAGACGTCTTACTTCAGTGCATTCTAGACGTGAATGCGCTCTTTCCAGCGATTTTCCTTCTGCGTTAAGCAGTGCAGCATTCCGACAAATTACCGGTAATGTTGCAACTTCTCTTTCCAGAAAGTAGCCGGAATGAATTTACCGGTATTTTCAAAAAGGGCCAGTTCACACATAAAGACCTTTCCGGAAAATTACAGCCAATGTGTCCAGTGTGACCACAGCTTAAAACCGCGGTCACACTGGACTTTTCTCCCCATAGACTTCCATTCATGCGCACGCGAATGCGTCAGACCGGAAACGCAGGGTCATGCGTCGTGTTTCGCAGGTTGCTGCGGTGCAAAGTTCAAGCTTGGTGAACTCTGACCTGCAAAATCGCATCACTTGACTGCGTGAGACCAATCCAGGATCAAAACATGACCTCTCTGAACAGAAATTTAAAACATGGAGCAATCGCTCGCTTTTTTTAATGTCTAATCATCTTGTTTAATCCCGCCCCTTTTCGCAGTGCCATACGACAGAATTTTGCAAGCTCAAACTCTAGTGTGACTGCTGCTGCGTCCCAATTCGCATACTTATACTACGACCTAAAAGTATGTACTTTTTTTGTGGAGGAAAAATATATACTTTTGAGTGTGTAACAGAAAAGTATGCAAGCTTCGGGACATACTACTTCCTCGTTAAACAGATTGTTGTGTTGCTTAGTTAAGAGCCCTGTCAATCATCCACATTCCCATCATATTTAATTTCCTACCTTATTGGAGAAGCAGCAGCAGGATAATCTCCCATTCAATAGACTTTCATGCAAAGAAATCTCCTCAGGTCTTTGAATATTTCTGCATTCAGACGGTAATGTCCAAACACGTCTTTATATAAGTTCAGTATTGTTGTTGCAGATGAAATATAACACAGACAACGCTATTTAAATATTCTCCAGTGGGCTAGATATTAACTAACAGTCCTACAAACATCTTTACCGAAGCCTCTCTGCTTGACGGTTGGTCTCGCGCGTCCATCATGTTTGTAGTTTGTTTACACTTTTCACCCGCGTTTTGTAGTTCTAATCAAATTCACGTCCAACGCGTAATGTACTGTGGGCAATATCAGCGGTTAGAGTATGGACGCTTGTACACTTAAAATTTTGACCGGAAATAGTAAACTATCCGGGAATCTTTGGCATACTCTTTTTAACATACTATGATTTGGGACATACTAATTCTATTTTCACATACTATTCAGGACGGATAGTATGCGGATTGGGACGCAGCCTGCGGCTTTACTGGAGGAATGTGCAATCAGTGAAGATTGGCCACCAGGGTGGTCAAATTTAGCCATGAAACCTCAGACACTAAATTGGTCAGTATTTCAGTTACATTGTGAAAACCCCTGTATATTATTATAGCCTATATAGACCATTGTGAGGGATGTAAACAATAACAATGGTCCTAATGTATTTCCTGTATTACATTTAGAATTTCCACAGCTTCCAAGATTCCAAAAAGGTCCACATATTGATAAACAATGTCATGGCAGTTGATTTACCATTAAGATATGATTAAATTGCCTCTAGTTACAGTTCTGAAATAGTTTGGTAACAAGTAGGAAATTATTATGCGCCAGTGACACCGCCACATTGAAATGGTCTATAAATTTGGTCACACTTTATTTTGAAGGTCCATTTGAGTATTAGTTGACTGCTTAATATCTGTTGATATGCTCCTTCAACAGACAATTACCTGACTATAACTTTGCAAGTACATGTCAACTTACACTAACCCTATCCCCATCCCTAACCCTAACCTAATAGTCTACTTATAATCTAATAAGAATTAGTTGACATGTAGATGCAATGTAACTTAAATTCAACAAACAGACTATCAAAATAAAGCGGGACCGAAAATTTACCAAGCAAAGTTCAGCATATACAACAATATAAACAGATGAGCCACCTTTGCTGTTGTAAAATTGTTCCATTGGAGTCAATGTAGTTGTCGCATCTCTCTCTCTCTCTCTTTGGCTCTGGTTATGGCAAGCCCTGTCAATTGGCAACTACTGTATGTTGATTTTGACTGCAGAAAAACATCACAGCACACCCCAACACATCACATGTCCTTCCAATGTCGTCCTCCAATCTTCGCTCAACTTTTGTCTCAGTTTTTCCATTGTTTACAGCCGGGTCCTCTTCGTACCATTGAAACAGCCATAAAGGAGATTGGTGTCATGCCAATCTTTGCGCAGTAGCTGGAGGAACCCTTTGCATGTTTTACATTTTAAAACAACAGTAATGGGACAGGTCCCTTCAGATTTAGTTGATTATTTGAAATATGTCATTTAATTGCGATTTCAGCGAGCAGTTTTTGAGATTTTAGGAATCCCTCAGTAATTTAGATAGGACGTTGCTTTTGGATCAACTGCCTGAGGGCGTTACAAATATGGTCGCCGAATGAACAGACTTTCCTAAAGGGATTTTGGTTTATTCCGCTTTCAAAAGTGAGCATATAGCACTGCATACTGGGATTGAATTGTCTCTGAACTGTGTGAGCGAGGTTTCCTCTGATCTCAGTCAGTGAACTCCAAAAATAAACCAAAAAAAAAAACTTGCTGCCTGCTTTTCCTACAGTCTTTGCATTGGTAGCGTTAAACTGCTGTCTGTGTGTGAAGCCGGTAAAGCTGTAGATGAAGTTGGCCAGACTGCAGCGCACTAACTTTTACATTCTTCTATTCTACCATTTCACTTTCACTATCTAAATCTAAATCTCTATGACTAACACTAGTGTTTAATCTGAAGTCCAGTTAGCATCATGTAAAGATGCCGTCCTGCAAACCCTGTCCAATACAGAAGACTGACAAGGAGAAAAAAGAAGATGTGCTTTTTAAAGCTTTGTTTGTGCCAGCCTGAAAGAAAAAAGTGGAATAATGTTCAATCAGCGCTGTCTTTCTGTAGATGTTCGTCAGTAGATTCGGCCTTCATTTATTCAACAAAGCTCGAGCGCAAAGCCAATACGCTAACAATGTGCAAAAGAGCTACAACATCTGTTCAATAATGAACGGCCTTGAGAACATCTGAAGCTCATATTCTTCATCTCGCAGCGCAACCCGTCTTTCCGGACTGCTTTGTGCTCACTTTTCCCTGAGCGTTTCTCTGTTTGTTTGTGTATGCGTGTTTGTGCATGGAGTGGGTTTGAATGGGCCTTGCTTGTGGTTGTTGGTGTATGTGTGGATGTTGAGTGTGTCAACAAAAACATTGAAAATCAATGGAGAGCTACATACTGAGTAAATACATGGCAAAAAAAGAATAGTAAATAAACGAGTGCGCTGATCAATGATCAAGCAAATAAATGAATAAATAGGTGGATTAATTAATCAATTAATCTTTAAATAAAATGATGATCATTTAAGTGAACTTATTGAAATACACACATAAATAAAATAATATAAATACATAAACATGAACATAAATAATCTCCAGAGGCGGACTTGCCAATAAGCAAGGTAAGCAGCCGCCTAGGGCCCCGGGGAATTGGGGGCCCCTGACCAATGCCAAGAAGCCTATATTAATCATATAATGTTAGCTCCCGTATACATGTTCTATCATATGTTGTAATCTGTCTATAACTGTTAAAGGGTCACGAAACACCAAAACACATTTATTGAGCTGTTGACAGTCATATATGTGTTAGAGCTGAAGATCTTTGCCAGAACCCGACAGGACCTGGCGGGACCCGACGGGTTCGGGTGGGTTCGGGATTAATTTCTATCATTTTAGACGTGGTCGGGTCGGGCCGGGCTTGGCTTGCGCAGTAAATGAATAGTCATGTGATGCATTTCGATTAGCTCAAGAAAGTAATCAAATCATTTGTTACAATATTAAAATCCATCCCTGCAAAGGTGAAACAAACGATGACAGAGAAGTTAAAAAGAGCGAATTTTGACTGTGGTCAGGCCAGCCGCCAGTCCAAAAATAATGGTCATTCTAGCCGCCGAGGTATTTCAGCGGTCATTCATACACTGCATATTACGGTAGAGCGCTAAACAGCAATGTATGTACAGCAAGCTGACAGGGAAGAGGAGGAGGTCTTTGCTACATTCAAACTGCTGTCATGGAAAATTAAACAGATGTACTTAGCAGGTAGAAGATGAACAAACATTCCTACCCAAAACTTGCAAAATTAGTCAGATCAGAACTATGTAGCAGAAGCAGTGAAAGGTATTCGGTACGCAGCATCCTGAGTGCAGGACTGCGCTAAAGCCATTTACAGTGGATTCAATAATGTACCTGCACAAAAGCACGTAGCCTAATCTTGGTGAGTAAAGGGTTTTTAAATTATAAATAAATATTATTAAACCATAAAATCATAATGTAGACAGAGTATACAGGCTAGTGTTGGCATTATTCGTTTGTTATTCAGCTTTACCATCGCCTTAATGCCAGATTGTGAAGAGAAGTGGCGAAACAAATCCCGCAGAGCTTTTATCTTAATTTTGTTATTGCCAAATTCCAGTCATAATTTAGAATTTATTTTAATTTAATTTGTTAAGAAAGACTTCTTTTCGTTGGCGTGTTGGCCAATTTAAAGGCTAAGTGTATGTACCTAATGTAGGTCTATTTAGAGTGCTGAGATGTTACGATGTTACAGAGGACTTCTTTTATTTCTTTGTTCTGACTTCCAAGTGGTCTATAGCCTACGTTTGTTATGAATAAATTATGTTAAAACATATAAATGACTCGTTCTTGAAAAAAGGCAAAAGAGCTGTGTGCATGTGCACATTTGAATAATGTCGGGTTATTAACGGGTTCAGGCTTTATAAAGCTGTCAATCAAAATGTCGGGCTTGGGCTGAATTCTGTCGGGCTCGGACCCTATCAGGCCTAATTTTTATGGCCCGATTACAGCTCTAATATGTGTCCCACGCTGCTATAAACACTATTAGGACACATATATCGCACTAAAAAGTGAAAATTGGTTGTTTTTGCGTTAATTGAGCAAATTCGTTCTTCCAGTTTGAAACGAATTTTTGAAGCTGCGTCACGGCCATGAGATACTTGCGTGTAAATGCAGCATGGAGAGTGGCTGTCTGTACCTGCGAGAACATTGTGACGTCTCTGAATGTGCGGCATTAATTCATGAGAAAGACTTTGTTCAAACCAATCAGTGCGCTCTGTTGTGTATGCTGTGCAACTTCATTAATATGCATGATAGCTTCGGAGAGGTTTAACCTGTTACAGTGTTCAGAGGGCAGAGAGACGCCACATTGTGTTGCCACAACAAGTGAAAGAACAAGAATTTGGAGAGACGTTGTAGTCAGTGTTGCATTTATTAGTGTGCTGCGTTTATTAATGTGCTGCAACGAAGGTTTTGTTTTCATTTCCCGTTATGAGAGCACCGCTGGACTTGACACAACACGACACGCGACAGAATGCGTTTGTAAGGAACATTTTTTACCCGAGAGCTTTTCGCATCTGGAAATGATGAAATCCGGATTTGCCGCTCGTCTCCTTTTAATAAAAGACACAGTTCCAGTGTGATTGTCCTGTCGCTACAGATTTGGTAAGTGTGTGCAGTGTAGTGCCCTTTGTTTAACCCAGATGGCAAAGTTAGTTCGTATCGTCAGCAGTGCTCTTTCAGTTTTTAAAGACATATTATAGTCAAAATGATTTAGTTACTAAGTTTACAGTATGTTAATATCACTGCAATATTATAGTACAATATAATATTATCTTTCGGATGAGACGTTAAACCGAGGTCCTGACTCTCTGTGATCATTAATAATCCCATGACACTTCTCGTAAAGAGTAGGGGTGTAACCCCAGTGTCCTGGCCAAAGTCCCTCAATCGGCACTTACCCATCATGGCCTCCTAATCATCCCCATCCACCTAATTGGCTCTATCACTGTCTCTTCACTCCACCAATAGCTGGTGTGTGGTGAGCGCACTGGCGCCGTTGTCCTGTGGCTGCCGTGGCATCATCCAAGTGGATGCTACACACTGGTGGTGCTGTGGAGAGACCCCTCTCATGATTGTGAAGCGCTTTGGGTGTATGGCCATACACAATAAATGTGCTATATAAATACACATTACATTACATTACATTACAATATTATAGACTGAAAGATCTGCTGTAAATGCTGCTCTCAGAATGTAAACATGTAAACACCGCAATCAAACTATTACTGTTGTGTAGAATTTTCGCCGCATTTTGTGACAGGACAGTCTTCATACACACGGCTTTCTGACGCTACCTACAGAGTGCATCTAAGTTTCTGAGAAATGCGGAGGATTTTTTTCTCCCATTCGCCGTGCGGTATCAGACATTACATTAAAACTACACTCTCCAGCAGTTCCTCGCTTTCAATATCTCGTTTGTCACGAGCGACATGCAGGAAATGTTCCTGAATAAAAAGTGAAAGTGCCAAACTGCAGTTAAAGTCGACAAATTATTAATTTGGCAAGTAATTCAATTACTGATGTCCATGTAAACAGTCACTGTCTTTCTCCCCTGCGTCTGCGTGCCCAAACTGAAACTCCCATATTTGCAAATCCTTCCCTCTTTCCCTCCCCCGACACTCCCACCTAAACAGAAGAGGACACGCCCACTTTCCTGACTTTTTCCAAACTAGAGGTGTGAAAACACCCTGCTGAGACAGGGGGGTTTCATGACCCTTTAAGATTTTAACGCTATTACTTCTTTTCAAACCCTGGGGCCCCCATGAATAATAGAAAGTTCCTTGGAAAGCGCTTCAATCTGAGAGACTGCCAGCCAGTGTTGCCAAACTTAGCGACTTTTCAGACTCTCCTAGCGCCAATTTTTCAAAAAAAAATGACTAGTGTATGTTTTTAGGTGTTACTAGAGATTTTTAGAGACTCTCATGTGTCCGTGCTGTACCATTCCTAACGTTACTCTTCGCAACGAGCGAGTGTCGGCTCCAGCCCCAGAGCACCCGCCAGTGTCGGCTCCAGCCTTAGAGCACCCGCCAGTGTCGGCTCCATCCCCAGAGCGCCCGCCAGTGTCAGCTCCAGCCCCAGAGGGCCCGCCAGTGTCGGCTCCAGCCCCAGAGTGTCCGCCAGTGTTGGCTCCAGCACAGAGCGCCCGCCATTGTCGGCTCCAGCCCCAGAGCGCCCGCCAGTGTCGGCTCCAGCCCCAGAGGGCCTGCTAGTGTCGGCTCCAGCCTTAGAGCACCTGCCATTGTCGGTTCCAGTCCCAGAGTGTCCGCCAGTGTCGGCTCCAGCCCCAGAGTGTCCGCCAGTGTTGGCTCCAGCACAGAGCGCCCGCCAGTGTCAGCTCCAGCCCCAGAGCGCCCGCCAGTGTCGGCTCCAGCCCCAGAGGGCCCGCCAGTGTTGGCTCCAGCACAGAGCGCCCGCCATTGTCGGCTCCAGCCCCAGAGCGCCCGCCAGTGTCGGCTCCAGCCCCAGAGGGCCCGCTAGTGTCGGCTCCAGCCTTAGAGCACCTGCCATTGTCGGTTCCAGTCCCAGAGTGTCCGCCAGTGTCGGCTCCAGCCCCAGAGTGTCCGCCAGTGTTGGCTCCAGCACAGAGCGCCCGCCATTGTCGGCTCCAGCCCCAGAGCGCCCGCCAGTGTCGGCTCCAGCCCCAGAGGGCCCGCCAGTGTCGGCTCCAGCCTTAGAGCACCTGCCATTGTCGGTTCCAGCCCCAGAGTGTCTGCCAGTGTCGGCTCCAGCACAGAGCGCCCGCTATTGTTGGCTCCAGCCCCAGAGCGCCCGCCAGTGTCGGCTCCAGCCCCAGAGTGTCCCGCCCGTGTCGCCTCCAGCCCAGAGCGCCCGCTATTGCCGGCTCCAGCCCCAGAGGGCCCGCCGGTGTCAGCTCCCGTGACGTCGTTACGTGTCATTAGAGTCGTTACATTTGGAGAAAATCAGGCACCGCTCATCACCAGGCTAATACCATCCCTACAGTGAAGCATGGTGGTGGCAGCATCATGCTGTGGGGATGTTTTTCAGCAGCAGGCACTGGAAGACTAGTCAGGATAGAGGGAAAGATGAATGCAGCAATGTACAGAGACATCCTGAAT
This sequence comes from Danio kyathit, assembly GCA_903798195.1. Taxonomy (NCBI): domain Eukaryota; kingdom Metazoa; phylum Chordata; class Actinopteri; order Cypriniformes; family Danionidae; genus Danio; species Danio kyathit. The sequence continues at coordinate 10,596,289 of LR812532.1, read as the reverse complement.
GAAAACCTGCTTCAGAGTGCTCTTGACCTCAGACTGGGGCGACGGTTCATCTTCCAGCAGGACAATGACTCAAAGCACATCGCCAAAATTTCAATAGAGTGGCTTCACAACAACTCAGTGAATGTCCTTGAGTGGCCCAGCCAGAGCCCAGACCTAAATCCTATTGAACATTTTTGAAGAGATCTGAAAATGGATGTACACTGTCGCTTCCCATCCAACCTGATAGAGCTTGAGAGGTGATGCAAAGAGCAATGGGCAAAAATTCCCAAAGACAGGTGTGCCAAGCTTGTGGCATCATATTCAAAAAGACTTGAGGTTGTAATTGCTGCCAAAAGTGCATCAACAAAGTATTGAGCAATACTTATGTACATGTGATTTACAGGTATTTATTGCCTTATAGGGACCAAATGTCTCAGTGATAAGTAAATTTTGATTTTGCAGGGATATTTTTTTGGCTCAAACCTCATCCAGAATGAAATACTTAGAAACTGTAAATATTCAGAATGATTTTTTTGTGAGGGTTGAATAACTTGAGTTACTCAGGGTTGGGGAACGGGAACAAAATACACAGCCTTTACAGTAAAAAATCATTATGTTTATGGGAAAACCCCCATAAGAAAACATGAAAAAAACATATTTTAACCAATGTGTGTGTGTTTGTGTGTGTAAATGATGAGTGCGCGCTCCTCTATGTACGCTGGCATGTCATAATACAGCTGATACTCAGGCTATTAACTTGTTGACACTTTGGGGTCAGTTTGACAGAGGCCTAATGCTCAGTGTGACAGACTGGAACCTCTTCATTATCCCCAATGTAATGGTCTCATCGCTGAGGGCTTTCTTCTCTTTTCTTCTCTCTCTCTCTTTCTCTCTCTCTCTCTCTGTCCTTTTCCTCTTTCCTCATTTACAGCCTGGCTCTCCCTCTTTTCCTTCACCTGTACGTTCCTCATCCCTCATTCATGTCTGCTCCTCTTGCTCTGCATCCTGTCCTGCTCCTCTGGCCTTCATTATTCACCCTCCATCTTTCATTGCTGTCCTTTGGCTCATCACTTCATCTTTTACTCTCTTTCTTCTCTCTTGCTTGTTCGGTTTTCCCCCCTCCTCTGCTCATCTATGCTTTATTCCGTCTGCAGAGTCTGAGAGAATCTCTCAAAACACATCGAGAGGAAGGCAAAAGTTGTTTTTTCCACCTCTAAAATTATATAAAAGCTGTTTGGTTAAATTTCTAAATTACAGTATGCTAGCAGAGACGTAAATCAATTTAAAATGTGGCTTTCTGGAATACTTGATTCTGATTGGTCGATAACGATAAAGTACATTCAGGAGGTTATCACAGAATAAATATCTTTGTATAAGACTGAAGGGCTTTGTTCTGCGGCTACCTGCCACAAAGCATAACAATTAGACCTAAAATATTGTTCTGAGCCATTATAGTTTAGCTGATAGAAACCAAAACAGCTGATGGGGTTTACACTAACCTGCGCATTATTTAGCCACAAGATGGCGCCAAACAGTCAAAAACGCAGAGCTGACAGAAACGAAATCAGATGAATAGAGCAAAGACGGTCAAGATGGCGCCAAACAGTCAAAAATGCAGAGCTGACAGAAAAACGAAATCAGATGAATAGAGCAAAGACGGTCAAGATGGCGCCAAACAGTCAAAAACGCAGAGCTGACAGAAACGAAATCAGGTGAATAGAGCAAAGACGGTCAAGATGGCGCCAAACAGTCAAAAACGCAGAGCTGACAGAAACGAAATCAGGTGAATAGAGCAAAGACGGTCAAGATGGCGCCAAACAGTCAAAAACGCAGAGCTGACAGAAACGAAATCAGGTGAATAGAGCAAAGACGGTCAAGATAGCGCCAAACAGTCAAAAACGCAGAGCTGACAGAAACGAAATCAGGTGAATAGAGCAAAGACGGTCAAGATGGCGCCAAACAGTCAAAAACGCAGAGCTGACAGAAACGAAATCAGGTGAATAGAGCAAAGACGGTCAAGATGGCGCCAAACAGTCAAAAACGCAGAGCTGCCAGAAACGAAATCAGATGAATAGAGCAAAGACGGTCAAGATGACGCCAAACAGTCAAAAACGCAGAGCTGACAGAAACGAAATCAGGTGAATAGAGCAAAGACGGTCAAGATGGCGCCAAACAGTCAAAAACGCAGAGCTGACAGAAACGAAATCAGGTGAATAGAGCAAAGACAGTCAAGATGGCGCCAAACAGTCAAAAACGCAGAGCTGACAGAAACAAAATCAGGTGAATAGAGCAAAGACGGTCAAGATGGCGCCAAACAGTCAAAAACACAGAGCTGACAGAAACGAAATCAGGTGAATAGAGCAAAGACGGTCAAGATGGCGCCAAACAGTCAAAAACGCAGAGCTGACAGAAACGAAATCAGGTGAATAGAGCAAAGACGGTCAAGATGGCGCCAAACAGTCAAAAACGCAGAGCAGACAGAAACGAAATCAGGTGAATAGAGCAAAGACGGTCAAGATGGCGCCAAACAGTCAAAAACGCAGAGCTGACAGAAACGAAATCAGGTGAATAGAGCAAAGACGGTCAAGATGGCGCCAAACAGTCAAAAACGCAGAGCTGACAGAAACGAAATCAGATGAATAGAGCAAAGACGGTCAAGATGGCGCCAAACAGTCAAAAACGCAGAGCTGACAGAAACGAAATCAGGTGAATAGAGCAAAGACGGTCAAGATGGCGCCAAACAGTCAAAAACGCAGAGCTGACAGAAACGAAATCAGGTGAATAGAGCAAAGACGGTCAAGATGGCGCCAAACAGTCAAAAACGCAGAGCTGACAGAAACGAAATCAGGTGAATAGAGCAAAGACGGTCAAGATGGCGCCAAACAGTCAAAAACGCAGAGCTGACAGAAACGAAATCAGGTGAATAGAGCAAAGACGGTCAAGATGGCGCCAAACAGTCAAAAACGCAGAGCTGACAGAAACGAAATCAGGTGAATAGAGCAAAGACGGTCAAGATGGCGCCAAACAGTCAAAAACGCAGAGCTGACAGAAACGAAATCAGGTGAATAGAGCAAAGACGGTCAAGATGGCGCCAAACAGTCAAAAACACAGAGCTGACAGAAACGAAATCAGGTGAATAGAGCAAAGATGGTCAAGATGGCGCCAAACAGACAAGACAAGCAGATACATACGAATGTGACGGTAAATATATGGATCTGAACGTATTCACTGACAGTCAAGGTGATTCGAAGTTCCCCTATGAGCCTGTGTTACTTAGTGGTTGTTATCTTAAAATAACATACCTTGGAATTGGAGCATACACTAACCTGTGCATTATTCAGTCACAAGATGGCGGACAGAAACAAAATCAACTCAATGGAGCATATACTAACCTACATATTATTATTAATTTACAATAACATACCTTGGAATGTTGCGACTGACCAATCAGAATCAAGTATTCCAGACAGCCATGTGTAATAATTTCATAACAACCACTGAAACTAATAACACTGGGTACTCATCTGGGTATACGAATCATCTTGACCTTTAGTGAACACATTCATATGCATATTTATAGGCTTATCTGCCATGCCGCTGCATTCAGCCATTTATTTTCTGTCAGCTTTACGTTTAATTAAATAGTTAATAAATTATTACAGGTCAGATCAATGTTTTGCGTCTAACTGTTTCATTTTGTGGCAAGTATAGCTGTGTGATGTGGGATAATGTACGTCTTTTACACTAAATAAAGCCTTTCAGTCTTATTATACAACAGTCTTATGCTGATAAGCCGGGCTTTATTCTGTGAGAGCAACTGACTAGATGTACCCTACATGATCCCTCACGTAAAACATTATAAATGGAGTTTAGTTAAAAAAAGAGGAAGTTCTGCACTTTTTTTTTAGCATATTAAATAAAATATTCATATTTGAAAATAAAGGAATTAAATCAATCACCCAAATCAATGTTGAAGCCATTGTTTTTTTTTAATTTCACAGTGAGAGCAATATTACTATTTCCTATTTTGATTCATATTTCATAATACAAATAGTTATACGATAATAAAATGACTGCAATAATAATAGCAGTCATCATCATCGTTATAACGAGAGATGGGTTGCAACAGAGGTAAAGTTCCAGATGCAGCTTTATTTATACCTAAGACTATAGAACACACAAGACGTGTCACTCGTACCTTTTTGAATGGGAAAAAATGTAACAGCCAATATGATGAATAAAGCCCCGCCTACAAGTACAGGAGCCAATCATCGATCTCTATATACTGACGATACTCCGGGGGAGGGGCTCGTTTTCTGCAGATTTTGTGTGATTTGGATGTTTAGAAATGAAACTAAAGAGACAGTTGTTGTTTAGTTTTATTGGCAATTACTAATATGAAATTCAATCAAAATCTTGGCAAGCAGTTTTAGAGAAGTTGATGTTTTCCCATTCAGACAGAATGCCCGAGCATACTGCCTGAGAGGTGTTTCAAAGATGGCCGCCAAGTGAAATGACTTGCCTTAAAATCACTTTGTTTATAGTCAGACAGGCAGGGTCAACAGGAGCAAGCGGTACAACGTGGGTAATCCAATAGAATCCAGAAACACAGGCAAATGGTCAGGACAGGTGGCAAAACAACATAACAGTAAAACAATCAAGGGTTCAAAAACACGAAAGGCAAGACAAGGGCTGTTTCTCAATATGCGTTCTTCAGCGATCTTGTGTTCTTGTGTAACGCAAGAATGCCAACGTTTAGTTCCAATACTCAAGACCGCAAGAACGAAGGACGCGTGAAACTTCGTTCTTGATATCAAGGACGCACTGATGCAGACTTGACCACTGAACTGGCTGTAGAAGTCCTAGAAGTCATTGCGGGTTAATGGAGGTGGGAACCTCAATGTTTATTTAACGTTTAACATTAACACGAAAATCTTAATAAAGTAATAAAGAAGTTTATTTGCTGACATTTGTATTAAAATCGGTTTTGTTTGTATTTTGAAAAGTATATTTGTAAGGTTTTTGTGCGTTACATATATTGAAAAGAAAAATCCCAACAAATCATTGTATAAATCTTTAAATAATTGTTCGCTTAAACGCGTGAAGGTCACGTGACCATCAGGGAGAACGCGGCATCTTATTTCTCACAGGATGCGTTCTCAGTTCTCTTGGTCTCCCGATTTCATTCTTCTGAGGTGACCTGGCAAGACTAGTCTCCACGAGAACACAAGTGCACAAGGGGCGCCTAGGTCACCTCTATGGACGCGCCGGCCCAGTCTGTGTGTTTGCAATCAGGGGGAATCTGGGCCAGGTCTGTGAGTGATGTACATGATGGGATCTGTAGTTCATTAAAGTTTTTTAGTTCTCCAGCTATTTGCAAATGGTGGATCGCTGGTGACAATCCTATTGACATACTGTGTAAATTTCCAAATTATTTTGAGCCAAAATGTGTAGTTTTAAAACTGGAATGTAATCTTTTTAGTTACCTGTAGTTAGTCTGGTGAACAAGTCAACAAAATAGAAAGTTTGTTTTGATAATCTTTAATCAAACTCGAACTATTTGCTTCCACTCTGGAATGGCAGTCCTTCTATATCCGTTTGACAGATTGAGTGAAAAATGCTTAGCCACACCCATTCAACCATTAGTTTGCTGCAAGTGAATACCTAAAATAAAACCCCACCCCCTACTCAATATTCAGTTTCAGTTGAAAATTTTGCAGCAACTTCAGTTTCCCACGCATTTAACCAAGGGTACAGGACTTTTTATTTATTTATTCTTATGATAATTAATTGTATTATTTATTTAATTGTCATTGCAATTTTGTCATACACAAAATGCAGTTTTTACTGTCAAAGAAAAGAGGCTTTTGGAAGAATTTGTTTTATCTTTCTTAATTTATTCTGATTCAAAACAGTCTTTTATTTCAGTAATTATTTAATATAATGAGATAATTGAATATGATTTTTTATTTTTGTAAATTAGGGTTAGAAAATCAATGTTAGCACCATTATGGTAATGATATTTTGGTGTTAACATGTTCTTAATTGTCATGAAAACAACATCAGAATACTAAAGACTCAATGGTCCATTAAAAATAGACTTAATTTCCATTTTTCAAAATGTGGTTTTGTTTTGCTCTCAGGCTGAAGTGTGATGTGGACATGTTTTGGTGATATTTTCCCTTTCATTTTCTCTCTCTCTCTCCATCTAGCAAAAGCTCACTTACAGTAACCCAGGCTCAGCAACAATGTGTGTGTGCTGTGTTCATAGTCCATATGATTAGTCCTGAACAGCTTCAGCTGTGTGTGTTTGCAATCAGGGCGAATCTGGGCCAGGTGTGTGAGTGATGTGCATGATGGGATCTATAGTTTATTAAAATGTTTTAGTTCTCCAGCTATTTGCAAATGGTGGATCGCTGGTGATCGACAATCATATTGACATACTATATATTTTCCAAATTATTTTGAGCCAAAATGTGTAGTTTTAAAACTGGAAATCAAAACATAATCTTTTTAGTTGTCTGTAGTTAGTTTGGTGAACAATTTAACGAAATAGAACATTTGTTTTGATAATCTTTAATCAAACTCGGACCATTTGCTTCCACTCTGGAATGGCAGTCCCTCTATGTCATTTTGACGGATTAATTCAAATATGCTTAGCCACGCCCATTCAACCGTTAGTTTGCTGCAAGTGAATGCCTAAAATAAAACCCCACCCCCTACTTAATATTCAGTTTCAGTTGAAAATACATCATCATGCTGAAATAAAATTTTGCAGCAACTTCAGTTTCACACACAGTTAACCAAGGGTACAGGACTTTTTATTTATTCTTATGATAATTAATTTTATTATTTATTTAATTGTCATTGCAATTTTTACTGTCAAAGAAGGAAGGCTTTTGGAAGAATTTATTTTAATTCTCTTAATTTATTCTGATTCAAAACAGTCTTTTATTTCAATAATTATTTAATATAATGAGATAACTGAATTAGATTTTTTATTTTTGTAAATTAGGGTTAGAAAATCAATGTCAGCACCATTATGGTTATGATATTTCAGTGCTAACATGTTCTTAATTGTCATGGAAACAACATCAGAATACTAAAGACTCAATGGTCCATTAAAAATAGGCTTAATTTCCATTTTCCAAAATGTTTTGCTCTCAGGCTGAATTGTGATGTGGACATGTTTTGGTGATATTTTCCCTCTCATTTTCTCTCTCTCTCTCTCTCTTCATCTGTGTCTGCGATTTTGACCCGCCTCCGTTTCCACCTTCTTTTCCCTTTCAATTTGTATTCCTCCTCTCCGCGTCCCTCCTCTTCTCTAATTCTCTCCTCTCTTGCCCTCCCTCTATTTTTTCCACTTTATTACTTTCTTCGATTATCCACTCCTATCTTCCCCACTCAATACTTTCATTTCATGCTCCTCTCCTCTAATCTTTCACCCAATTTCTCCCTGGTTCGCTCGTGTCTTCCTGTTTTCTCTGTTTTAGGAGGGCGTCCCGTGTTCTCCTCGGTCTCTCTTTCACAGTCCTCTCAGGTTTTTCTCAGCTCATTTTCATCTTTTCTCTCTCTGGCAGCAGCTCCTCACTCTTCACCAGCACAGGTCAAACCACAAGTACATTTCACCCATATAGTGAAACAATAAAATATAGACATTGAGCCCTGATTTCTTTTTATTTAAACTTGATTTTTTTTATCATTGTAACAATAATGTAATTTTCTTTAAACTCAGTACTATAATACAAAAGAAAATTAGGTCAGACTTTATTTTGATGGTCCTGTTGAATTTAAGTTACATTGCATCTACATGCCAACTAATTCTCATTAGATTATAAGTAGACTGTTAGGTTGGGGGTTGGGTTATGGTTAGTGTAAGTTGACATGAACTTGCAAAGTTTCTTATAGTCAGTATAATGTCTGTTGAAGGAGCAGTATCAACAGATATTAAGCAGACAGTCTACTAATACTCAAATGGACCATCAAAATACAGTGTTATTGAAAATAATTTTTGTAGCTACAGAAAGAAGTGGAAAATGTTTTAAATGTCACCATGATTACAAAATTGGTAGTTGAATTCATGTATTTTTTATGCAATATTCCATGCTCGTTATAAATTATTAATAATGTAATATATTTTTCATATTTGTTTGATTTCTCACGATCGCCAAGGCTATGTTTATTTGTTCAGTCAGAACATTAATATTGGAAAATATCATTCAATATTAGAACAGTTTGGTTACTTCCCAACACTTTTGACTGGTTTCCGAAGCAATATTAAACAGTAAAACCTTTCAGCGCTAATGCAATGTTGTGTGCCAAAATTAATATTCTGGTCTGAATCTTGGCTGAAAAGCAGAAATACAGTTTCTGCAAATGATCACTGTACAGTATAAAGAGAACGAGAGAGACAGAGAGAGAAAGAGAGAGAAAGAGAAGTGCTTATCAAATCACTGATTTTGGAACTCTAAAACTGTTCTAGGCTATTTTTGTTTAGGCAAACAATTCACATGCATTTTCTTTTCACTTATCATAGCACACGTGCTGCAGATGATGTGACAATAAAAGTGATTTGATTTGATCATAAAAAACCAAATCATCATATCAGAATGATTTCTAAAGGGTTGTGTGACAAATTCAAATGAGATGCACTTTTTTAAAGAGGACGGAGCAAAAAATGCCTATGTGTCAGCATAGTGGCAGACTCAAAAACAAGACTAACATCTTATGCTAATGAGGGAGAGATTGTCAATAATGGGCGAGGCTTTCACCATCTGATGACACATACAGGCTTATACATATAGGCTTATTGTGGATCTGTACCCCTGTATACATTTATGGAGATTGTGAAATACATCCCAGGAGCTACATTTTTTTGCAGTTTTTGTTTTAGCGAATCCAACAGAGGCTGCTGTGTACTCTTTTCCAGATCTCAAATATCTCTCAGGAGTGCCATTCGTGCCTGCTCTTCTCGCTTAAATCCACCAGAGGCCGCTGTCGACTGACTGACTGACTGATACCCCCACCAACCCCCTTCCCTAAACCCAACCAATAGTGTTTTCAAAAGCATTGATTGACCCGATCACTGCCTGGTTTTTAACCATGTTTTCAAATTTTACCACATTCTCACACGGTTATTTACTTGTTTGTTTTATTTTTGGATTTTGTTTATGTGTTTACCCGCTTTCTGGAACTGTTCTTTGCTGAACTCGAACCTTATCGCCATCGTCAAATCTGCTCCACCTTCCAAGTTCGCTGACGTACGCGGTGAGCCGCTGGACAAACTGACAACAGCAGAACAGCCATCAAAAGAGAACGGCGTCATACCACCCAGTAGCGTTCGGTTTACAGACAAAATACAGCCATACATAGCTCTGGCTGTATAATTTGCGATCTCCAAAAAGGGGTACGTTTTTAGAACGAGTCTATGTTGGTTTAAACCCCTTATAAAGGGATTTTTTTGCTCTTTAAATGAGAAAAAAAATTCTAATATTTGTTACTGTATTTTTGATCATTGATTGCTGCTTCTTTTTTTTCAAAAAACATAAAATTAAAAAATATAAATTGTCAAATATTTTGAGCTGAAGATCTTTGCCCGAACCCGTGGGCTAAATTTCTATCATTTTAGATGGGGTCGGGCTGGGCTTGCGCTTGTGCGGTAAATGAACAGTCATGCGATGCATTTCGATTAGCGCGAGAAAGTAATCAAATCGTTTGTTACAACATTAAAATCCATCCCTGCAAAAGTGAAATAAATGATGGCGGAGAAGTAAAAAAGCGAATTTTGACTGCGGTCAGGCCAGTTAATAAAGAACGGTCATTCTAGCCGCCAAGGTATTTCGGCGATCACTCATACACTGCATATTATGATAGAGCGCTAAACAGCAATGTACAGCAAGCTGACAGGAAAAATGATGAGGTCACTAGCTACATTGAAACCGCTGTCATGGAAAATTAAATGGATGTTCTTGGCTGGTGCAAGATGAACAAACAATACTACTCAAAACATGCTAAATTAGCCAGAACAGTATGCATCCCAGCCAGTAGCAGGAGCAGTGAAAGGGTGTTGACTTCAGTGATGCTCAGCGAGCGCAGGACTGCGCTAAAGCCATTTACAGTGGATTCAATAATGTTCCTCCACAAAAACACGTAGCCTAATCTTGGTGAGTAATTAAATTATAACTAAATATCAATCAAACCATTATTCATAATGTAGTCAGAGTATATAGGCTAATGTTGGCATTATTATTTTATTATTCAGCTTCACCGTCTCCTTAATGCCAGATTGTGAAGAAAAGTGGCGAAACAAATCCCGCAGAGCCTTTATCTTAATTTCGTTATTGCCAAATATCCGTCATAACTTAGAATTTATTTCAATTTAATTTGTTGGGAAAGACTTATTTTTATTGGCGTGTTGGCCAATTTAAAGGCTAAGTGTATGTACCTAGGCCTATTTAGAATGCTGAGATGTTACGATGTTCCAGAGGACTTATTTTATTTCTTTGTTCCAACTTCAAAGTGGCCTATAACCTACGTTTGTTATGAATAAAGTATGTTATAACACATATAAACGACTCATTCATGAAAAAAGGCAAAAGAGCTGTGTGCATGTGCATGTTGCAATAATGTAGGGCTGTAAACGGGTTCAGGCTTTTAAAAAGCTGTCAATCAAACTGTACTTCTCGCCGGGCTCGGGCCCTATCGGGCCTAACTTATATGGCCCCATTACACCTCTAGTTCTCCCTGTGCTCGCATGAGTTTCCTCCGGGTGCTCCGGTTTCCCCCACAGTCTAAAGACTTGCGCTATAGGTGAATTGAATAAGCTATATTGGCCATAGTGTATGTGTGTGAATGCAAGAGTATATGGGTGTTTCCCAGTGCTGGGTTGCGGCTGGAAGGGCATCCACTGCGTAAAACATATGTTGGTTGTTCATTCCGATGTGGCGACCCCTGATTAATAAAAGGACTAAACCAGAAAAAAAAATGAATGAATAAATATGTAACAATAGAGAAGAAAAGACAATTCCCATTTCATACTGACTTTAACAGTTTTTCGTAAGAACCTTTCAGCCTCAACAGTTTCTGCTGTTCTGCAATCCAGTGTTTCCCAGGGGAGAAACGGAGCCCAACCTCCTGAACTGACCGGGAAATGCTTTTAACTTGGGAAACCTTTTCACATGCCACAACATGCGCACTTAAGAAGAAAAAAATGATGGCATAAACAATTGAAAACATGCTGTCTTGGCACAGCTAATACACTCTCTCATGCGGACACACACACACACACACACACACACGCTTGATCTCTTTTCATCTGTGCTCTATCATTCTGTCATAGCATCCCTCCATCTCTGCAGGAGTGTATTTGCTGATGCCTGCAGACGTAATTTACTACGCCTCATTCCCACATGCCGGCTGACTCACAACTTACTCACGACAAACTTACCTTCAGTAACGCGGCTCTGTGTGTGTGTGTGTGTGCAATGGGAATTACTTAAAAGGACAATCTTGTAAATATGTGTCAGTGTGAATGCCGAATTCTTAGAAGCTCTTTAATAACTCAGAAGACATAAGCTGTGCTTCACTGAAGTATCAGCTTTGTTTTATTCTGTAATAGTCCTGTAATAGTAAATGTGACAAAAGCTATTCTACAAAAAAAACAATGGGTAGTCAAACAACAGTATAAACTGAACTTTTCAAAGCATCTGCCTGTTTACGTACATGGCGACAGCATTTTGGGGGCATAATTCAGTTCAATTAATCTTTATTTCTATAGCGCTTTTACAATGTAGATTGTGCCAAAGCAGCTTAACATAGAAGTTCTAGTAAATTGAAACTTTGTCAGTCCAGTTTTCAGGGTTGAAGTTCAGTTTAGTTCAGTTCAGTGTGGTTTAACTTTCACTGCTGAAAGTACACTGAAGGGCAAATCCATCGATGTGCAGCTCCACAAGTCCCAAACCAATCAAGCCAGTGGTGAGAAACAAACTTTACCAATTGACGAAAGCAAAGTAAAAACCTTGAGAGAAACCAGGCTCATTTGGGCACGACCATTTCTCATCTGGCCTAAAAACATGTTTTTTTTTTTTGGTTTTTGAAAACAATATCAGTATTATCTCAGTATTTTATGTGCTGTGGATGAGTGAGTGCTTGTGACAACCAAAACAGCTGTGGTGGACTACAGGACTGTGCGGACTATTTTCATAATTCAGTTCAGGTATTATTTTGACAGTGAGGACGTTTACATGGACACCAATAATTCGATTTTAATGCAATTAAGACAATTCTCTGATTAAGAGTCTGCTATGTAAACAGCGATTTTTAATTAATTTAATCCGATTAAGGTCATAATCAAGCAAAAGAGAAATCGAATTAAGACGTGGGGTATGCTGATTTTAGTCGCATTATTGAAGTGCAGTACATGCATGTAAACACCTTAATCAAACTATTACCGTCATGTAGGACATTTAACCGCATTTTGCGACAGGATAGTCACAGACACCTGCATCGTGAAATGCAGAGGTTTTTTTCTTCCATTTAGCATGCGGTATGAACTTCCATTAAAACAACTCTTCCAGCAGTTCATAGTTGCATCCAATATCTCGTTTGTCATGGGGGGCGTGCATGAAATGTTCCTGAATAAAAGTGAAACTGCAGTTAAAGTCGACAAATTAAAAATGAAACACCCAAAATTACATGAAACTCCGGCGGAAATGCGGATAGCGCGATGATGCAGTGACGTTAATCGAATTATGTGCTATAACATGTAAAATGGGATCATGAAAGAAACATTCAAAAAGTAACTCATGTAAACACCTTAATCTTATTATTGTCTTAATTAGATTAAAGCAAATAATTCGATTACTGATGTTCATGTAAACGTAGTCAGTGCTGCCATCGCTAAGCAAAAACTTTAAAAGATGCACAGCAAAAACTGATTTTATTACATATTCTAGTAAACGCTTTTCATGTACACACCTGAAAGACCAATTTATCAACACAGGCTCATTGTGAATATGGATACCCCTGTCTACATTTATGGAGATCGCAAATTATGTAGCCAGAGGTACGTCTCTTAAAATAATCTACACTTTTAAAATAACACTACGGTGTGGTGTGACGCCACCGCCGGCTTCTGTTCTTTTATTAACGCTACTGTCCTCTGTATGGACGGCTTTTCAGGTGTTACCAGTTTGCCTAGTAGCTCACCACATATGTCAGCAGACTTGGGAGTTGACCATGATGACGAGATACTAGGCCGGGGAAAAAATTGTTCCAGAAACCAGATAAAACAAAATCAAAAAATAAACTAAATAAATACACAAACAGGCTGAAAATGTGGTGAAATCACACAACAGCTTTTGCTTTCTAGATTGCTTTTGAAAACCCTATCGGTTGGGTTTAGGGACGGGGGTGGATGGGTTGGTCAAGCAATCAGTCAGTCATTCGACAGCAAGCTGGCCTGGGGTGCATTTCCCAAACAATGACGTAACTCGCGGCTGAACTATCATAGTACCATGCATCGTTTGGGAAAAGAACGATGTAGTGACGAGTGTTTCCCAAAACTCTTAGTTTCTCTGTCGCAGATCCATGGTTTGAACCACGTTAGTTATAAAGTAAAATGCCCATAATGATGCTCTAAATGGGATGGAGTAACTACTTTTTTAGAGAACAACCCCATCATTTCTTTGTGCAAATTATATTGTTTTACACGCACAAGCATTTAAAATAAAATCCAATATTAGTTTTGGTAAAAACATGCACTCGCTTTCCATATTAATTGAAATATATGTAAATGGCACATATAGGGCCAATGTTTGCTTTACTAATATTATTGAGAACTTTACATGTTCTATTCTAAAACATAAAATTACTTACAAAAGCTAACACTATTCTAATATCATATAAATCACATAAATAAACAAATAATAAGACTATTTATTAAGAAATGAAATGTAATATTTATTATTTATTAGAAAATGAAAGAAAAATCCTATTTTAATAATAATATTAATGATGATGATGATGGTGATGATGATTATTATTAAGTAGGATATTGTTTATTTATTTTTTGAAAAGTCTGCTTTTAATTTGAGCATGTGCAAACCACTGCAGATATGCTCTAACCAGCAGGCCCATGTCATATACAGTACAGATACTTCATAAATAATCTACTATAAATGAAAAGAATTAATGTATGCTATGTTTTTTTTTTTGTTTTCACAAGCTTTGGAGATGTAACATAAATTCCGCTTTTAAAAAATAGTCACCTATAGCTTTTGTCATGAGGCTGTGCTCAAAATGACATCAAAGTTTTCAAAGTGCACTGCGAAGAGAGCACAATTGTAAACATGAAGATCGCTAAAACTGAACTGCAAAAATACTTTGAAAGCAAATTACACCTAAGAGAGATGACCTTAATGCTTTTTTTATTTTTAATAATTCAAACTTTGAATGTTAGAATGTTCTAAATGAATAGGGCATAGGGGGATAAGTGGGAATAGAACACAGCCAGGAACTACGTTTCTAACTACAGCTCCAGAGGTGTCGTTTCAAGTGCTCAAGCTTGTGACGCAGTTTGCGAATGTTCGTTGAAGCGATGGATTTGGGAAACGGCAAATCAACAAACTATCTTTGTAACGACTGAACTTGCGACCTTAGTTGGCTAACGATGGTTTTGGGAAACACACCCCAGGTCGGCTGAAGTGTATATTGCGCCCTCTGATGGATTTATGTGAGAAGAGGATGCGCGAAAGAAATTTGAGATCATTAAAAAGCATACAAAGGACCTCTGGTGGATTTGCACAAACTGCGAACAGACGTACCTCCGGTTACATATTTCGCTGTCCCCAGAAATGTAGACCTGGGTATGTATCCGCAATGAGCCTGGGTTGCAATTTATACTTGCATGTTGATTCAATTCAATTTAAGTTTATTTGTACAGTATAGCGCTTTTCATGATAATGATTGTTTCAGCAGCTTTACAAAAGGTGCCCATTACCATCAAAATCAGAAAATTAAAGTACTTTGTTACCATATTAGTTACTAATAACTTTAACTAATTAACAATTAACTAATTACTAATAGCTTTTAACAGTTAAAGTTATTATATATAAACATAGTTAAACTGCAGTTATATAGTATGTCTATATGTACTGTACAAGTTCAATGAAGTGTATTATGGCCCGTTTCCACTGAGTGGTACGGTGGTACAGTTCAGTTCGGTACGCTTTTATGGCCGTTTTAACTGTAAAAATGTACCTAAAAGAGAACCGTACCATACCACTTTTTGGGTACCCTTTGCAAAGGGTACCTAGCACAGCAAAAGGATACCAAAAGACGGAGCTAGACTCGTGTGCACATCTATATTTAAAATAACGAACTTCTTGAGCTGATGATAATAACGTGCGTGTGATTATTGAAGTGCTTCTGACACCCGATCCTTTCAGAAACGGACAAACGCGAGAGTGAAGCTTGAAAAAACAAAGGAGAAGCCAGACAAAACAAAGGAGCAAATGATTCTTTCACCAACCTAAACCATGAACATGGATCTGTATGTGTTCATATATGTTGCATTTATTTTAAAGACGGAATGCAGCCATACGTACCTCTGGCTACATAATTCACGATCTCCATCGATGTATATAGGGCTACGTTTTCAGAATGAAAAACGTAATATTGTAAGAATGAGATCATACAAAATAAAAATTTGCTACTAAATCTAAAAGTTACAAATTGCCATGAGATAGCATTGAACAAACCAGCAAACAAACATATTTTTAAACCTCTTATTGCTGTCTAGTACAGTAGAAACAGCAGCGATATTAAAGAAACCTCATTTGTGATTAGGTTTGTTTGTTTGCGCACATTACCTTGTGTTTTCCCCACACACATATGCTCACCCAGCAGTTACAGCAGCACAGATGGCTTCATCCATCAGCCCAATGTGACTGCTTTACAGACCACACCAGTGAGTTGACGGACACCAGCACTGACCAATCAGAAGCCCGGTCCGACCGGAGTCCTGTCACCTCTTAATACATCATGTGACGGTCCGTCTGGCTGTCCTGTAAATGTGTAGATCAGGACGGGTGACAGTCTCACGGCCCTTGCGGTAAAAACCTCGCGGCAGTGATGGATGTGGAGTCCAGAGAGAACATCAATCAAAAGCACAACAGGAAACAGCAGTGCAGCCTGACGTGGGTTTTTGTGAAACAAGACTCTAATTAGAGGATGCGATTCAGGAGATTTCACATCACTCGCTGCCAGAAATTACTTTCTGGATCAGGAGATTTGCTTTGTTTTCAAGTTAAAATACTGTGGAGATATATTTAAAGACTGTAAAATGGTTTTTGAAAGAACATACTTAAGCTTGCCAAAAGCTGAATTTATTTCATAAATACTATTAAAAAAAAAGTATAATATTATAATTTTAAATTTGAATATACCTTATTTTTATCTGCTGAATAAATAACTGCAAATTGTCAGCATCATTACTCCAGTTTTTGGCAATCCTTTAGAAATCATTTTGTTATGCTGAATTGTTGCTTAAGCAACATTTTTTGGGATACTGCTTGAAGCTGCTTAATATTTTTGTGGAAACTAAGTGTTATATATATATATATATATATATATATATATATATATATATATATATATATATATATATATATATATATATATATATATATATATATATTTTTTTTTTTTTTTTTTTTTTTTTAGAATTTTTTTAATTTGAAACTTAACATAAATAATTTTCAACAGAAGCTGAACATTATTTATTTTTAACAGAACATTATTTGTGACATTGTTCATTCATTCATTCATTTTCCTTCGGCTTAGTCCCTTATTTATTAGGGGTCACCCTGACATATCATATGTCACCCTAACATATCATATGTTTTATGCAGTGGATACCCTTCCAGCCGCAACCCATGCTGGGAAAAAACCCACACACTCTCATTCACACACATACACTTTGGCCAATTTAGTTCATCCAATTCACCTATAGCGCATGTCTTTGGACTGTGAGGGAAACTGGAGCACCCGAAGGAAACCTACGCGAACACAGGGAGAACATGCAAACTCCACACAGAAATGCCAACTGACCCAGCCGGGACTCGAAACAGCGACTTTCTTGCTGAGGGGCAACAGTGCTAACCATATGCCACTGTGTCGCCTTTTGTGACATTACACACTCAAAAAATGACTTTTGCTGCTTGTTCAAACTTATTTAAAATGAGTTGGGACAACTTAATTGTTTTGTTTTCAGTCCACTTAAATTTGTAAAAACAACCTAATCAACTTGTTTTGGGACAACTTGAAGGAATTGTGTGGAACGCATCATTTTTTATAGTGTAAATAATTAACTTTTACATGAATCAACTTAATATATCATTGCTGAATAAAAGTGTTTCTTGCTAAAAGCAAATGAAAAAATCTTATAAAAAGTCTTCTATTATTACCATTTTAAATTGAAATATACTTTTTATAGTCTGCTAAAATGAATAAATGCAAATTAGCATCACTAATCCAGTTTTTAGTAATCCTTTAGAAATTTTGATATGGTTAATCGGTGCTCAAGAAACATAAAAAAATGAGGGATACTGCATAAGCTGCTTAATATTTTTGTGGAAATTGATTCTTTAACATCTTAACATTACAAATTTTAAACAGAAACTAAGTATTACTTTTAATCGAACCTTTTTTGTGACATTATTCACTGCTTGTTCAAACTACTTATTTAAAATGAGTTGAAACAACACCATTTAATGTCATTAAAAAAGAATTTGGGAATTGTTTTATGTTTAATCCACTTAAATTTGTAAAAACAATTAAGTTAACTTAATAGACTTGTTTTGGGACAACATGAAGGAATTGTGTGGAGCCCAGTATTTTTTTTTTTTTTTGTGTAAATATTTTACTTTGCCACAGCCACATCACCCTGCAGCCCAAGATCGGTTACTCACTGAAGCTAAGCAGGGCTGAGCCTGGTCAGTACCTGGATGGGAGACCACATGGGAAAACTAGGTTACTGTTGGAAGTGGTGTTAGAGAGGCCAGCAGGGGGCGCTCGACCTGTGGTCTGTGTGAGTCCTAATGCCCCAGTAAAAGTGAAGGGGACACTACACTGTCAGTGGGCGCCGTCTTTCGGATGAGACGTTAAACCGAGTTCCTGACTCTCTGTGGTCATTAAAAATCCCATGGCACTTCTCGTAAAGAGTAGGGGTGTAACCCCGGTGTCCTGGCCAAAGTCCCTCAATTGGCACTTACCCATCATAGCCTCCTAATCATCTCCATCCACCGAATTAGCTCTATCACTGTCTCTTCACTCCACCTATAGCTGGTGTGTGGTGAGCGCACTGGCGTCGTTGTCCTGTGGCTGCCGTCGCATCATCCAATGGATGCTGCACACTGGTGGTGGTGTGGAGAGACCCCTCTCATGATTGTGAAGCACTTTGGGTGTATGGCCATACACAATAAATGCGCTATATCAATACACATTACATTACATTACATTACATTCACATAAATCAACTTAATATATCATTGCTGAATAAAAGTGTTTCTCTGCTAAAAGCAAATGAAAAGAATCTTATGACTCAAAACTTTCATGATTTTCCTTAAGAAGCAAAGCTGCACACGTTTATTTAAAAATATATTGCATGTATGTGCAATATTAATTATAAATTAATATATTAATAAAAATATATTACAAATGTAAGTGGATTGAACATAAAACAATTACAACATAGACTCATTCTGAAAACATAGGCCTATATACACTCTACAGTGCGTACGCCGTTCCTTTTCTCGCTTACCAGCTGACCGCTTACCTCCATATGGACGGCTCTCCCTCTGTTGCCAGTTTGTCCGTTAGCTTGCCATGTACATCGGTGGACTTGAGATGCTGAGAGGAGTTGAGTTGAGTCGGGCAAAGAACAGTTCCAGAAAGCAGGTAAGACAAAAACAGAAGCCAAAAAATAAATAAATAAATAAAAAAACAAGTAAAAAACAGGGTGAGAATGTGGTAAAATCTGAAAACGTGGTAAAACTCAGGCGAGGGCTTTTCTATTTATGCATTGCCTTTTAAAACGGTCGGTTGGGTTTAGGAAAGTGGGTAAGCGCAGGTCATTCGGTGCTTTTAAAAACACTATTGTTTGGGTTTACGAAAGGAGGAGGGTAAGTCAGTCGATCGGTCAGTCAGTCAGTCAACAGCAGCCTCTGGTGGATTTATGTGAGAACAGCATGTGTGAATGGCACTCGAGAGGAATTTGAGATCTCAAAAACATACACAGCAGCCTCCGGTGGATTCGCGAAAACAAAAACTGAAAAAAAAAAAAAAACGTACATCCTAGGACGTATTTGGCACTCTCCAGAAATGTATATAGTGGTATGTTTTCAGAATGAGCCTGGGCTGAATAATTAAGTTGCCCCAGTCAGTCAGTCGACAGCAGCCTCTGGTGGATTTATGCAAGAACAGCAGGTGCAAATGGCACTCGCGAGAGAAATTTGAGATCTCAAAAAGCGTATACAGTGCCCTCTGGTGGATTCGCGAAAACAAAAACTGCAAAGAAACGTCCAGAAATGTATATAGTGGTATGTTTTTAAAATGAGCCTGAGTTGAATAATTAAGTTGCCCCCATAAAAAAAAAAAAAAAACTCAAGAATTGTATTGTTCCTATTCATGTTAAATAAGTAGTTTAAAAAAGCAGCAAAGTCTCTTTTTTTTGAGTGTAGGTTATTCATGTCAAATTGATGACGAGCCCCCACTTTATGTTACGACCCTGGTCTAGGGACAAGGCCGCAACATAAAAGACCACTTGACAAATAAAAATCACTTTAATAACCCGTTGGTGTCGGGTCTCTTTATTTGTCTTTTTTCTTTTTCTTTTTTTATATCACCCAAAAGCGTGAAGCCTATTACCTCGGAGTGGAACCACAGGAAAATAATAAACAAAAAGGTACACTCTAACTAAACACCCAAATGAAACTAACTAACCTCAACAAAAATAACAGAAATAAAAATACAAAAACTACTCCTACCTCCCTAACCAGATATAAAAAAACAAGAGAAAATATTTACAGAAAATAAAAGGTGGTGTCCAACCCCTACTGCTTCTTACCGTGTACAATACAATATTTACAGTGTCAACAAACAAACCAAACAAGATAATAGTAGGGGGAAACACGGATGAATATACCACAAAGGAGTTACACAAAACGAAAACACAATCAACGATACACTAAGCAACAAGAATGAAATACAACAGCTTCAAACAAAATGCCAACCAACAATCGCTCTTCCCGTCCTACGCCCGTTCTTTCCTTTTTAAAAGTCGCCCTGGGTCACTCCAGCCAATCCCAGGGCACGTCGTCTGCGTGACTGGGCGGGGCCTACAGATGTAAGAGAGAAGGAGAGAGAGACAGACACACACACACAGGCTGCGTCCGAAACCGCCTACTATTCAGTAGGTACTGCATTTGAATTTAAACGTACTACTCGGCCGTTGGAAAAGTACGTTCTATACAGTATGAATGTGAGCAGTATGAATGGAATTCGGACGTACTACATCTGCCATTTTGTCATGGTCACGTGACCTACCTGCGTCAGTTGCGTCGCTTCACGTCCATTCATAAATTCTCTCGCGGGGCATCATGGGATAGCGCAGCGTCCATGGGATGCGCACTTCAGAATCTCGCCGGAAGTAGTAAGTCATCCGGGTACTTCTCGCATACTGATTTACGAATTCTAAGAATTCGGACATACTACTCGGCTCGCATACTGATTTAAGCGTACTGTATAGTATGGAAGTATGCGGTTTCGGACGCAGCCACAGACACACCTGCCATCGTAACACAATAAATGTTTCACAGGTGTCCATGTTAAATTAAAGTTCACTTCTACAGGTTATGAGCTAATGTTTATAAATAATCAATAAATGATTAATGCCTGTCCACTTTACAGTATATTACAATTAATGCTAATACTGTTTATAACTCATTAAGATTCATTACTATTTTCGCTGTGAATCTGCAATCATTTTATATTTGAACAATGTAGAAGTGTAAAATTATATAAACATATGCACATTTGCTCTTGATTAGGTAACCATTTTAAAGCTCTTTCAGACAACAGAGTTGCGTCACGGCCCTATAGGCAAGCTTGTTCAAAAGGCCAAATGAATTGTTCATGTCACCAGAAAACTCACACTCTCAGTAGCTGTTCTCACAACTAGAGAGTGAGAAAAACACAAGACTGAACTCAGAAATATGTCTTCTCTGACACACTTTTGCTTCTCAAGTAAACATATTTCATTTTAACGATGTTAAACTGGAGAAAAAGACAAAACACTGATTAAGAAAGTAGCGTACAGTGTAAACGAAAGAGAGCAAATAAACCGAGATGAAGCTGTGATATGCTGCCTATGTGTGTGTTTATGCCCGCTGTACAGCGCCAGCCATATGTCAGCATTCTGTGGTCACATCTGTCGAAGGGGGCACTCGCAGATTGGGTGTGTGTGTGTGTGTGTGTGTGAATGTGTGTGTATAAGAGAGGGAGAGCGGGAGAGATTTCCGAGTCCTATACGCCTGCCATATCTCATATTCATGTCTCTTTCTGTCACCTGTTCATTTGTATGGCTGTGACAGATCTCATTATGGCTTTGGCACCGCTTCAGCCCGTCTTGCCAATGCAGCATTTCGGGCTGGAATTTTTTCACCCGCGTGCGCTTGTTCTGCAACGCGTGCGCCCGCATCACCAATTACTGCTGTTGTCCGCTGCTACAAACATGACAGAAACAATAGCATTAATTATCTGTACACAGATAGTGCAGTCTGAGCGTGTCGACGGTGACGGCGTCAGCTGCCTGGAGTGTTTTAATTGTCGATTAGCTAACGAGGGCCTAATTAACAGGGAAAAACTCTTAGTTGCAATCTGTCCTGCATAATGTTAGGAATATTGTCGTGGCTGCAAGATGGGGATTGGTGACTGTACATTTGACATGGAGGTTATAGGCTAGGACCTGAAGTTAGAGTTATTGTTTGTAACCTGTTAACAGAATATTGACGCGTAGGTTAGGGATAGTTCACCCAAAACTGAACTTTTCCTGTTAATTTACTCACCCACAGGTCATCCATTTCTTTCTTCATTTGAACATTAAAGGTCTCTTGAAATTAAAAGGAAGTTTTTTAAACGTTAGATTCATACCTGTCAACATTGGCATGTGAAAATAAGGGATAACCCCCCCAAATAAAATAAATAAAAATAAATAAATAAATATGCTCATCTGGAGCTGTTTCACTGTAAATAAACTTCTGAAATGATCAGTAATACATTTTTATTATTATTTATAAAGGATATAATAATTTGTAAACATTAGAAAAAGCTGCAAATAAATTAGCAAACAGTTCAGCTCATTAAAACTATTAGCTATTATAAAGAAATAGAATTAAGTTATTAAATCTAAACTTTTCTTCACTGTATAATTTAAACATTCTGATTAAAGAGCAGCGAATGAATCTCTCATTTAGATTTTTTTTGGTTTGATTACATTAAATAACAGAGCTGTCACTTTAAAACTGCACAGATCTATATTGAAAGCATTTGACTGTTTTCCTAACTGTTAATGCTCATTTAAGACAAAATTTGTTGTGTTTAAAAGAAAACCCAACAAGATCGACATGTCTAGTTGTTGTTGTTGTTGTTGTTATTATTATTATTTATTCATTCATTCATTCATTTATTTTATTTTCGGCTTAGTCCCTTTATTAATCTGGGGTCGCCACAGCGGAATGAACTGCCATTATTATTATTATTATTATTATTATTATTATTATTATTATTATCATTATTATTATTAGGATGTGTATATGTCTGTTTAAACACACACCCAAAACCCAGTGTCCACTTGAGCTCAGCATCAAATCGTGTATGTACAGAATCCGCTTGGGAAACAGCGTCTATTATCACTATGGAGCGCATCAGCTGACAGTCATGTATCTTTATATGAACTGACTGTTTTGAGGATTGCATAGGGGCAATGGCGCCTGTAATGAAAAGGATATGAATTGCGCCGTTTTTATGTTTAATTCATAGTGTTTCTATGCCTAAATAAAATGAAAGCACAGAACCGATTCACATTAAAGAGCAAGGGCGGCCCCTGGTGGTTCGGCGGTATGGGTTGCAAATAGGGAGGATCGGCTCTTCTCAGAAATATAAAAAATACGGGAGAAATACGGGAAAATACCTTTACGGGATGACAGCGGGATAGAACTGTAAAATACGGGAAATTCCCGGGAAAAACGGGAGGGTTGACAGGTATGGTTAGATTCAGTTTGTTTGTTTTAAGGATATCTAGTGTGCTAAAAAAAAAAATTTTTTTTTGCATGTGCATTTTTCTCATCTTTGTTAGTTAGCTTGTTACTGATGTATTTGTGTAAATACAATGTATTTTGCACTTGTTGTGTAGTGTTTTACTTAATTAACTTGTTTTTTTGTGAATTTGAGAATTCAATACAGATTTTCAATGAATCATCTTCCGACCAATAGTGTTGTTTTGAACTTTCTGGGTGATACATATAATAGCTTTAACTGTTCAAAGCTATTAGTTACTAGGTAGGTAATTATTCATTCATTCATTTTCTTTTCGGCTTAGTCCCTTTATTAATCCGGGGTCGCCACAGCGGAATGAACCGCCAACTTATCCAGCGTGTGTTTTACGCAGCGGATGCCCTTCCTGCCGCAACCCATCTCTGGGAAACATTCACACTCATACACTACGGACAATTTAGCCTACCCAATCCCAGTTTGGACTGTGGGGGAAACCGGAGCACCCGGAGGAAACCCACGGGTGAACATGCAAACTCCACACAGAAACACCAACTGACCCAGCCGAGGCTCGAACCTGCGACCCAGCGACCTTCTTACTGTGAGGCGACAGCACTACCTACTGCGCCACTGCGTCGCCGGTAGGTAATTAGTTAAAGTTATTAGTAACTAATAAAGCTATGGTGACTAATAACCTTAAAGGGGTGATCCACTACGATATCATATTTTAAACTTTAGTTGATGTGTAATGTAGCTGTGTGAACATAAACAACATCTCTGAACGTAAGACGCTCAAAGTTCAATGCAAAGGGAGACATTGGCTTTTACAGAGTTAGCTTAGCAAAGCCAACAGCAAACGAACTTTGGGGACTACAAAAAAATACATCCTGACTAGTGAGATCACAAGGGCTTCCGGTTATGTACATTCACCACACGCACACACCCTGCACAGCGAAGGGGCGTGGCCAGAGGTGCTGTAATGTTCCAGCAGAGAAAGCTAAAATGCTGTCCAAACGCTGCTATTTTCACAGAGCATGTTCTGTTTCTGTATTTGAGTTTCCAAAGGACACGACACAAAGAGAGAAGTGCTTACAATTTAATTTTAATTATGTTGCAGAAAATTGTACAAAATATATAGCTAGCATTTGACAAAGGACAGGTTCCAGAATCTCTCTCAGTTCAGTGCTGAATTCAGCTAAAAATTCCTCCAACCGACAAAGCTGTGGATTGTGAGCCACAACCTGTAAGTGTTTTTATTTGTTAAAATTGATCAACTACATGCACAGTTTTTCGCGGTAATGGTATGTTGTAGCGAGGATGTGAACAAGGATGTAAACAATGAGAAATGCTGTTTAGCATGGCTAACAATTTAGCTATAGATTCATATTTATCAGTCAAACCACAATCTTCACCAGCACTGCAGTGTCTTTCTATGCGGACGCTTTCACTGTCTTTCTATACGGACACTTTCAGTGTCTCTTTATGCAGCCGCTTTCTGTGCGTCAAATGACAAAAGATTGCAAAAGAAATGAGAATGTTTCATATTACTTACACATGCTTATTCCGAATATATGTGAAAGACACTTGTCAGATGTTATTTTAAAAAAGCAGGCTTGAGCTGTGTCCTCTTCATTTTTCTGTCTGATTCAGGCAGCTAACACTGCTAACAGCTACTCTGACTGACACTGTTTACACAGCACAAAAGTGCATGCTTGTAGGGGCGTGACGTGGAGCCAATCCGCGAATCACAGCACATTATGTTAGCTGACTAATCAGAGCCTCTGAAGGGTGGGCCTTTGAGAAGAACTAGGAAATATGACAGTTGTTTTCATGTTAGCAGAGTAGCTGTATATAATCAAAGTAAGATATATGAATATAATATGAAAATAACATGATTTTCTACAAGTGAAGCATGAGCATGCATTGCTTTGCATCTTATAAAAACAACCAAGCCTTAAAAATAAACTGTGGACCACCCCTTTAACTTTTCTGAATTTGACTATAATAATGTGCACCTTTTGTAAAGTTGCTTTGAAACAATTATTGTGAAAAGCGCTATACAAATACAATTGAATTGAATATTTTTGCTTTATTTTGGATTTCTGTGCATTTAATCAGAGTAAGAGCAAAACACAGAAAAAATTATAGGCTACTCTGGAGTTTGGGTGTGTAAGTTGTGTACTTAAACAAATATACAGAAAAAAAGTCTCTGAAAAAACAGTCACTGACTTGCATTACATTGAAGGTGTACATTTGATCAGTTTTTGCTATTCCTGGCTGTCACACTCATTGGCAACCTTTGCGTTGATAGTGTCGTGCATTAATTAAACTAAATGAAGGCCCGTAGCTCAAAAAATAAAGCTCAGTGTTGCTTATTGACTGTGAAACTGCTCCGAAAGAGCAGGAGTTGGGGTTCATTTTAGGTTTCATTTAAGTCTAGAGCTGGATTGGCAATGTTAATATATTGCATGTGGATTGAATATACAACCCATCCACTGTACTACATGGGCGTTTCACACCTGGCTCATTTGGTGAGCATGCTGCAGAATGTGGTGTTTTTTCTTCCTTAGCTTAGTTTGTTGTGGTATACATGAACACAGTAATCACGCTTGTATCTTCATTAAAACAACCAGTCCGAGATCACCTGAACACGGTGGTCTTGGCCCACTTGAAATAGCAAATTTGTCACAGATTTAATCCCTGTTTCTGAAGAAAGTATGCGATCTACAGGTGTGAAATGTCATATGCATGTACCTAGTTTCCTTTGTTCCTGTTAGTTTCCCATTGGTAATTAGCTCGCACCTGTTCTGTTTCTCATGATTATGTTTCCTTGTTTATTGAAGCCCTTCGTTTCCTCACTTCTGAGGCTGCTCTCATTTTTTGTTGAAATGCAGATGTTGTTCTGATTCCTCTATGGATTAGGACGCTATTTTTGGATTTGCATGTATATTTGTAAGCATAATTTGTATATTTGTAACCCAGAACCAAATATTTTGTGACATTTCTCTTTCTTTTGTTTGAGTGGGAGCCTCCTTCAATTCATCTCCCGCCCCCTCCCAATTACCCCTTTTTTCCTGGGAAACTCCATTAATTTATATGGCCAAAAGCTGGCTATATGAATAATAATCACATTCATATTCTGTCAATGTTGTACATTTGCCATATCTTGTATGAAATGATTCACCTCACACAATCAACGCAACATACCTTTATATATATTTTTTAAATATTACAGTATATTACCGTATAATACTGTAATATGTTTCTTACTCCCTATTTGATCCTGTATAACTATAATAGCTTGCATGATTTGGTGTGATATATGAGCAGATTGGAGTTTTACTTATCTAAAAATGTTCTAAGGGCAGAAAGGAAAATGATTGGTTCACAGATTCAACCAATGAATTTGAAGCAGAGACGGGGCTTATGTGCTTGGAAATGTGGAGGGAAAAATCCGAAGATACGTTACACAGACAGAATTCGTGGGTTGTTTTCATTGAACGGTAAGTGATTTTGAGTTTAAATTGGTTCAAATCATGAGATAAACACCCTCAGTATGTTTACTTTTATAACTAAGAAACTGCATATAACGTCTATAATAAATGTTCTCCCGTGTATGATTTGATTGCTGATCAGTCGACCGCACCAAAGCAAGTTCGCCTATATGAACTAAGTGACCGTTAGATTTAATCGCATTTGTAGCACAATGTATACATTTTCAGGTGACATTTTCGCATTAACATTTTTATTTGGGTTAAAATTCCAAGATGTAGAATCATTGATTGCGATGTACAGTGTCCACAGTCATGGAGTGAATGACAGTAACACATACTGTAATAAACAACAGCAGCACATTGTATAAAGATATTGAATTTACAGTTGACTGCCTGAAATATTTGACTGCGTGTCACGGCATCCCAAACGACTAAAGCGATATAACCATAGAAATCTCCACTGTGCTGAGCAGGAGCGCTTCTTACTGAACAGCACATCATCGATGACGTAAGCGTGCCCAGGCCTGAATGCAATGTGAGTGCGGGCTGTCGGGGGAGACGGGAGGGGGGACAAGCGTGCTTCAAGGTTCAAGGCAACTGTACATAGTGTAAGTACGCCCTTAGTTTAATCAGGTTTATAGTATATATTATGGTAATAACTATACATTTCTGGACATTTCCAGTTCCAATGTTATTGTTTTTACAAAAGTGGTCTAAATGCACAATTTTGCCCTGAGGCAACAAATGAAAAACTACCATTTTAGTATACAGATAATTACAAAAAGTGTTTTTTCTCAATCAAATATGCTTCTTCACATATCCACGCACATCACACATATTTTTAATAAAAAGATATTTAAATTTTAACATGTTAAAAAGTTAAATCTATCTTACATTCCGCTGGCAGTGTGCTCAAGCAGGTCATGGTTCCAAAAATGGCTCTTTTGCCTCCAGAGGGCAGGTCAAATCCACGCCCACATCAAATTTCATTGGTCACCAACTTATTATTAGTTTTTTTTTTGGAATATTTTATTTAAAAAAAATTAAAGGGGGCCAAAAAACTGTGTTGTGTACAACATAAGCTCATTCTGAAAACATAGCCCTATATATATTTCTGGAGATTGTTAATTATGTAGCCAGAGGAACGTATGGCTGCATTTCATCTTTAAAATGAATGCTACAGGGTGGTATGACGTCGTTGCTTTTTGCGCTTATCAGCTGACCGACTACCCCCGTATGGATGGATTTCCCACTGTTACCAGTGTTACGTGTTTAAGATGTTTAAGTGGGATGCTGCAACATTTAGGTGAGACAGATGTAATGTGTGCGACAGATCAAGGATGAGGCAGGAATCAATGCTCTATTAAGGCTTTTTTTACTCCATGGTTTAACAATATGTAAATGAAAAAAAAGAAATAAACATTTACAATTATTCTCTTTAAACGAAAACAATGAGAGCAAGCCAAATCAAAGAAATTAACAAAACAAAACAATCCTTAAATCTAAAGTCTAAACTAGGCGACAAAAATAAATAATGAAAATGAAACCGACATCTTCAGTGCACACGACACCCGATATAAACTAATTAACTAATTAAACAAAACTCAAAATTACATAGGTGGCAAAACACTCAAACTAATCTAACAAAAATCTATCCAAACTAAAACCAACCTAGGTAACACTTTACAATAACAGTACATGAATAATGATGTATTAATATGTAAACTAAACATTACTTTATTATGAATTAATGATGAGTTAAAGTGCGCACTAATCATGAACTAACTTGAACTACAACATGAGTCACATGAGTTCATGTGTGAATAACGGTTACCTTAATTACTTGTTAGTACATGTTGTTAATTAATGTATTAGTTAACATTTAAGTTTAAGCTAAATGTAACCAACATGAACTCATGAGCTGTCAATGTATGATTATGTCATGACTTTACTTGGAGGGGCACATCATCATTAACTCATCCTTAACTACTCATGAACTCCTGTTCATGCTGATGTTGACAGAACACTTTTCTATTGTTATTCAGTGTAAACTGACTAGTTGGACGTGCATAAGGAGTTCATGAGTAGTTAAGAATGAGTTAATGATGATGTGCCCCTCCAAGTAAAGTCATGACATAATCATACATTAACAGCTCATGAGTTCATGTTGGTTACATTTAGCTTAAACTTAAATGTTAACTAATACATTAATTAACAACATGTACTAACAAGTAATTAAGGTAGCCGTTATTCACACATGAACTCATGTGACTCATGTTGTAGTTCAAGTTAGTTCATGAATATTGCATACATTA
Organism: Danio kyathit; assembly: GCA_903798195.1. Lineage (NCBI taxonomy): Eukaryota > Metazoa > Chordata > Actinopteri > Cypriniformes > Danionidae > Danio > Danio kyathit. Next base: position 10,567,173 of record LR812532.1, on the reverse strand, counting down.
ACTCATCATTAATTCATAATAAAGTAATGTTTAGTTTACATATTAATACATCATTATTCATGTACTGTTATTGTAAAGTGTTACCCACACCTATCAAGAAGGTCATAGGCTCAGTTTAGAATCACACAACAACTATCAAATCATTTTACTTAAAGCCAACGAAGTTTAACAAGTAAACTCGAATTACCACAGTAAAACTGAGATAATAAATCACTACAGTCTAAGCATGTCAAAACAAATTGCGTGGAGCACAAAAGGTATGTTGAGGCAGATCGCACACCACACACTGGTCTGTCGGGGCTTTAAATGCTTGCTGCTTGTCCGGGGATTAGTGGAACCGACACCGTCATAATGATGATGGAGTGGGGTGAGAAGCGGAGAGGAGGGTGAGATAAATAAATATACAAAGAAAAAAAAACTAACATCAAACATAACACCAGTTTGTCTAGTATCTCGCCATGTACGTCGGCAGACTTGAGATACAGAAAGGAGTTGACCACGACGACAGGGTTGGTTCAGAGAACAACAGAAAGCAGGTAAGATGGTTCCAGAAAGCAGGTAAGACAAAGGCCCAATCCCAATTCTACCCCTTAGCCCTTCCCCTTACCCCTACCCCTCGTTTTGCGCGTGCCTGCCAAGGGGTAGGGCTGTCCCAATTCTCTTTAGCTTGAAGGCGTAGGGCTAAGGGCAAGGGGTATACACCCCTTCGAACGAAGATTTTCCAGAAGCACACTTTGAAACGAAGGGGTAAGAATATTTCCCAGAATACACCTGCCACAACGACAGTATAGCTGAACCCGAAAGTAAGGAGATCCACAAATAAGTATTTTTTGTCATTATTACGAATTTTTACGACAAACAAACACATGTTTTATTATATTCATAACCGCGTTCATGTTTTACGGTCATGCTTTTTAAAAAAAACGCAAAAAAAAAAAACGCTAAATTTCGCGATCTATAATCCCTAATAATAACTCCTGTACAGCAGTCCTACAACATTCTGACACTCGATAACACTCGAATACCCTGTCAGAGCTGTCTAGTGGCTGAAAATGAGCTTTTTACAGTGTCTGCTATAATGTTAATGTTGTTTTCGTGTGTTTACATAGATGAATATGGCCACTGTGTAAATACACAGTACAGTTACGATCTTATTGCCACATTAGATCGTTATGATAACATAATATATGCCTTCAGTGATTTCCTGAAGATAAACACTACAAAATAACCCTTCTGGAATAACTACAGCAGTCGCGATCGTCTGATCTCATATGAAGCAAGAGATCGTGATGACTTATGATGACGTGTGCGGGGGTTGTAGTGGCGTCCCAATTCTTAGGGGTAAATTTGAAGCCCTTCCCCTTAACCCTCTGTTTGAAGGGCCAAGGGGAAGGGCCAAGGGGAATTGGTAGGGGTACAAAAATAGAATTGGGATTGGGCCAAAAACTGTCAGGGTTCTGCCACTCTGGTCTTGCAAATTCTTGTTTGGTGGCAGAGTCCGGACACTAGCTCTGTCCTGTCCATGTCCTGTTGTGCTTGGCTCGAGTTTTCTCGGGTCGGGCACTCGTTTACTGTCATTGTGTGTGTGTGTGTGTGTCTCTGGGTGCGCGCTGTCCTGAGTGCGTGCGGGCCGTGCGTGCTCCCGCTTGATGCGGACGTGTACGGCCTGCTTGTTTTGTTCTGTCTGCATCGCGCTGTTTCATTCTCAGCGTCTCAGTCTGGTTGGTTTTGGTTTCGGTTGGCGCTGGGATGAAGCATGCGCGGTGCTTATGTGTGAGCGCACGGTAAGATGTTTTCATCTATCGTGTGCTTGTGTCTTGCGTCTGTTGGTGTTGTCTAAGCATGTGTTTGGATGTTTACATTGTGACCGCCTGCTTTTTGTGGTGTGCTTCTGTGTTGTCTTGAGAACACGCGGTTAATGAGTTCTCTCATTGGCTGCGTGTTCTAGTCTTGTATTGTCTTGCCCTATCCTCCTTGTTAACCCATTATTAGTTTATCATGTTCACCTGTTTGTGTGTTAATTTACTTCAGCTTAAAATCTCCTCATGTCTGCTGTCCTGTGCCAGTTCGTCATCGCCTTGTCCAGTCCTGTCTAGCTCTGATCCCTGCCAGCTTGCCCAGTAAAGTTTGTTTGTATGTTTTGTTAATGTTTTCCCCCTCGGGGTAGTTTGTTTTACTGTTTTGCCTTTTATTTTTATTCTGTTATAAATAAATACCCATTTATTCCTGCACCTGAGTCCTCGCTCCTTTCCCCCACCAAGAACCGTGACAAAAACAGAATCCAAAAAATTGAATAAACAAGTAAATAACAGGGTGAGAATGTGGTAAAATATGAAAACATGGTAAAAATCAGGCGAGGGATTTTTTTTTTCCTGGATTGCTTTTAAAACTGTCGGTTGGGTTAAGGGAAGTGGGTGGGCGGGTCAATCGGTGCTTTTGAAAACACTATTGTTGGGTCAGTTGATCGGTCAGTCAGTCGACAGCAGTCTCTGATGGTTTCACACGAGAAGAGCAGGCACTAATGGCACTCACGAGAGAAATTTGAGATCTCACAAAGCGTGCATAGCGGCCTCTGGTGGATACACAAAAACTGCAAAAAAAAACGTACCTCCTGGGACGTATTTGGCGCTCTCCATAAATGTATATAGCGGTACATTTTCATGAGCCTGGGTTGGTTGTGTACCCTTTACACAACAGATTGACAGACTTATGCAATGCAGATCATTACATTCATTGAAAAAATAGCAGTATTGGTCTTGTTTAGTGTATTTAAGAACAGAGTTAAGACCAATTATCCTTCAAGCACTAAAAGAATCATTAACGCAATCGTTAAGAAACCGTAACCATTAAGTAGACTCCCAACCAGAAACATTCAATTCCACTTGATTCCCATCCCTAACGTTAATGCTGGTTAAAAATAATCCCTGACTCACTTTTTGGGAAATGTTGTGAAGTGCAGTGTGTGGTAATGTGTGCGTGAAGGTAATGGCTGTTAACGCAGCGTTCTGCATTGTGAGGAGCGCATTTGATAATGTCAGACGGATAATGTATGAAGTGTCAGGGAAGATGATTTGCTCTCTTCTCATCCCTCCGTGCTGCATATGGCCCTTATTGATTAAGATTAAACCCTCATCCTTTCTGCTTATTAAAATATTGATCAGGGAGCAGAGAGCAGCCGACGGGGGAGTCCAAAATGAAACTGGTGTGTGTGTGTGTGTGTGTGTGTTTGAGAGAGATTTTTGTGCAAGTATGTGCCTATAATCCTGTTGTCAGCTCCTTTTTTATGTCGTTGGACAATAAAATGGTACAATGACACTTATTAAAACGATGTTATTAATTGTACAGTGAAAGCTAAACAGATGGCATGACAGTGATAAACAATGCAGTGTGTGTCTGCGTCTGGAGACAAGTTAAAGTGTTTGCTTAGAGGATGTGTGTATGTTAATGCGTTATTGTGTGTTTAATGTCACTTACAAAACAATACTACACTATTAGGATAGTTTTCTGAAAGCATACCATGGTAATGTTGTGAAAAGATAATATTTGTGTGTTTGAGGTGTGATGATGTCTTTAATGTCACTTACAAAACACTATTAGGATAGTTTTCTGAAAGCATACCATGGTAATGTTGTGAAACTATTTTTAAAAAGTTGTGTGTTTGTGGTGTGATTGTGTGTTTAATGCACTTACAAAACAGTATTAGGACAGTTTTCTGAAAGCGTACCATGGTAATGTTGTGAAACTATTTTTAAAAAGTTGTGTGTTTGTGGTGTGATTGTGTGTTTTATGCACTTACAAAACAGTATTAGGACAGTTTTTGAAAGCGTACCATGGTAATGTTGTGAAAAGATAAAACTGTTGTTTTTTGTGTGTGTTTTTGAGGTGTGATTGTGTGTTTAATGCACTTACAAAACAGCATTAGGACAGTTTTCTGAAAGCGTGCCATGGTAAAGTCTTATAACTTACAAGAAAAGACTAAAATGCAAACTTTTTTGGGTTTGCCAAAACATCAAAGTGCAAAGACTTATGAGAACAACATCATGTTTTTACTTCATTGCATCAATCGAGTGTTTAAAATAACTTTGTGAACTGATGTGCATTCTGTTGGATCAGATTAAGTCTCCATGTCACTTAAATCAGATTCAGCCCTGGATGCTATATCCTGTCAGAATACCTTAGGAGAGCTGTCGAATACCCAAAACCTGTCTGTTAACGGCAATGCTCGTCTGCAACCCAAAACTGTGTAACAGTCTTCTATCAGCCAAGAAGTTGACTGTGAAAAGCCAGAGAAGAGATGAAGATGTTTAAAATGATCAGAATTTATTGAATAATCTAGGTTGTGCAGTGCATCCGGAAAGTATTCATAGCGCTTCACTTTTTCCACATTTTTTATGTTACAGCCTTATTCCAAAATGGATTAAATCCCTTAGTTTCCTCAAAATTCTACACACAATACCCCATAACGACATTGTGAAAAACGATTTTTTGAAATTGTTGCAAATTTATTAAAAATAAAACAAAATAAATAAAAAAAATCATTCTTGAGATGTTTCAGCAGCTTAATTGGAGTTCACCTGTGGTAAATTCAGTTGATTGGACATGATTTAAAAATGCATACAGCTGTCTATATAAAGTCCCAGGGTTGACAGTGCATGTCAAAGCACAAACCAAGCATGATGACAAAGGAATTGTCTGTAGACCTCCAAGAGAGGATTGTCTCTAGGCAAAAGGCTGGGGAAGGTTACAGAAAAATTTCTGCTGCTCTGAAAGTTCAATGAGCACAGTGGCCTCCATCATCCGTAAGTGGAAGATGTTTGGAACCACCAGGACTCTTCCTAGAGCTGGCCGGCCATCTAAGCTGAGTGATCGGGGAAGAAGGGCCTTAGTGAGGGAGGTGATCAATAACCCGATGGTCACTCAGTCTGAGCTCCAGCGTTCTTCTGTGAAGAGAGGAGAACCTTACAGAAGGACAACCATCTGTGCAGCAATCCACCAATAAGACCTGTATGGTAGAGTGGCCAGACGAAAGCCACTCCCCGCCACTCCCCGCCTGAAGGACTCTCAGACCATAAGAAACTAAATTCTCTGGTATGATGAGACTAAAATTGAACTCTTTGGAGTGAATGCAAGGCGTTTCGTTTGGAGAAAACCAGGCACCGCTCATCAGCAGGCTAATACCATCCCTACAGTGAAGCATGGTGGTGGCAGCATCATGCTGTGGGGATGTTTTTCAACAGCAGGAACTGGAAGACAAGTCAGGGTAGAGGGAAAGATGAATGCAGCAATGTACAGAGACATCCTGAATGAAAACCTGCTTCAGAGTGCTCTTGACCTCAAACTGGGGCGACAGTTCATCTTCCAGCAGGACAATGACCCAAAGCACATCGCCAAAATATTAATGTATTGGCTTCACAACAACTCGTGAATGTCCTTGAGTGGCCCAGCCAGAGCCCAGAACTAATTCCTATTGAACATCTCTGGAGAGATCTGAAAATGGCTGTGCACCGTCGCTTCCCATCCAACCTGATGGATCTTGAGAGGTACTGCAAAGAGGAATGGGCAAAAATTTCCAAAGACAGGTGTGCCAAGCTTGTGGCATCTTTTTCAAAAAGACTTGAGGCTGTAATTGCTGCCAAAGGTGCATCAACAAAGTATTGAGCAAAGGCTGTGAACACTTATGTACATGTGATTTTTCAGGTGTTTTATTTTTTTATAAATTTGCAACAATAAAAAAATCTTTTTTCACATTGTCATTACGGGGTAAAGTGTGTAGAATTTTGAGGAAATAAATGAATTCAATCCATTTTGGAATAAGGCTGTAGCATAAAAAATATGGAAAAAGTGAAGCGCTATGAATACTTTCCGGATGCACTTGTATATGTTTATTGCTTAAGCTTCTCATTCATTTATTCATTTTCTTTTTGGCTGAAGGCCGGCTCACACTTTGCGAATTTTTTAATAATCCTAAACGATTGTAGCATGTCAAACTGCATGAACATGACTCCCATGTCACACTGTAATATCTCAGCTGTCAGTAAAGTTGTTTTACAGTGTAAAAAATGCTGGGTTCCACACAATTCCTTCATGTCGCCCCAACACAAATCGATTAACTTAACTTAATTCATTCATTAATTTTCTTTTCAGCTTAGTCCCTTTATTAATCCGGGGTAACCACAGCGGAATGAACCGCCAACTTATCCAGCACGTTGGATGCCCTTCCAGCCGCAACCCATCTCTGGGAAACATCTCTACACACTTATTCACACTCATACACTACGGACATTTTTTAGCCTACCCAATTCACCTGTACCTCATGTCTTTGGCCTGTGGGAGAAACTGGAGCACCCGGAGGAAACCCACACGAACACAGGGAGAACATGCAAACTCCATACAGAAACGCCATCTGAGCCACCCGAGGCTCGAACCAGCGACCTTCTTGCTGTGAGGCGACAGCACTACCTACTGCGCCACTGCGTCTCCCTAACTTAACTTAATAGTTTTTACAAATTTAAGTGGATTGAAAATAAAACAATTCATTTGCATACCCTGTGTGTGTGTGTGTGTGTGTGTGTGTGTGTGTGTGTGGTCAGTAAAAGCAACAGAAGCAGCTATTGTTTTGAGACCTGTGAGGCGTCACTTCTCTCTATATTGTCCTCTAGAGACCCCACTGCTCCCTTTTTGCCCCTCTTTATCACTATCTCTCTCACACACACACTCATGTTAACCTTTATCTCGTGTGTCCTACACACTCCTACACACACAGGCTCCTTCACAGCGGGGTCGTTGGTCGAAATATGGCTTTGCAGAACAAACGCACCAACTATTCTTTCTTTCTCCTCTCTATTCATCCTTATCGACCACACAGCATCTCTCCTTTTCTGACTCAGTCTCCGTCTTTATTCTGTCTCCAGACGTACCCAGAATGCAACTGCTCTTCTCTGCTGGATGACAGCAGAATGAAGGCGTTTCAGAGGGTGAAACTGTCGCGGCTCACACACACACACACACACACACACACACTTGTGTAGCTATGGTGATGTCATCAGCGGTGTCAACATTCGGTCGTGTTAGTCCCATTGGGAGGTGTGTGTGTGTGGGGTTTCATGTGTGTTTATTCATGAGATGTCTGTATCTGTGTGGAGAGGAGTAGGTTTGATATAGTTTCAGACAGATGTGTTTGGGAGTGATAGGGAAGGTTTCATTTGTGTGTGTGTATAAGTGTGTGTGTGTCTGTGTGTGTGTGTGTGTGTGTGTGTGATAGGGATGTTTCCCATTGTAGAGTTTGTTAGTTTATCTTGTTTGCTGGTGCGCATGTTTCAGGTTGGGAGGTTTATTTGTGTGTGTGTTTGATTGAAGAAAGGAAGTGTTGTATATCATGAAGAGCGTCACGGTGGCGCAGTGGGAAGCACGATCACCTCACAGTAAGAAGGTCGCTGGTTCGAGTCCCAGCTGGGTCAGTTGACATTTATGTGTGGAGTTTGCATGTTCTCTCCGTGTTGGCGTGGGTTTCCTCCAGGTGCTCCAGTTTCCCCAACAGTCCAAAGACATGTGGTACAGGTGAATTGAATACGCTAAATTGGCCATAGTGTATGCGTGTGGAAGAGTGTGTATGGGTGTTTCCCAGCGTTGGGTTGCAGCTGGAAGGGCATCCGCTACGTAAAAACATATGATGGATAGGTTGGCGGTTCATTTCACTGTGGTGAACCCTGATTAGTAAAGGGACTAAGCAGAAAAGAAAATGAATGAATGTATGTCATGAATTACGAATAAAAATATATCCATAAAACCAGGATTTTTTCAAATTGGGACAACAAATGAAGAATGCAAAGTGATCAATAAATAATTAAACTACTACTATTACTAGTTCTACTACTACTACTAATAATGTGATATTATTCTATAAATAATTTTATTTATAACACTTCATTCTTGCATTGATATTTAATATATCTTATTTAAATACACTATGAACAGCAGCTACGCTAATTATTTTCTTTGTTCTCTATTTCCACCTGGTGATACTCATCCCGAGGCCTCTAGAGATTGTGCAGCGCCATTGACGTGATCCAAGACCTGTGAAGAGATGATGCCAAGGTCCTCAAAGACAACACATACAAAGAGATGATGCCAACCACAAAGGACTTCTAATGGTCTCCATAATCCTGGACCAGGCCGTATCCTGAACAGATGCTGTGCTCATGGAGGAGTGGAGAGCATGAGACTGATTCCTGAGAGACCCCAGTGACAGACTAGTCTCCACATTGAACCAGCCTGAACACCCGTTGGTGACCTGCAGTTCTCCACAACGGATGTCCAGCATTCTCAAACCTCCGGTCCCTAGACTGCAGCTTTGCACAAGAAGTTTGGCCAGAGGAGAATTGTTTTTTTTCCTTCGCTTTTGTCAGACGGTGAAGTTTTGTTCCTCGCATTGTCACCACTGGCTTGCTTGATTTGGGACTTGTGGAGCTGCTCATCGATGGATTTGCTTTTCAGTGTTTGGACTTCCAGCAGTGAAATTTAAACCACACTGAACTGAACTAAACTGAACTTCATCTCTGAAAACTGGACTGACACTGTTTCAGTTTACTAGAACTTCTATGTTAAACTGCTTTGACACAATCTACGTTATAAAAGCGCTATAGATATAAAGTTGAATTGAATAATGTACATGGATTATTATTGTATTAAGGATAAAAGTCTGAAATCATGAGCTTCATCACATTTTTTTAATTCTATATTGAAATTACAGTGAAAATGATAATTCACACAACAATAACAGCAGTATTTCTATTGACGGTAGTAGTAATGATAATAAAATGATAATTTATAATGTGATAAAATGTACTGAGAGTTATTAGTAGGAGTAGTAGTAGAAAACGTATAAAGTTACTGAATTAGATATTAGTTCTTGCTGATTCTTTTTGTTTCTAAAGATTTAGTTCTTTAAATCATGCTACCAATTTCATTTAGTTTATTCTGACAATCAATGTTTTATATTTCTCTTAAAAAGCGATTATTATTTTACTTGAAAAAGCGAGAAAACGTGTTGCCTTAAAAGCAACAAGTTGACTTCACTTTAAAAAGGTGAGTTAACTTATATTTTAATGCACATAGTTCATTCACTTAATAATTGGAAGGCAAAGTGTCCCGGACGAGCCCCCGATTTATGTTACGACCCTATATCTGTTAGGATTTTGCCACTTCGGTCTTGTTAATTCTTGTTTTGAGTCCATACACTAGTTCTGTCTTGTCTAGTATGTTGTGCTCGGCTCAAGTTTTCTCAAGTTGAGCACTCATATTTCCTTGTCTATCTTCGTCTGTGTATGACCGCCGTCTTGGCTGCGCTCAGGCTGTGTGTGCTCCCGCTTGACATGGGCTTGCAAGGTCTGGGCATGCTTTTGTTCTGGTGTTTGTGTTTATTTATTTTGTCCATGGCATACTCTTTTATTCTCAGCGCCTCTAGTTGGTTTTAGTTGGCGCTGGGATCGGAACCTGCATGTCGCATTTGTGAGTGCACGGTGAGTGTTTTAATTTATTGTGTGCTCATGTCTTACATTTAGTCTTCTGTTGGTGTTGTGCAAAGCACATGGCCTGGTGTTTACATTGTGGCCGCATGCTTTTGTGCTGTATTTCATGTGAGCACGCAGTTAATGGGTTCTCTCATTGGCTGCCTGTTTTAGTCCTGTTTTCCCTTGAGCACATGGCTTATGTTGTCCGTCAGGTGCTCTCCTGTCTATTGTCTAGTCCCACTCTCCTTGTTAACCCAGTATTAGTTTATTCAGTTCACCTGTCTGTTAATTAATTATTTTTCCTTTATAGCTCCCTCTTGTCTGCTGTCCTGTGCCAGTTAGTCATTGTACAGTATATTGTCTTGTCTTGTTTAGCCTTGTCCAGCCCTACCTTTCCCTGCTAGCCTAGTCCAAGTTTGTTTTTGTCTTTTGTTAATGTTTTCCTCCTCGTGGATGTTTTTGTTGCTTTTTGTTTTATTTTATAATTAATAAACCTACGTTTTTGTCCCTGCAATTGAGTCCTCATCCTTCTCCAGCCTCAACCGTGACAATATTGGAGATAAGAGCATAACATAAAGAACTTAAATGAGGAAATTAAATTAAGAGTGATTATTTATTAAAGGGTAAATGTAATAGTGTACAATTACCTCAAGAAAACCAAACGAATGCAAGGATTTGACGAAAAAAATAAAAACCTAACTGTTCCCTAAAAAGAGAGAAATCCAAAATACAAGACTGAAACTGACTCCTTACTGTTAAAACCAGAAAACAATATTTAACAGTAGAAAAAGAAAAGGGAAGTGCCTAGTGCTATTCAGTAAAATTCATAAAATTGGCTACTATTAAAGGGCCGAGGCGGAGATATAGTCAAAAACAGAGGTAGAAAGGTCAAACAATCGCTCATGTCAATCTACCATCAAAACACTCTAGATTTAAGACACAATGACAGTCAATGACAAATCGAGGGCGGCTAACACTTCTGTTGTCACTGATGACGTGACTTAAATAATCAGTTGATTCGGTAAGTCGGGCTCGTAATCCAATCACCTTCCACTTGAGAGAAAACACAAACATACCCTAGGTGGGGCACTAGGGTCATAACACAATGGATTTACTCACTTTTTTAAGTGAAGTCAACTACATGTAATCAATCTTTACAGCATATGCCTGAAAGGAATTTAATGGAATGGTAATCACATTAATTTGACCTAAAGGATATTTATTTATGATTAAATACAAGTATTTGTAGTGCTTTTGTATTTAGAATGCATAATATACCATGAAGATGTATTTTGAGCTCTGGTAGATCAAGAACTTTATAATGTCTCAATGCACTATGCTCTGTCCTATGGACAGGTTTTGCTCAATTATCCTCAGATTCAGAGAAAACTGGCTGTAAAATTGATATAAAATCAATCACAGTTCAATCCAAAAACCTTGAAGTCATCTTTTTTATTGGTTTCAGTGAGGTATAGTTACACGTCCTGCTTTTCTGATGGAAATTCTACCTGAATGTGCTTTAAATTTGATGAAAACTCCCTTTGGAGACAAGCTTGTTTGTAAAATAGAAAGTAAAGTTTGTGAATGTACTGCATCTATGAAGACTACATTTGAAATACTGTGTGTGAGTTGGTAAGATTTTGTTATGAACGAAGTTAACATGTTTATTCAGCAAGGAAGCGTTACGTTTTTCAAATGTGGTGTAATGGTATTTATAATGCCATACAACCTTTGTTACAAATAAATGCTTTCTGTGTTTTTTTTTTTAGAATCATAAAATCATGTCAAAAGTTAGTAAGGCTTCCCTAAAATCTTCAGCATATTAAAATGTGGGTCATGTGACACTGATGATGCTGAAACTTTGCCAACACAAGAAAAACTATGATTTTAAAATATATATTTTAAACTAACAACATTTGAAATGATTACAGTTTTTACTGCATTCTTGCAAACCAGACTGACAGAACCTTAATTTTCTGGTTGTATTTTAATAAAGAGAATGTGAAGTAATAGATAATGTCATTATATCCTCATTAAAACAACAAATGTAACTGGGGACCTAAGACTTCTGCACAGTACTGTTTATGCAGGGTTCCTGCTCTAAGCCTAATATCAATTTGAGACCACTGTTGTGCTTTGCATATTCAAATAATTTTAGCTTCAGTATAATTTTTCTTTAATAGCAAATTTGACTTTAATAGCCACTATGAAAACAATTATTGATCATTTACCTCAGTTTTTGAGAAATTCTGAGGTAATTATTATTTGTGTGGATGTGAAGTGCTCCCTCTACCATGTTTAATAGCTCAATAGCAGTATTACAACCTTTACTTTTACTGTTTAACACCCAGTCTTTGACCTGGTTATTTTGAAGCTAAGCTCCTAAAATTGATATTATCCTGCAATTTTTGTCTTAGTTACTGGTGATTGCATTTGACTTAAGTGACTGCCATTTGTTGAGCGAGAAAGGTCTACAATGGAGCTGAAGAAAAAAAACTAATAAGACGGTCAGACTTTATTTTGATGGTTCGTTTGTTGAATTTAAGTTACATTGCATCTACATGCCAACTAATTCTCATCAGAGTATAAGTAGACTGTTAGGTTGGGGTTGGGGTTAGTGTAAGTTGACATGTACTTGCAAAGTTTCTTATAGTCAGTTAAATGTCTGTTGAAGGAGCAGTATCAGCAGATATTATGCAGACAATTTACTAATACTCTAATGGACCATCAAAATAAAGTGTTACAAAAAAGTCATGTGAAGTTAAAATTAAGTTTTACAGATGTTAGTATCAGTATGTTAGTCTATATCTATAATCTAGCGTGCTACAAAACAGACAAAATTCGCACTAAAGAAGATATAAACATCCAAAGCTTGCAGTATTTCACTTTGACCTAAATGGATCAGCAATATTTTTAAAAAAATCTCCTCATACTAGTTTTTCACTAAATCCTCTGACCAATCAAATGCTTTCTAGTATCTAACATGTCCCACCTGCTTCAAAATGCTTCTGATTTGCTTTTCATTTGATGTGCTTGAGCTCAAACGCTTTCAGTGGCAGTGCTGTGATAAAAACAATACGCTATTGGCTGTTTTTTAAAAAGGGGCGGTACTATGCATCCCGCATTGTCTTTATGTTTCAGTTGAGATTACCTCAAACATAGAATAAAAACACTTCATGAGACATTTAATGTCTGGAATACCCCTTTTAAAATTCCATGATATTCCAGAATTTCCATGACTCGTGGGAACCTTCTATATGTTTACTTACACTTCTGCTTTTATATAAAGTTGATAAAACTGTTAAAGTGAAAAGAGAATAAAATGATAAAAATGTAATCACATTCAAATGCCTAGTTGGATTTTTTGGGTCAACAGACAGGTTTTAATTCATCATGTAATCTTAACTAGAAAGCACCTAATTTTTAATAGTTGATTAGATGATCCCAAACACACTGCTAATGTGATGAAACCATATTTAGTGAGCAAAACAGCTGAAGAAACAAAGACAGTCATGAAATGGCCTCCACAGAGTCCAGACCTAAATATTATATACAGTATGTATAGGCAATATTATAGGCAGTATGAGATTCATCTGGAGAGAAAAAGAAAGATATGCTTAATCTAAAGAAGAACTCTTAGAAATGCTGAAAGATGCTTGATATTAAATAGCACATCATTTCAAAAAAGCTTGCTAAAGCTTGGTGTTAAAGAGGTCACGTTAAACATTGACTTTTGATGCTAGTCTTTTGATTCCAAAAGTAATTTTGATCTGAATATTGTGTACATATTTCCCATATTTTCTGTTTTTATATTAAAGGTACAGTATTAAAAGTGAGCTGGGGTACGGGAAAAAATATTTTAAAATAACGATCGTTAAATTACACAAATTTAATGTAAAATATCAAACGTTAAATTACAGAAATGTACAAAAAAATATTGGACGTTAAATTACAGAAATTTACCATAAAATAACAGCCATTAAATGACAGAAATTTACTGTAAAATAACAGCCATTAAATGACAGAAATTTACTGTAAAATAACAGCCATTAAATGACAGAAATTTACTGTAAAATAACAGCCATTAAATTACAGAAATTTACCATAAAATAACAGCCATTAAATGACAGAAATTTACTGTAAAATAACAGACATTAAATTACAGAAATTTACCATAAAATAACAGCCATTAAATGACAGAAATTTACTGTAAAATAACAGACATTAAATTACAGAAATTTACCATAAAATAACAGCCATTAAATTACAGAAATTTACTGTAAAATAACAGCCATTAAATGACAGACATTTACTGTAAAATAACAGCCATTAAATGACAGAAATGTACTGTAAAATAACAGCCATTAAATGACAGAAATGTACTGTAAAATAACAGCCATTAAATGACAGAAATTTACTGTAAAATAACAGCCATTAAATGCCAGAAATTTACTGTAAAATAATGGACGTTAAATTCAGTGTTGGGAGTAATGCGTTACAAAAGTAATGTATTACAGTAACATATTACTTTTTCCTGTAACGCAGTAGTGTAAGGCATTACTAATACATTTTCAGTAATATTTTACTCGGTACATGTTCAGTAACGCGTGCGTTACAACAAACTTTTCGCCCGCAAGACATTAACAAATAAAAAGACTGCAGTTCTATTTCCTGTTGGTGGTGAGTGAACATACGTGTGTGTTGTCGTAATCTCCCTCTGGCTATTGGAACTTTTTACTTTAAAGTTGAACGCGGAATGATTTCAGCCTCTGAGCTTGAGGTCCGGGGCTATTGGCTCAGCCCGGTTCGCAGTAACGTTAAGCACTAACGCGCAGCGGAAAAGCGGCAAATAGATGAAAATGGCAGAAGACGCCATAAGCACAGTATTACAAGTCGAGAGTGCATTCATGGAAGATGAGCGAGCGAACGCGACGGTGTTTCCTCTGTCCATGGACAAAACTCCTCACGTGCACTCAAAACACTGTCTGGGCTGCTCACGTGCAAATGATCTACTTTCGCTCCATCAGATGATACAGACTCACAATTTGTACCTTGTGTTTCCTCTTTTCGTGCTTTTGCTCTCCAGAGATCCTCCTGTTAAATTGTTATCCCAAGAATGTTGATATGGTTTATATATTGCTACACTATTTACATACAGGTTAAGGTAAACTCTATAATAAATACTAGTATTTTGAATGTTAGGTATACTGCCTATGTTCTAGGCAAGTATTACTTACAACTTATTAATGAATGCTTCAGCATCCTGTAGTATTAAGAATAGTGAACTCATAAAATAAAATACAAAGTTTAGTTTTACTACAGTAAAGTGTGGTGAATTGTAGTATAATATACCCTATATTGTAAAAAAAAAAAAAAACTACAGCACTGGGTCAATTGTTTATTTTACAATTGTTGTGTTACCATAGCAACTATAGTATTACCACAACAGATTAATTGAAGTACTTTACTATAGTACTGTTCAAAACACAGTACATGCAATATGTGTGTTCAGGGGCCCTGTGGAACAGCTTCTCCTCAAAATGAAGAGGGTGACACGGAAAATCTCATCAACAATGTAGAAGACAGCACAGACTAGTTCACTTTATTGTAGTTGCCATGATAAAATATGATTGATAGTGAGAATTATTTGAAGAGTGAATAGTACAGTAGACTATAATACCATATCAAGTTTTTCCTTATTTTCTATCAGTTACATTTCTGCTTGCGTTCGTTATATTTTAGTTTAAATGTTTTTTATTTGATTAGTATGGTGCACTTTTTAGATGTTTAATAAATGTTTTTAAAAAGAAACGTATTCTTTATATCCAACGTCTATTCTCTGTGTCTTTAATTGTTTAAAACTGGAAATATCTCATAACATACAGCCAAAAATGTTATGGTTTATTAGATAAAAAATAATTTTAGTCTATTTTGGTTATTGTTAATAAATAGTGCACCAATATAAATCATATCAAAAAGCACGAAAAGGGAACACAAGACACAAATTGTGAGTCTGCATTTAATCTCTCTGAGCGAGCAGTGTATTGAGAGCGCGCAAGAACATTTGTGCGTGAGCAGTGCATATTTAAGAGAACGTGAGAAAATTTGCATGCGAGCAGCGTATATTTGAGAGTTCACTAGCAGTTTTGTCCACAAACAGAGGAAATCGGTGCACGAGCATTATATTGAGAAAACTATGTTCATCATGCTTACTTTATGCATGACAGTTTTGTGTTGTGAGCCACTCGAATTTAAAGTAAATACAATAATGGCAACAATAAGAAGAGAAAAGAAACCTGCATTTTGTCATGGCATTGGAGTTTACATAGGCCTGTTGTGTCTAATATGAATATAGTCAAGCTATTCACAGATATTGCCAGATAACCACTTTACCTCTACCATACTTTTAACAGATCATTTGTGAATCTGACTGTCCTCCTTCTTTGCATTGTCTTGAGCCTTCACGTTACCAAATATATACTATATTGTTAGTAGCCTGGATAGGTCACAGTCATTCTGCTACTTCATATCGCTTTCTACTGGATGTAAAATGCTCTGCAGTACATTTGGTCGTTTTAGAATGTTAAGTTCTAATTCTGGAGTTATTTTGGTGAAAGCAACTAAAAAGTAATATAAGAGTAAGATTAACATATTACAATTTTGAGACAGTAATATTGTAATATAAGGGATTACTTTTAAATAACAGTAACAAGTAATCTGTAATGTATTACAGTTTGGAAGTAACGTGCACAACACTGGTTAAATTACAGAAATTTACCACAAAATAATGGACGTTAAATTACAGGGATTTACCATAAAATAATGGACGTTAAATTACAGAAATATCCCATAAAATAACGGACGTTAAATTACAGAAATGTACCGTAAAATAACAGATGTTAAATTACAGAGAATAACAGTACAATAACGGATGTTAAATTACAGAGATTTACCATAAAATAACGGACGTTAAATTACAGAAATTTACCGAAAAATAACAGACGTTAAATTACAGAGATTAACAGTACAATAACGGACGTTAAATTACAGAGATTTACCATAAAATAACGGATGTAAATTACAGAAATTTACCGTAAAATAACGGACGTTAAATTACAGAGATTAACAGTACAATAACGGAAGTTAAATTACAGAGATTTACCATAAAATAATGGATGTAAATTACAGAATTTAGCGTAAAATAACGGACGTTAAATTACAGAAATTTCCCATAAAATAACAGACTTTAAATTACAGAGATTAACAGTACAATAACGGACGTTAAATTACAGAGATTTACCATAAAATAACGGATGTAAATTACAGAAATTTTGCGTAAAATAACGGACGTTAAATTACAGAAATTTTCCGTAAAATGAATGAGGTTAAATTACAGAAATTTCCTTAAATTTCAATTTCGGGTAAAGTTCTGCAATTTAACGTCTGTTATTTTACGGTAAATTTCTGTAATTTAGCGGCCGTTATTTTACATTTTTTTTCCAGCATCCCAGCTGCTGGGTCACGGCTTTGTATCGATGACGAGTGTGGGTAGGGGTGAGAGCCGCGTGAACATGTTGAGCGAGTGTTTACAAGTGTCGAATCCCGTGAAGGAGCTCCAGAAGGAGTTTTGTTTTGTGTTTACCTTATGATTAAAGTTGTTGCACGTCCGCCGTTTCCCACCTCAAAATCAGTGAGTTTGAGTCACTTATACATTTAGGTAGCTTTCAGAAAAACCCGAACACCAGTGAAGAAAGTCGACACAGAGGAAAATGAAACTACCAGCTAGCGTTTCGGAAGTGTTATTACAGAGCAACACAAACGATCACGCCGATCACTCGACGCAGAAGTAGAAACCAGGCTTAAGACTTTTGCACAGTACTGTATGTCAGTTTTTTACTGTGCCAGTTTGTGTGTGTACAGTAGGAAGGAGTTTTATTAATGTTTGTGTGTAAGTGAGTGTGTGTGTGTGTGTGTGTGTGTGAATTGTGCATGTGTGAAAGAGAACACTAGGGAGGTGTTTTGTGCTCAGGCAGGTGTGTAATAGGTGGATGAAAGCATCATGTTACACACACCTTTACACACGATCACCGCTGACCTGAGAGAGAGAGAGAGAGAGAGAGCGAACGAAGGGATGCGGATCACACGGGATTGCGGAGGGAGGAGCTGATGTGCTGATAGAGAGATGCTCTTAGTAGAATTGTTATTTCAGATTGATGTGTTGAATAAATAAAGTGCTCCATCTTTCCCTCTCCCGCTCGCTTCATCCAGCCGATGAGTGGTATCAATCTCTCCTCCAGAGTAATGAAATACCCTCTCCCATCGTTTCACAGACACACACACATACACATACGTCTCTTTCGGTTGGAGTTCAATCTGATTATGGGCTGTCTAAATATTTTGCCCCACAGAGATATGATATGAAGATGTCTGTCTTCAGGAGCCAGAGAGAAAGAGCATGAAGAAAGGAGGAGTAATGATGCTCGGTGAGTGATAAAAAGAAACTTAACATCGCCCCTGAGGACTCACACACACACTCACACACACACACACTCACACAGATATTGACTTTTACTACCTAACAGAAAATTTGACACAAAAACATTATTGTCACAAGCCTCTCAGCAATAACCGTTAAGATCCTCACTTGCATAAGCGCACAAGCACACACAGATATGTAGGGATTTCATGTTTTATACACTGTGAAAAATTATTGCTGCCTAATTTTTTTAGATGAATTAAAAGAACTTTTCAAGTCATCTCAACTTACATCAGTCAAACTGACTAAAAATATTAAGTTAAACTCATTCATCCATTCAATTTCCTTCGACTTAGTCCCTTATTTATCAGAGGTCACCACAGCGGAATGAACTGCCAACTATTCTAGCATATGTTTTACATTGCGGATGCAATTCCAGCCGCAACCCAGTACTGAGAAACACCAATACACTCTCGCACTCATACATGGCTAATTTAGCTTATTCAATTCATCTATAGCGCATGTCTTCGAACTGTGAGGGAAACCGGAGCACCACACAAGCATGGAGAGAATATGCAAACTCCACATAGAAATGCCAACTGGCCCAGCTGGGACTCGAACCAGCAACCTTCTTGCTGTGAGGCGACAGTGCTAACCATTGAGCCACCGTGCCGATAAACTGTGTATAACTAAAAAAATGCTGTTGAAATCTGATTAACTGATATTATTTATTATTTGATGTTATAATAATTATTAAAGTAACACAAAAACGTTTGTTTTCATGACTTTTTCTCATCATTTTTTACAGTTTAGGGACTTTCCATAGATAATATTTTTTTTTATATCATGTGCAAGGGTGTAACTTTAGTTTGAGAAATAGAGAGGATGCAAAATGGGGGAATATATTTTCGATTTCAATCCCATTTCCTGCACTCATAGATACAGTGGTGATATAAATAAAATAGGCTTATTAAAGTTTTTCTCAGTGGCTTTGGAGCATTTCTTACAGCACTACTTACATTTGCACAACAGTTAATGCATTTCTCAAAACAATTAGTACAAACTGCAAAACCTAGTGGATAACCTGCAAAAGCGCGTCACTTGCTCAAAATGGAGAGCTCATTCCTCAAAAGCAAGTATTCAATGAAAGTGTCAGTGTCATCAAGATGAAAAGTCCTGACACCATTGTTTATGAACAAGATAGTCAAATGGCTTTGTCGTGTTTTCATTATGATAGTTTACTCTGTGCATGCTTTCCAATGCAAAAAAGTCAGATTTTGGTGACGCTTCCTGAAAATGCTCAAGACAGCACTATATACTATTTGCACAGCCATTTGAAAACTACAGTAAAGTTAGACATCACTGCATTTAGTGAGGCGTCTGAGTACAAGACACTGAATATGTATGTTTCACATATTTACTGCATTTGCTCTTTACAATTCTAATTTATTCACAGCATTGTGCAAAAGAACAAACACACCATTATTTACATCAAACATAAACTCCCTTTGGGTAGAGCTGTGCACAACTGTACACAATATTGCAGTCCATATTGGAACTGAACCTACAACATACACAGGTCTGTAAATCATTCATCAAATTGTTCATTTTAGAAGACATTTTCAGAAAAAAAAAGATAATTTTTTTATAAAATTTGCTTGACAGATTTGTACAGCTAGTTCAACATTTTTGTATGTAATGACTCAAGTAATGAAATGAGGGCTATTAGTTTTATATGGAATGTCTATTCAGCATTCACAAGTTTGGTTCATTTTGACTGACATGACATAAGCAAATGATAATGTTATAAAACAGCAGAGAGTTGTATGAAAGCAATTGATGCACGTCCAAAAGCATTTGCAATTTGTTGGAAGGAATTAGAAATTGCTACTATGATGTGCACAAATGACTAATTCATACCTGTCAACATTGGGATGTAAAAATAAGGGATACTTACCAACACCTCCACCCCATGCCCCCCCCCCAAAAAAAAACAAAAACCTAAAAAATAAATATGTTCATCTGGAGCTGTTTTATTGTAAATAAACTTGTGAAACGATCGGTAATACGTTTTTATTATTATTTACAAAGTATATAATAATTAGTATACATTAGAAAATGTTGCAAATAAATTAGCAAACAGTTCAGCTCATTAAAACTATTAGCTATTATAAAGAAATAGAATCAAGTTATCAAATCTCAACTTTTCTTCACTGTATAATTTAAACATTCTGATTAAAGAGCAGCGAATGAATCTCTCATTTAGATTTTTTGATTACATTAAATAACAGAGCTGTCACTTTAAAACTGCGCTAATCTATATTGAAAGCATTTGACTGTTTTCCTAACTGTTTATGCTCATTTAAGACAAAATTTGTTGTGTTTAAAAGAAAACCCAACAAGATCGACATGTCTAGATGTTGTTATTATTATTATTATTATTATTATTATTATTCATTTATTCATTTATTTTATTTTCGGCTTAGTCCCTTTATTAATCTGGGGTCGCCACAGTGGAATGAACCGCCATTATTATTATTATTATTATCATTATTATTATGATGATGATGTGTATATGTCTGTTCAAACACGCACCCAAAACCCAGTGTCCACTTGAGCTCAGCATCAAATCGCGTACGTACAGAATCCGCTTGGGAAACAGCGTCTATTGTCACTGTGGAGCGCATCAGCTGACACTCATGCATCTTTATATGAACTGACTGTTTTGAGGACTGCATAGGGGCAATGGCGCCTGTAATGAAAAGGAAATGAATTGCGCCGTTTTTATGTTTATTTCAAAGTGTTTCCATGCCTAAATAAAATGAAAGCACAGAACTGGTTCACATTTAAGAGCAAGGGCGGCCCCTGGTGGTTTGGCGGTATGGGTTGCATATAGGGAGGATCGGCTCTTCTCGGAAAGATAAAAAATATGGGAGAAATAGGGGAAAATACATTTACGGGATGACAGCGGGATAGAACTGTAAAATATGGGAGAATCCCGGGAAAAACGGGAGGGTTGACAGGTATGCTAATTGTTTCAAGAAATGAATTAACTGGCAGTGTTGCCAGATTGTGCGGTGTCCCGGCCAATTGTGCGGGTAAAAAATGACCTAGGTGGGTAGTGTATATTTTGGGTGAATTTGTAAAGGCACGCCCGCCCATCAAGTCCCCCCCACCTCCCACACACACTTCTCGTGACCGTCAAGGTGGAAGTTACACCCCTGACTGTGTGTATACTGTCCCATTCTTCCAACCCTGACAGGAAACAATCTGGGTTGCGGCTGGAAGGGCATCCGCTGTGTAAAACATATGCTGGAATAGTTGCCGGTTCATTCCGCTGTGGCGACCCCTGATAAATAAGGGACTAAGCCGAAGGAAATTAATTAATAAATAAAAAACTGGTATTAGTATAATCAATGGGATATTTGGTACCCACAACATTACAAATACCAGACATGCACACACACATACACTCTGACAGAACACACACACACACTTAAATGTATAGCTGTTGTGGAGATGAGTATAGTATATGATAATATTATTGAGCGATTTGGTGTAGACGGGACCCACACACAACAGCAGGGGACCGGAAGTAAAAATGCCATTCATTTTGTTCATAGAGAAATTGATTTTTTTGTGATAACACATAAACCTTTCTAGACAGACCATGAGCTCTGGGGGTTATTAATCGATGGTGGTCATCTCTTTAGAAGCCACATCTGCGTGAACTGATCTTTATTTAAATAAATAATCATAATAAATACCTTTGAACCTGCAGAGATCTACCAATTAGGCACCGTTGTTTCTGTGGCAAATGAGATTTTTTCATAATTGACATTCATTCATTCATTTTCTTTTCAGCTTATTCCCTTATTTATCTGGGGTCGCACAGTGGAACTGCCAACTTATCCAGCATATGTTTACACAACGGATGCCCTTCCAGCTGCAACCCATCACTGGGAAAAACCCATACACTCCCATTGACATTCACACATAGACTACAGACACCCACATAGCAAAATTTCTCTGGCCCAGCTCTGGCCCACACAATCAGATTTTGCTTGGCCCACATGCTGCAGTGAATTACATTTTAACGATCTAGGTGCAAAGTCCAAAGTGCAGGGCGCAAAAGCATTAAGGGGATGTCAGAATCCACTTTTGCTATTTTATGGACGGGAAATTCCACTTTGCGCCAAGGCACATGGTCTAACAGGGTTGAGCTTATTCTCTTAATGAGTTTTAGGTGTGTTTGGAGAATAAACCAATCAGATTCTCGTCTCCCATTCCCTTTAAGTGTCAGTTGCATCGCACCATAGCGCATTTACTATTTACATGACAGACTTTGTAAGTGGAAAAACTGAGTGCTTCACTAGCGAGAAAACAGTTAAACAGAGCATCTGCAGCGCGAGAGAATGAGAGATGAGCCTCCTCATTCTTTACTTTCACTTTCACGCATAAGGAAACGTGTTGTACGCACAGACATCCATTAGCCTACATAATTAATTTAGTTTGTTAAGCGCAAAGATTTGTTTCAAAACTATTTCTAAATTCAGTTCTAATTTTCAGCAAACGAATAAATGAACAGTTTCAGAGTTATATCCAAATACACATGCTATGCCCCATATGGTCTAAAACCTGATAGGTGGACAAATCTAAGCTTGTTTTTAATAAAACAAATAAAAATATGCATATAATAAATAATACTACTACTAATAATAACATTATACAAAAGCAATTTGTCTTGAATAAACTGAAAAAGCCCCCCGAGATG
Organism: Danio kyathit; assembly: GCA_903798195.1. NCBI lineage: Eukaryota > Metazoa > Chordata > Actinopteri > Cypriniformes > Danionidae > Danio > Danio kyathit. The sequence continues at coordinate 10,544,414 of LR812532.1, read as the reverse complement.
AAGAAGGCATAGAGGCAGTGGTTTTAATATTTATGTAGGCTAGAAAGTAATAATTTTTGTAATATTTTAATCCTTTAATTCTTTTTTATTTGTAAAGATATTCGCGTATTGCTGTACATCCTGTGTGTATTAAGCAATGTTTAAGCGAGGCGCACATCTAACGCGCTCTGCGCTGGACTTTAGACCTCCTCTTAGCTGGTCTATTTAACAGTCTATTCTAGTTTCTCAAAATAGCAACGCACCAGCAATGCACCTCAACACACCTCCTTTTTTACACCAGAATGCCTATGGGCGCACATATGAGCCCAAATGCATTTGCTATTTAAACAGCGTGGTGCAAAACGTCAAAATAACTCTTGCGTCGAGCTGAAACTAGCAAACAACAACTGCGTCGCGCCTTGCTCCGGGTGTATGATAGGGCCCTGGATGCCAGACAATGGCCAAACATGGACCATATCTGGGCCAAGTCTCAGCCAAGTTAATAACCCATAACTGAGCCAGATATGTTTGTGCATCACAACTGCAAGGAAATTGATAAACCCATGATTTTCTTGAAGCAATCTGATTGGTAGAAGTTTTTTCTTTATTCAAAAAGAATAAAAATGTATTTTAAATGGGGGTCACATATCAATTATGAACATCTGGGCCAAATACTACATTTTACATTAAAGAAGGTGCCACTTCTGCCCAACCCGGGCCATGTTTGGCCCACATGCTGTACTGTATGCCAGTGCCGGATGAATGCCTGCTGTGCCAGCTTCATGCCAAATATGGGCCAGAATTCTTTGCTACCTGGGCAATTTAGCTTACCCAATTCACTTATAGCGCATGTCTTTGGACTGTGAACAGTGACCTTTTTGCTGTGATGCGATCGTGATCCGCCACAATGACGCCCCAATTTTATGTTTATTTTAAGTTAATTTTAAGACGTTTTCTTATCTTAAAATGTTTAGTTGACAGCGTTAAATAGTTGACCCGACTACTTATTTCAAATGGACTTGCAAAGTTTTGTTTTAATAGGTTAACTTAAATTATCAAGTTAGGAGACAAAATTGACATTGAAATATTTTTCATAAATATTTGTCTACTGCAAACAGAAAGGAGATGTTTAATAAAATCTCACCTGTTGTAAGTCAGTCTGGCCACTGGGAATGTGCTGCAACCTTCAGAATGAGAAAATCAGGTGAATTATTACAAATATATGGTCACTACCCACTGCACCACCATGTCGGCAATTGAGTTTATTCATTTGTTCATTTTCTTTTCGGCTTAGTCCCTTTATTAATCTGGGGTCGCCACAGCGGAATGAACCCCTAACTTATCCAGCATATGTTTTACGCAGCGGATGCCCTTCCAGCTGCAACCAATCTCTGGGAAACATCCATACACACTCATTCACACTCATACACTATGGACAATTTAGCCTACCCAATTCACCTGTACCGCATGTCTTTGAACTGTGGGGGAAACCGGAGCACCCGGAGGAAACTCATGCAAACACGGGGAGAACATGCAAACTCCGCGACCTTCTTGCTGTGAGGCGATTGTGCTACCCACTCCGCCACCGCGTCACCCCTAAAAAGGGGTCTATATTTTATAACAAATTTTTTATTTTCCTTTAACAAGGTATGTTAGCTTCTCCAAAGCAATGTTGCTAGTCATTTCTTGAATCCACTGGCTATCTTGGTCTTTGAGTTTCTTTCCATTTTAAAGCAATAACACGTTTAGAACAGTAGGCAAAAATGGACCAGGATGACCTACTTCTTAAAGTGTGATTTTGAAGTAAAGGACATTTGATGAACACTTCAATATCATGTGAGGCCACAGGAGAGCATGTGTGAATGACTGTGAAGCACCAAAACATATTCATATTCCATTCATATACAGTCAAAATAGAGCATACACCAGGGATCAAGACATATTGACCATGAACCAAGGTCTTTTTAACATTTATTTCTTGCAGATATTATTTTTAACGATAAGTGCTACGTTTGATTTAACCAATAGATAGCAACTTAGCTCTCAACTAATAGTGCGAGATCTTTATATAGCATATTATATTGTATTATACAGTACTTTACCCTCCTGTGATTTTTTCTTTCTATTTCAAATGTTTCCAAAATTATGTTTAAAAGTGCAAGGAATTTTTCACAGTATTTCCGATAATATTTTTCCCTCTGGAGAAAGTCTTATTTGTTCTATTTTGGCTAGAATAAAAGCAGTTAAATTTTTTTTAAACCACTTTAAGGTCAATAGTATTAGCCCCCTTAAGCAATATTTTTTTCGATAACCATCCTCATACAATGACTTAATTACCCTAACTTGCCTAATTAACCTAGTAAGGCCTTTAAATGTCACTTTAAGCTGAATACTAGTATCTTGAAAGATATCTAGGAAAATATTATGTACTGTCATCATGGCAAAGATAAAAGAAATTAGTTATTAACATTATTATGTTTAGAAATGTGTTGAAAAAATGAAATGTCTTTCTGTGGAAAGAGGAGAACTTTACAGAAGGACAACCATCTGTGCAGCAATCCACCAATCAGGCCTGTATGGTAGAGTGGCCAGACGGAAGCCACTCCCCGCCTGGAATTTGCCAAAAGGCATCTGAAGGACTCTCAGACCATAAGAAACTAAATTCTCTGGTCTGATGAGATAAAAATTTAACTCTTCAGAGTGAATGCAAGGCGTTACGTTTGGAGAAAACCAGGCACCGCTCATCACCAGGCTAATACCATCCCTACAGTGAAGGATGGTGGTGGCAGCATCATGCTGTGGGGATGTTTTTCAGCAGCAGGAACTGGAAGACTAGTCAGGGTAGAGGGAAAGATGAATGCAGCAATGTACAGAGACATCCTGAATGAAAACCTGCTTCAGAGTGCTCTTGACCTCAGACTGGGGCGACGGTTCATCTTCCAGCAGGACAATGACCCAAAGCACATCGCCAAATATCAATAGAATGGCTTCACAATCACTCGGCGAATGTCCTTGAGTGGCCCAGCCAGAGCCCAGACCTAAATCCTATTGAACATCCCTAGAGAGATCTGAAAATGGCTGTACAGCGTTGCTTTCTATGCAACCTGATAGAGCTTGAGAGGTACTGCAAAGACGAATGGGCAAAAGTTCCCAAAGACAGGTGTGCCAAGCTTGTGGCATCATATTCAAAAAGACTTGAGGCTGTAATTGCTGCCAAAGGGGCATCAACAAAGTATTGAGCAAAGGCTGTGAATACGGATGTACATGTGATTTTTCATTTTTATTTTATTTTTAATAAATTTGCAACAACTTCAAAAACTCTTTTTCACATTGTCATTAGGGGTATTGTGTGTAGAATGTTGAGGAAGTAAATGAATTGAATCCATTTTGGAATAAGGCTGTAACAAAAAAATTTGGAAAAAGTGAAGCGATATGTATACTTTCCGAATGCACTGTATTATGTCTAATTTGTACAGGTATGTTTGGGGTAAAATTATAGTTTTTTCTTTTATACTAAAAATCATTAGAACAAATAAGTAAATATCATGTTCCAAGAAGATATTTTGTAGGTTAACCTACTGTAAATACATCAAGAGAGCTTAATTTAGTTAAAATAACGTGATTTTCTCAACATTTAAACTTTTTTTTAACACTCAGATTCCAATAGCTTATATATTGTACCTGTTGTATCTCCCCCAAATTTAAATCTATCTTAACAGATATTCATCAATGGAAATCCTAAATATTTTTCAGATGATGTATAGTCTCAATTTAAAAAAAATTACATTTATTACTGGTTTTGTGGTCCAGGGTTACACATTATGTTCAATGATGGACCTCATAGATTGGTGCTCATACTAACGTCTTCAGCTGTCTGTTGCAAACCATTCCATTTAAACTTGTAATCATCTACATGCCTAAGAGTTGCTGCCGTGTGATTAGCAGTTCTGCTAGCTCAGCAGATCTCAAGCTTTGCTTGAGGATTTTAAATTGGAGAAGAACACGTACTGATAATTTAAAGTAATAAAAGTACAACCACTAATAATGAAACATCACCTAATGGTCGCTCGGAACTTGGTCTAATAATAACTTGACAGACACAAACACACACACACACACACACACACACACACACACACACACACACACATAATTGTACACATGCACTGTAAAAAGTATCAGTTTATTACCAGTTTTCATATTTTGTGTTTTCTATTTATTTACGGTTGTAAATTGCAGTGTGGGAGCTTGATCTCTGCTCTGTCGACTTTTGATGTTGAAAATTCAACTCTACAGTTTAGCAAAGGGACTTTCATTGACATTTTAATAGGCTGAATTAATATAATGCTTAAGAAATAATACATTGAGAAATAAGTCTGTAAAATAACAGAAAATGTATTGGCAGCTTATTACAAGGTTTTGTATCATGATATGCAACAGCAACCCAGACAATATCACTTTAAACTATTAAAAATGTAAATAAAAGTAACTTTTCCAAATTTTTAAGGTTAAAAGTTGTCAGATGAAAGAGCAAGATCACATAATGTGATTCAAAAGCATAATAGAAAGTTATTTTATTACTTTTAAATTAAATTATTACTTCATTTCTATATCGCTTTTACAATGTAGATTGTGTCAAAGCAGCTTAACATAGAAGTTCTAGCAAGTTAAATCTGTCAGTCCAGTTTTCAGATTTGAAGTTCAGTTCAGTTCAGTTCACTGTGGTTTAATTTTCACTTCTGAAAGTCCAAACACTGAAGATCAAATCCATTGATGCTCAGCTCCATGAGTCCCAAACTAAGTAAGCCAGTGGCGACAATGACGAGGAACAAAACTTCATCAATTGACAAAAGTAAAAAACCTTGAGAGAAACCAGGCTCAGTTAAGCACAACAATTTCTTCTCTGGCCAAACTTCTTGTGCAGAGCTGCAGTCTAGGTGGAGGCTTGAGAACGCTGGACGTCCATCATGGAGAAGCTGCAGGTGTGAGTAGATCACCGGCAGGTGTTCAGTCTGGCCCACGGGATCAATGCAGAGACTCGTGTGTCACTGGGGCCTTTCAGGAATCAGTCTCATGCTCTCCACTACTCCATGACCGCCACAGCATCTGCTCAGGATACGGTCTGATCCTGGAATATGGAGACCTCTAGAAGGGCTCTGTGGATCATGAATCACAGAATATGAAAAGTGGTTTTCCGGTGGTTTACAGGGACACTTCACAGGCGTAATGTATTATGTACTGTAAAAAAAAAAACACACTATTAGATGGCCCTACCTGTAAATCCAACACTAACAGGAAACCTGTGGCAAATTTTGAATTTCAAAAGATCCAGTTAAATATGACACAAGGTTTGTCCCTGTAAACCAGCCTAATAGAGTACAACTAAAGGCCCGTGCACACCGGGACGCTTTTTGCTTGCGTTTTCTGTCGACGTTTAACGCCCCATGACTAAATAAAGGGCGCCAATGTGATTGTGCACACCAACACGCAAAACGGCAGGCGCAAAAGCGTTATTTTTAAAGAAATACCTCATGCTCGTTTTTTTTTTTTTGTTTTGACGCATCGCGTCAAACCCTTCTCCACCAATCAGATTGGCACTTTTGTTCACGTGCACAGAGCTGCTGAAGTTACAGTAAACAGCACTTGGAGACGCTCAAGCGCAACTTTCAATGCGAGCGCACACTGAAGAGGATGCCCAGAGGTGATATGAAGGTAGAGCTGCTTATTGCACTGGTGAACAATAAGCATTTCTTCATCACTAAACTGGAGCTGCTACTTGAACCATCCATGGTTATTCGAATCGCCAGTAACTTTAACAACAAGCGAGTCAACTTTCTGTATTCTTCTTCTGTTACAAGCGGGTGTCAGAAGCTTAAAGCCGCAGTCACACTAGAGTTTGAGCTTACAAAATTCTGTCGTACGGCGCTGCGAAAAGGGGCGGGATTAAACAAGATGATTAGATATTTAAAAAAAGCGAGCAATTGCTCCTTGTTTTAAATTTCTGTTCAGAGAGGGCATGTTTTGATCCTGGATTGGTCTCACGCAGTCAAGTGATGTGATTTCGCAAGTCAAAGTTTGAACTTTGCAATGCAGCGAAATGCGAAACTCGACGCATGACCCTGCGTTTCCGATATGACGCATTTGCGTGCGTATGATTGGAAGTCTATTGGGAGTAAAGTCCAGTGTGACCGCGGCTTAAAGCTGTGTAGCGCCATCTAACGTCAAGGAGTGATTTGCATACTCTTCTGCTCGACGCCAGTGAAAATCGCTTGGGTTTGAATCCGGAAAAACATCTCGAAAAATGCTGATGGATAAACGCAAACGAAAAGTGGTGTGTACAAGCCTTAAGTCCTACCCATGTCATTATAGAACTTTGTGTCCCTTTAAACCACATAAAACTGTACATACACGCGCTGAAACGCGAGCAGATTAGACCTTTGCTAATACATGTGAGGTTTGGCCACATTTATAAGCTTAGTAAAGGTAGTTTTAGGTTTGAATTTACAATATCTCATTCATTCATTCAAAGTCCCTTTTTTTCATCAGGGGTCACCACTGCGGAATGAACCACCAACTTATCCAGCATATGTTTTACACAGCAGATGCCCTTCTAGCTGCAAACCAGTACTGGGAAAACACCCATACACTCTCACATTCACACTCATACATGGTCAATTTAGTTTATTCAATTTACCTACAGCTCATGTCTTTGGACTGTGGTGGAAACCGGAGCACCCGGAGGAAACCCACACCAACACGAGGAGAATATGCAAACTCTACACAGAAACGCCAACTGACCCAGCCGGGACTCGAATTGTGTATGACTCCCATGAGCTTAGATGACTGCATCCATACATCTCTGCAATGACTCAAATAACTTATTAATAAAGTCATCTGGAATGGCAAAGAAAGCGTTCCTGCAGGACTCCCAGAGTTCATCAAGATTCTTTGGATTCATCTTCAATGCCTCCTCCATCTTACCCCAGACATGCTCAATAATGTCCATGTCTGGTGACTGGGCTGGCCAATCCTGGAGCACCTTGACCTTCTTTGCTTTCAGGAACTTTGATGCAGAGGCGGAAGTATGAGAAGGAGCGCTATCCTGCTGAAGAATGTGCCCTCTTCTGTGGTTTGTAAGCAGAACAAATGTCGTGATACCTCAGGCTGTTGATGTCACCATCCACTTTGCAGATCTCTCGCACGCCCCCATACTGAATGTAACCCCAAACCATGATTTTTCCTTCACCAAACTTGACTGATTTCTATGAGAATCTTGGGTCCATCCAGGATCCAATAGGTCTTCTGCAGTATTTGTGATGATTGGGATCGACAAGACTTTTGTCATTGATTTTGCTATCCTTATCATGCAAGACTAAATAGTTAATTTTTGAATTTCAGAATAATCTTTGTTTGCTTGTAGCATTTTAGACACACTGACCTGCATCCCATTTCAATCTCTTTATTAACATTTTTCCATTGTAAAGCCCCACAGTGTGGTCTTATCAGATTTATCTATTATTCTCAGAACATTTTCATAAATTTGATCCCCACAGGGAAAACAAAGGCGCGCGCACACACACACACACACACACACACACACACACACACACACACACACACACACACACACAGAAATTCAGCATTGCGGGATCCTGGCATCATTAATTTCTCTCATTAAGCCTCATTGTATCTAATGAGAGTCTCGGTGTCAACGTGCCTGCTGTGTGAGAATGGCCCTCCACAGACACTTCAATATCACAACAAACCTCTCGCTCATAATCGCGTAAATGTCAGCGTCTTAAACAGAAAGCGACTGAAGTTCATCCTCAGCTGCTCGTCAAACGCTCAGTCACGATCCATCTCAAACGTGGCAGGATTGAGGCTGACATTGAGCGATTGTCCAGTATCTGCCACCTGCCTGCAGCTCTGAACCCAATTCACATCTGCGTGAGCCTTTTTTTTCCCTTCGTGTCACACTCTAATGAGACCGCTAATGACCAACACCTGTCTGACAGCCCGCTCTGATCCCAGATCAGTTTTTTTCGCTCTGTTCTTAATGAAAAGTTTCTACTGGTGGATCTCAGATCAGTGTGTGCTATTTTCTTAGTGGATATAGCAGCATGAGCTCAGGTTGACGTTCCGGCTGATTAAACTCTTTTCAGGAGTGTGAGAATGGGCTTTAATGGAAATGGTTTGGAATAAAAGGCGGTGTTTTGTTGCAGACGGTTGTGCTGCGGTTTGGCGTGGAGTTCACAGCGCTGACGGAGACCCAGGGGAAGAGCTCTATTCACAGACGATGAGATGAGATGGACGGCGTTGCGCTGGATGATGGGAACAGCAGGACGACCGAACTCAGGCATTGTGTGAACGGGCGCCAGGCTAAAGTTGAGTCCTGGTGGGTTGCAGAATAAATATGTGTGATGGGTGGGTGTCAGTATGCACTTTTCCATCACCCTTGGAAATTTGAATGGAATGGACTAATTTTGCAAAAAACAAAAACAACATGCAGTTGAAGTCAGAATTATTAGCCCCCCCCCAACCCCCATATGTTTTAACCTTGATTTCTGTTACACAGAAAAACGTTTTTAACACATTTCCAAACATAATAGTTTTATTAACTAATTTCTAATAACTGATTTCTTTTATCTTTGCCATGATGGCAGTACATAATATTTTACTAGATTGTTTTCAAGATACTATTCAGTTTAAAGTGCAATTTAATTATAATTAGGCAAGTTAGGGTTATTAGGCAAATCATTGTTTAACAGTGGTTTGTTCTGTAGACAATACAAAAATGCATAATTGGGCTAATAATATTGACCTTGAAAATGGTTTTAAAAAAATTAAAAACTGCTTTTATTCTAGCTGAAATAAAACAAATCAGACTTTCTCCAAAAGAAAAAATATTATAGTAAATACTGTGATATATATATATATATATATATATATATATATATATATATATATATATATATATTTATTTATTTATTTATTTATTTATTTATTAATATTATTTATTTATTTTTTTAAATCACAGGAAGGCTAATAATTTTGACTTCAACTGTATATAACAAATAAATGTTTAGGCTATTTGAAAAGGTAATATTGAAATTGGTAATTGAAAATTAGAATTAAAAATTCACCTGGTGCAATTTCACAATATTGATGATATTTTATATAAAAAATGTACTTTTTCTAAGCCAGGTCCGTTGCAATTATGTGCCTCAGCCTACATTTTTTTGCAGAACGTACAATATATTGCTTTGGGTTTGTTTCATGGTAAGTTTATTATCACAAATCCACTAGAGGCCACTGTCTAAATTTGTGTAAATCGGTAATTTAAATACATTAAGATTCAAATAAACTAAAATACATTATTAACGGTACATTTTGTTGTAGGTTACAGATACACATCTTTCTTGTGCACGTACATGAGAAGGCAGGGCTTGTCTTATAGATTATCTAGCGCAGGGGTCTCCAACCTTATTCGTGGCACAGACTGGTGTTTTTGCAGACCGCAAAATAACAAAATAATACAACGCGCCATAATAGAGAGAGAGAGATATTTGTTTCACACTCATGCTGCAGTAGCTGATTTTTAAAGATAGGTACAGCCATCTTTACATTGTTTTCTATACATTGCTTAGCAATGTATAGAAAAAAACATGCATTGAGTGTGTTACCTTAATGCTAGGATTTAAGAAATCCAATCGAAAAAAAAAATGTTCTTGGTGCACTCAAAATTTATTTATTTTTTTGCTTGTTCAAACTACTTATTTAAAATGAGCTGAAACAACACAATTCTTGCGATTTCATTAAGACAACTTAATTTTTTTTGTTCACACACAGCAAATTTGTCAGTGTACATTTTACACTACAGGCATTGAATTTAACACTTTTCTATTGTATATATGAGTCCCACCAGCCAAGTGCCTAGGTTACACTTTCAAGAGTGTTGAATATATACACCTCTGCAGTGTAAAATATTATACACTTGGAGTGTAAAAAATGCACACCACATTAAACATTTTTAACACCTGCAGGGCAAATTGCCCAGTGTACATATAACTCCAGAGGTGTTAAATTACACTCTCTTCTGGTGTATATACGAGTCCCACCAGCCCAGTGTATAAGTTACACTTTTAAAAGTGTTGAATGTATACACTTAAGCAGAGTAAATCATTTTACACTAAGAGTGCAAAAACTGTATACTAGATTAAATACTACATCACCACTGCCAGGTCATATTTAACATAAATTAAAAGTTTCTTTAAACTGATTTGAGTAAAAGTTTTTCCCCACATGAAATTCACAAAGAAAAGTGCATATTTGATTGTTTTAACACCCTGGAATAATTATAATAATATAAAATGTTAACGAACTATTTTCTTTTGCCTTACTAAAATGAGTGTTTAAGCATTTAATTTATGCATAAATTTGTTAAAAATGTTAAGTTAACTTAATCAATTTGTGTTGGGACAACATGAATGAATTGTGTGGAACCCTGCATTTTTTACAGTGTGGGGCAGTTAAAGGGTTACGATTATTAGTTGCCATAACATTATTAGTTACTAATGACTTTAACAAATTAATTAGTAACTGTTGTCCCAACACAAATCAACTAAGTTAACTGTTTTTACAAATTTAAGTGGACTGAACATAAAACAATTAAGTTGTTCCCGCCAAACAACTTAAGAATTATGTTTATTCAGCTCATTTTAAATGAGTAGTTTGAACAACCAGCAAAAATAAATATTTTTTGAGTAAATGCATTTTGCAAATGCCTTTAAAACATCCTCTTTTAGGTTGCACAGAAGAAAGTCTTACAGGATTGGGAAGCCGTGAAAGTGAGAAAACAATGCAATGCCTAGATTTTTTGGGGGGTGAAATGTTCCTTTCAGGCGCATGTTAAATCCTACTTGAGGGAAATACCTGTTACATATTCAGACACTTGTGGAAACGTGCGTGCATACACAGATTCACATAGACATAGAGAAACCCTTTCCACCCTAAACGTCGACTTCTCTTCTGTCTTCTGCCGCATGAACTTCCTTCAGCTTCAGAGACAAAATGTCCTATAAAATAGAGCAATTTGTGTG